>JARYHS010008074.1:337078254-337678254 GCA_031002005.1 Vandiemenella viatica | reverse complement strand
AGGTGCCTGGCTGGGGAACGAAAGGCCCTCGGTTCGAATCCCTGCCTCGGCGGGGATTTTCATAGATTCTTAACCCGACCTTCACGTCTGGCACAGCTTGCTGAGTAGTGTGAAGTACGTCAGAACGCTTCCGCGGTTCTGATTTCACGTTAAACTGTAGTTCCCCTGTACTTTCTAGCACTACCGGGTTGGGTTAAGGCGGCTAAGACAGGGGCAGAATATGCACGCAATAGAAACCTTGTCAGCAGGCCTTTATGACCACAAGGGAGTATTATTATTTAGTATATCTGTAGCTATAAGTTTGACGTGTTGCACGTATGATATTCATAGTTTTAAGTTCCCACTTCTGTCGGCAATCTCCAATGACTGCCAACTATTTGTTTTTTGTTTTTATTTTTTTCCTCTGGTTTTACACCTCGTCAACGTCTACGTCGTTGGAGGTGGGAAAGGACTACGACAAGAAATGGAAAGGAATTTGGCCATGGTCATCTGAAGGAACTATGCCGGCATTCATCTGGAGTGTTTTTGGGAAATCATGGAAAACCCAAACTTGGATTGCCGAATGGGGATTCTAAACCTTGAGTGCGAGGTCAGAGCGTTGTCACTCACTTACCAAGCTCGGTCGCATCTCTCACTCACAGACTTCTCATACTACACTCGCCAATGCGCTTCATTATAAGGACAGTGACTTACAATACACATCATCGCCATATCCCACCGAGCTTTGTGGTGAGCGGTAACGCTGGCCTCGGATCTGAGAGGATACGGCTTCGAATCCTCGCCCGGCCATCCAGATATCGGTTTTCTTTGGTTTCCAGAAATTACTCCAGGCAAATGCTTGGATGGTTCATTCGAAAGCCACGTCTGAATTCCTTCCCGTTCATTGTCACCAGTCCTTTCCCGACTCTAATGACCTCGACGTCGACGAGGCGTAAAGCCATAAAAAAAATAGGTCGATTTCCAGTAAGAGGAGGTGCGCCAGAATTGAGTCTAACGCTGTGAATAGCACTAACTTTGTTAACAGCATATGCTCTGTAGGTAAGAAGTTCTCACTAGATTCGTTTTTAGGAGTGCGCTAACATTGCTTCTCGGTGCGCTCGAACAGGCGGTTCTTTTATTTAAGAAGTGCAACTTATATTTTTATTTTATCTGGAATTTGGACAAAATCCATACAGCTAGCCCATATTAACCGTTAGTTTGTTAATCATTTAAAACATTTCACAAAAATAAGGGGAATTATACAAAAAGTAAGTCACATACACTAAGTGACGGTCCCATTAACATGAAAAGTTTTGAACATTAAAATATAAGTTTTGACGTTCGTAGTCCCGAGTATTGTGATCATCTTTGTAGAATGGACGTAACCACATTTTACCATAACCATGTTGTGTGTCTATATGGTCTTATATATCCTAGAACCAGTTAGTTCAATATCCTCGCACTCACAGGCCGTGGAGAGAAGTAAGTTTAATTTAAGCAAGTGTTATTTGAATCGTCCATGGTTACATCACAGGTGAGCCACAGTGGAGGTAAAGTTTCTCTACACGTTCATACCTTCATATCATGGCCACAGTGAGATGCTGTGGTCTATATTTTCGTAGTATCTCCCTTTAGATTAGTATGCCTGTTTAAATCTTACATTCGATTTGTTCTGCGATCAAGTCTTTACACCTTGTCGACGTCAAGGTGACGGTAAAGGAATAGGGGCCAAGGGACTGGAAGGATTTCGGCCTCGGGCTTTTTAAGGAAACTTCCTGGCGTTTGACTGGCATGATTTCTGTAAACCGTGGAAAACTTAAATCTGGATGACCAGAAAAGGATTAAAATCAAATGCGAGACTAGAATGTTGCCATTCACCCACCACGCTCTCTCTGATTCGATTTCTTCTAGAGGTTCGTCTTGACATTATGTAGAAAATTACTGTGTGGTAGAGAAGATTTTCTGTGATGATTTTCTGTTCCATTATATATTCAGATTTCCGCTAAAGTGGCCAATTCCTCGTTTGTTACCACGCCATAGTGGTATTTCACCAATTCAAAGAACACATTTCTACTTCTTCTGACTATATGGATACCTCAGTAATGTATTATTAGCAGTTTCAAGGCTGGTAAGAAATCCGATACTGTAATATTATCCTTTTCAGTGCCGCGTCATACATCAGACCTTCCCACATGGCCGTAAACTGTAAGTGTACTACATTGGCGGTTCCTCCGGGAGTCTCAACTGGGCTCCCTGTTTCTCAGTTAGGACACACCAGGCCACCTCCGTTCTTGACTCGTCTTGCATTTCCCCATTCTGATATACCGTACATTTGAATTTTCTCATTACTTGCCTCGTGCCTGACAAGTAGATCAGTAACTACTTTACTTTGGCAGACCGTATTATGTTAGTTAAGCCTCCCGTGTGCCTCAGTGCGTTGAATGCCGCATACAGGATCGGGGAATACTATAGGTACAGGTCTCCGCGTACCGGTCGTCCTGACTGTAGTTTTCTTTTAGGTGGTTTTCGGCAGCCATCAAGGAGAATGCCGGGACGGTACCCAATCTCCGCCTCATAAATCACACATTTCACAAACAACAAAATATACACTTATCACACACAGCACACGCTTACACATCACATTACGCACACAGGTGGCAACATTTTTCTTCTTCCATTAGTAGGTTATACGACCTCGCAGTAGATATAAAATGCTTGTTGTCAGCAAGAGCATGCGGCCATAAAATCAAATTTCCAAATTTGACCATGATGATGTGTAAAACTCATCAAACGCAGCCGACTCTTAATGTTGGGATAAGTTAGTGAAGAAGAAGATGAGATGAAGCTGTTCTATTGCACCATGGTATGGCATAAAAAATATTCTGCGACAAGCGGTATTGGATTTTTGCAGTTTTTTGTCCTTGTGGCTTTTCGCCTTGTTTACTTCGTGGTCATTACAGAAGGGAGAGAATTGGGGACAAAGAACTAGAAGGAATTCACCTTGACTTGTTTAAGGATCATTCTGACGTTTCAGGTAACTTAAATCTGGGTGGACGGACAGGAATTTGAACCCACGTCCTCCCAATACCACTCTCGAATGCTACCTCTTACTTACCAGGTTTGGTTGTTTAACTTTTTTTATCATACTCAGAAGCGATTTTTAAGACTTCTGATCGCCAATACAGTGAGAATTTCCAATAGCAAGCCTTCCTTAAGCTTTACACGTTTTAATAAGAACATTGCAGACAAAAATTTCCTTTTTAGGTTCTGAGGAGGTTAATTAGCCTCCACCATTATAACCCAAAGCTCTACATATGGGCACTTGTTCAGTTTCTTCAATAGGCTGTCGAGGCGTAATATACGCAAGCGTAGTCAAATTCTGGACGTATGGTGGCACGGTACAGCTTAAGATAGGTTGTAGTGTTTGCACCACAACATCGCCGACTGTGGCCCTTAGCATGTTCATACCTGTGTTATATGATTGATATGATATGACCATATCGATGTATTATCTCAAGATAGTTGACTACTTTATCTACTTTCAAATGTTACGCTCCAAACTTCAGCGTATCGATTCCTGCAATACACACCACTGCAGATTTTTCTACGACAATCTCTTGCCCATTGTTACTCAGCAATTTCTTCAACTTTGATTTCGTATTAACATAAAGCAAAGCTGTGCTGCCGTCCCCCTATGGTATTTCTGAATAGAAATTCATTATACCGCAATATCTGCATTTCAGAGTTGCAAAGATCATAGAGATCAACCATAGCTCTGCGGTAATCCCTGAGACGGGTAAAAGCACTCTCGTTCTCTTGCAGAGGAGGTTCCCTAAGTTGGAGACGAATGTGACAGGTATCCCAAGCTTCGGAATATTATTCTCTACGATAGTTAATGACACCGGATCATATGTAATTTCTATATCAATACTTATGGCGATCGGGTACTTGTTTTCACTCTGACAGAACTGTATATCCGTCACCAATTTTATCAGGGTCTCATTTGCCCTTACTGAACCCAGGATGACCTCCAGGAAAAAAAGCTCGTGTCTCAAACCACTAATTTAATTTATGTTTAATCATTCTTCCAAACATTTAAGAAACACTTGATAGCAATGTGACAGGTTATTACGTTGAGGTTCTGTTATTTATTTTCCTGGGTTTCTTGAATGGAACTACACTCGCAGATATCAAAGCTGGCATGATGATGCTGTAGGAGCAATTACAATTCAATATGCTACAGAAATGTGTTTTACCTTATCTGACACGAATGCTAGCTTGGCGGTGTTCTTCACCCGAAGGCCAATAACCTATTAAGATCTTACTGAGAAAATTTCATTTAGGTGTTTTGGCATGTCAATGATACATTCGTCCACCCAGTCTGGTGCTAATTTCAGAAAGATCTCCTTTCTTGTTTCGATGCATATCAGAAATGCATGTAATCTTTCGTTTAATTCTGTTTAACGAAACTTTATCAGTAGATATATCAAGCAGCAGAAAATTAAAATCTAAATATTAATTTATTGTACGAGAGGATCCCTCCCCACGTTGGTTTGATAGCTAAAGCGTCTAAAACCTTTTGTGCCATTCATTTTATTTATAATCATATGTACAGCAAGACCGTGGGCGAGTTTTCTGATATTCACGGACCGTGAACTGGATAGCTGCCAGAGAAAACCAAAGAGAGCACATTAACTAGCAAAGTCATTATGCGTGACAAATACATTCCTTTGTCTGGAGCGTAGGCATCCAGATGATAGTAATCATTATCTTAAGTTATTTCGCCACAATTTGGTCAGCTGGAATGTTGATCATCGTGCCCTTTCAATATTTAATATTTTACTAATCTGCTTGATCTAATTAAGCTTCAAATTACCAAGGTTTCGTATCCAAACAATTCATCTCAATTGTCGGTGCAATTAGTTACTGAAGCGAAGCAATGAGGCTCATCTGCATTTTAAAAAGTAGTTTCCTGAAATTATTATTTTTTATTTCTTATATACAGCTCGGCACCTAATAGCTTTCTCAATAAGAAATGAGTATTTGTAACGCCATATATTGCCATATCCTCTATGAAATTTAGCCGTCCACCGACTTGATCCAGAAAGTTCAACATACTTCGTTTTTCGTATTTACGGAATATCTTCAGTGTTTGCCTTAAGTTGGCCGGTAAAAATCAACTTTGTGTTTTCTGGATGAAATAAAGTAGAGATGTAGTTTAAGCAATTCTCCACATTCGCTTCAGGTAGTGATGAGGTGTTCACCAAGCTCCAAAACATGTCGGTTTAAGTATTTCACATAGCCACTAATCCCTAACAAACAATGTCAGTAAGTTTGGCGAAATGCCACTGGTATAAAACGGTTTGGAAATGAAATGTTTGGATTTTGAAGTAACGTGCTGCGTAAATGAAAAATTTTCATGAGGCTGACAATACTTTTTCGTATTAAAAATCACATAAACACAAAAAATGGATTAAGTTGAGCTGAGCCCAACGTGGTACTTAAAACATTTTTTTTTCTTGGAAAGTTCGAGAGCTAACTGAGCCCCCTATAAAAATGCCAGTATCTGAGCACTTGATAATCGGTAGAAGGCATCTCCTCGGCTGGGTTCACTTGTTTCAGTGTTCAAATCCTGCACTTGGTCAAAAATACACTTCCCTGCATGTTTATCAACCTGGTGGCCCAACTATATAAAATGCTTTGTTATAGGTATTAATGCCATGAAGGCTGTCTGTATAATTAATGATACATAACAATACTTTCGGAAATGGTACTAACAAACAAAACTAAAAGGATGTATTGCAAGTAGATCGGCTGAGTGCGTTAAGGGTTAAATATTGCAATGTGCCTGTTACTCTCATCTATGCCAACTATGAAATTGTACCCTTTTTATCTTCAAATAGGCAATTTTTACAAATGTTACCGTAACACACACACACACAAACACACATATAACTCGCGAATGAAACCACCTTCATGCAGACCAAACTTTAAACAGCGAAATAAAAAGATATTATTTAACTAGACTGGAGAGATACCGCTATCGTTGTGAGACTTAACTGTTAGTAACGCTTATTTGTAATGAAATTTTTTTTTAAAAAAAATGTTGTTTGATATATATATAGTGAGCTGTGGTTTCAAGGTTTTTTTTTTTTTTAAATCCTGTTTAATTTAGTGACAGTTATTTCTTTGATGTGCTAAGTTAATATGAAGATTGTTCTTCTGTTTCAATTGTCGCAGATTCAATGGTAGTGGAACCGCCTATTTACAATCCGCCTAAAGCAGTCATCCCATTCACCGTGTACAACTTCCGCCTGCGTAGCCGCTTGGCCGTCTGAAGGCTGAGTTCCATTTGCATCAATCGCCACCTGTGGCTGCACGCCACACGTTAACCGTTATAAACGACGCTCTAATGGGTGTTCAAAATTTGTTCCAGGTGGCATTACGCAGATTTCAAATTGCTGCTTCCAAGAAACGCATTTCTCGGTAGTGTGAAGAAAAAATCAATGCTGTAGACACAATTTTAAGATATTACTAGCTGAGTGCTTTTTTTTTTTTCTCCTTCCTCTCACGAAGTGTTTACGCGGCATTAGCAGTTGTGCCAAAAGGTGCAAAATCTTTAGTCGAATGACAAATTTCCTCACTTACAGAAAAAACAGAGAAGAAGTTAATTTCGAAACCATGACTGTCAGTCAGAAACAAACGCCGACTGTCCCAGATTAGTTCTCATTTCCTCTGATAACAAAAAATCAAGAACTTGCATCAACGTCCATGATTTAGTGGTTAGAAAATTTAGTATAATAAAAAAAGAACAAAGGAACAAACTATCATATGAATTAATAGTTACACACTTTTCAAACCATAGGGAATATGACATTACCAGAAGAATGATCGTTTCAGTTTCATAATTTGTGCCTTTGTTAAATTCTTTATCTGCTGTTACATAACCAACAATTATATATTAAAAAAATACTAGCGGAACTCAATTTCAGCGTGGTGATCAGTTAGGTCTGTCGACCGCGAGGTTACGTTCACAAGGTATCAAGATAACGCGGCCACATTACACTCTTATGCGCATAGTATGATATGTATCTCACACAACAATTAATTAATTCATATACCTGAGTGTGGATCTGCTGTGACCAACCTAATTTAAATAAAATATTTCTCAGCTAACGGGCACACTTACACAGGAATCTTTTTGAGTAGATAGCAGCTAATCCCTGACTGTAAAAGCCAAGCTAATTTTATACTAAAATAATCTGCCTGTTTCAATATTATTTTGGCTTTGAACTGTCGGCAAATTCATTTTAAACTTAATAAAGATAAATTAAAAATCAAGTTGATGATTACATCCAGAAGCATCTTCGCGGTTCTTTCTGAGTCCATATAGTTAGAAAAAACTTGGATAGGAAAGCGGCAACTTGCGCGAAGAGCTGTGAGTGGTTCCTGGTTGGATCATCCAGATTGTATTTCGTTTCACTTGGCTTCACTAAAGCAGTCAGGGCGTAATCCAGGATGGTTCCTTCAAAGAGAAGCGAGCCAGCTTCCTTCCTGTTCCTACCCAGCGATCCAGTTCAGACCCTAATTACTTCGTTGATGACTGACCATAAAAAGACACGTCCAGGAAGAAGACTGTATTTAAAAGTTGTAGTTACCGATACTTTGATTGAAGGCTTGTATGTAAACCTCGCTGTTAATGATATTTAATAACAGTGGGCCCTTTACAGCCAGGGGAGACGAGTTAATAAAACGCGATAGTAGTGAATGGAAAATCTTTTCTACTGGTCAATGAGTCATTAAACTAATACTGAAAACATAATTTCATGTTAGAAGTTTTTGTATTTCAGTTTCCTGTTACCAATTTAACGTGATATGACATATTTTTTAAATGATTTTTTTTTAATGTACTGGGGGAGGGGGAGCGGGGGGGGGGGAAGTGCAGTGTCGGAAAAAACAGTTACGTATTTTCTACGCTTAGACTACGCGAAGTGTTGGATGAGTATTTCAAATGAGTTGAAACGAATTTAGACTAAAAGAGAGTTATTGAGAATTTTTTTTAAAGAAAAAGAACCTTTTACAGAGGATCTTGTTCTTTTTCTAAATTAAAATAGTTAAACATCGAAAATTTTCACAGGCTTTTATACTATTTCACAATTTTCCAAACACTTATGGATATTATCTCACAAATTTTATCACAGACGTCGATAGATCTCATGTAAGTGTTATCACGTTAAGTTCTACTAAATTCATCGCATGCTCCAAACGCTATTTTTGTTCGTATGTCTTTACGCCACGTTGATGTTAATGTCAATAGAGGCAGGAAAGGATTGGGGACAAGCAACTGGAATTAATTCGGCCATGGCCTTTTGAAGGAAACATCTCGGCACTTGACTGGAGTGATTTGGGGAAATCATGGAAATCCTAAATCTGGATGGGAATTCGATGGGTATTCGAACCTACGTCCTCCCGAATGCGTGGCCAGAGCGTTAACTCTCTCATACCACACTCCGTGAGTGCTTTTTACACCGCAAAATAACGGAAGAATGCACCACATATTATTTATCACCTGATCTTCAATGCTGTTTTCGTAAACTGTTTTGACCCTCGTCTTTTCAACACAGTTCTACCTAATTCTACTACTTTGAAGAAAGTGTAGTGTACACATTTTGGGTCACATGAAGTTATGCTGAAGGATCCAGTATTACCACGAATTGACTGACGTGCACTAGACATTTGCATCGTTACCAGCGTAGCTAAATGTGAAAAGTGATTGAGTACGAGCGTTATACAGAAAACATTTAACATTTTTTATCATTAGCAAGATATTTCGCCTAACTTAATGTTTCTTAGATTATAGAAATCACTTATTTCAACGGTTTACATAAATGTTTTAGATATAATTTTTCGATAATCGTAGTGATTCCATTATTTCTTTAATAATGAGAATGGATGTAGGGAACGTTTGTCGAGAACGAAGGGGAATTTATTAATTACTGAAAATAATATTATATCAATGCCTCCGACATAATTAATATCTATAACTTAGAGGGTACCAAAATCTGCATTATCATACTGGAGCAGAGTTTGTTTACAGCAAATATGTTTCCAGTTTCATCAGTAGTATACAGCTGCACGAATTTTCGCAGCTGTTTGAAGCCACTGCCTTGATGGTCGGGACACCTGTTGAACGGAACAACCTCCGGCCTCCGAACTTGCAACAGGTGGCTGCAGCCGTTCCCGCAATCCGTTTCCCTCTTCCAATCTCAGTCTTCTCCCCTGCGCCTCTATCTACTTAAAATAAATACTTCGCCTTCGTTGCTCCAATAGGGGGAGTCGGGACGAGGTGGGGGTCGTGAGTTTGCCTGTGTGGATCAATCATAGCCGTGTTCGATAACGCAGCTCTTCAGTATCACGTTTAAATGGAGAGGATATTGTCCTTGTCCTGAATTTCTTAGGTACAGTACATCGAGAAAATCACTTGCCGCAATTATCAAAATATTATTGCTCAGTCAATGTAACAATGAAATCAATTTTAGGTATTTTGATAAGTGATTCTTATTAAGCTAGGAAGAACGTTTTGAAGTAAAACTGAGCTTGTACTACCTCTATTACAAGTCAAGAGTGAGGTAGATTGTGACCAAAATTAAGATTACTTGGTTCCGTAATTCCAAGTTCGTTGCACTTTTATAAACTAGATTGAAATAAACGTTCATTACTGCATAATAACAATGCACCAGAAACGCTTTGTTTAATCGCATCAGAATAGAATTTAGACCTCCGTTAGTTTCAAACCATCTGTTGCATCAACTATCCTTACTTGCGTTATTCAACAAAAAACACAACCACTATTATAACTATATACCAAAGCTTCGTTCCCTAGAATAATTTCGCTTCATGTTTCCTATTAGGAAGAGGTTAAGAGGAAATAAATAAATAAAAATTGTAATCAAAACAAAAATTCGGTCATTACAAATATATTGAAACTTTCAACCTCACATTATAGCAATTGTTTCTATATTCTGATACTTCTATCCTCTTCCAAACAGGCTAATCGAAGATGTGCTAAATTATTCAGCAGCAAGAAAGAATTATTATTAATACATAAGGCAGTTATTAAAAGGTAAGTAATACGAAGTTTTCATCTTCCATTAAAAAATAAATGATTTTTTAGATTCTTTACAGAAATTATTACTAATATTATTTTTTTCAAATCACATCGGCAGTTTAAAACTGTAGTCTCGAACGTTTGCTATTTCCAAGCATAGAAAATAATGCTATGCGGTTTTGACGATATGCAGCTTGGCCGTGAGCTTATCTTTGGTTTAATATTTTTTTTTTTGATACAGTGAAGATTCTAAAGAATCTATACTGTGAAACTTTTGCTCCTCATTTACGTGCATTTTCGTACTAAAATAAAAACAGAGATTGCACACATTGTTAATTAGTTCGCTCATAGTCGAAACTAACGAAAATTTTGTTTTCACTTTTCATCACTTTCGCTATCTTGTAGGCCTACTTCCATTACGACAGACGTATTATTAACTTGTATCTTCACATGGAGATACAATGTTTCGTTTTCTTCAACGTAACGGTTAGCGTTCTCGCCTCGCATTCGGGAGGACGGCGGTTCGAATCCCCGTCCGGGCATCCAGATTCGGGTTTTCCATGGTTTCCCAAATCACTCCAGGCAAATGCCGGGATGCTTCCTTCAAAAGGTCATGGCCGAATTCCTTCCCATTCCTTGCCCCCATCCTTGCTCCCCATCCTTTCCCGTCTCTAAAGACATCGCTGTTGAGAGACGTAAGGCAGTTAAAAAAAAATTCTCCACTTGAGCATTCGACTAACAATCGGTTACAATCTGAAGCAAGTATCAGCAACTGGCAGAGTAAGGGAACATACACTGAAGAGCCGAAACATAATGACCACCTGCTTAGTTGCGTGTTGGTCCCCATTTTGGAACTCAATACAGCAGTGATTCTTCGTGGCACAGATTCGACAAGACCTTGGCAGGTTTCCGAAAGTATCTGGCACCAGATGTCTGGGCACATGTCACCTATTTGCCTTAAATTACAGGCCGATAGCTAGAATGAGTCCCTACGTTTCTCTGGTCCTTATGACGTACCCTCAAAGTCATTTGGCCGCATTAAATTTCGCTACGGGCTTAATGTTTCATCAGTTTATTTTTATGTTTCAGATCAGAGATTCCTTTGCTTGTGTTTTTGTATCTTAATTCTCTGATGCTTTCTTTCATCTATTCCCATTCTGTTCTGCGAAACTTTGAATAAAAACACACCTTTGACACAAATATGGAAAAAGGTGAAGAGCTTTCGTCATGCTGTCGAAGACTATCAATGTAATCCAGAGATTAAGTTAGAAATCGCAGAAAAAATGCTTGCCAGACTGATTCCCCCTGCAGCACACAACCACATATGACTGCAACCAAGTATGAAGCAGGAGCACTTGCTCCTCAAACCATTCGACATGAGAGAGTTGGAAAGGGTCCTATCAAAATGCAGCAATACAGCTCCCGACCTGATAATATCTCATACTCAGTGTTAAAACACCTTCCTACCTCCGGAAATACCATTCTTCTAAGCGCGCTAAATAACATATGGCAAGAAGGGAGGTACACACCTGAATTAAAATCTGCCAGAATAGTACCCCTTCTAAAACTAGGAAAGGAACCCCAAGATGCAGCCTCCTATCAACCAATATCTCTCTTACCGTGCCCTCTAAAGATCCTAGAAAAAAATGATCAAACACAGGATGGAGTGGTACATCAAAAATTACAACTGCTACCAGAACACCAGTTGGATTCCGGAAAGGTAAAGGAACCAATGATTTATTGGCGCAACTTGTAACGGACATACAAAATTGTCAGAGTAGGAACGAATATCTGTACGCCGTATATATCGATCTGTCTAGTGCGTACGATAATGTCAGCATCCCAGTATTGGCAAATAAGCTAAAACGCATGAGAATCCCTTATAGGTTCATAGGAAATCTATGCGCTCTGCTCCAAAACAGAATTCTTATCATCAACAGTAAATCAGGCATGGCTGGTCCAAGAGAGACTAGTATTGGGCTACCGCAAGGTTCTACACTATCTCCCCTACTGTTTAATATATACACATTAGATTTAGCCCAGATATTAGAAGAGAACACATTCATACTACAATATGCTGATGACCTATGCATATATGCGATTGGCAACACCATACTGGACGTCAAGGAAGCCTTCGCCACCACTCGGAGAAATCTTGAAAAATGGTTAGTGGAAAATGGAATGACGATTGCCCCTGAAAAATCAGAAGCTTGTATACATACGCGTCACAGACTACAAAATATAACCTCATTCCACATAGATCCCTACAGAACACCATACATAAAAAGCGTTAAATACTTAGGATTAATTATAGACTCAAAACTGACCTGGTCACACCACATAAAATATATTTAAACGAAATGTGTTAAAGCTATTAATGTAATGAGAGCTACTACTGGATATTCGTGGGGGACGGATCCACAAACAAGTATACTACTGTATCGAACGCTAGTGCGCCCACACATCGACTACAGTTGCATATGTTATGGAGGTGCATCAGACAGCTTCATCCAACAACTGGATAAAGTCCAATACAAGGCGATACGTCTGTGTACTGGGGCGATGCCTTCAACGCCTACAAATGCCCTCCTAGTAGAAGCACTGGAACCGCCACTGGAAATACGAAGGCAATATATAAGTTACAAATTCTTGCTAAGACAATTACAAACGCCTAACAGTACTTTGACGAATGCAACAGCAACATTGGAAAGAAACTGTCAAACACTCCACTCCTGGAAACGGAAACCGACAGCTCCGCTAGCTACGGCATACTTCGAATTAAAACGATATCAAAACAAGATATATACTCTTTCGAAACTCCCGTGCTTCGAAGCTAGCTATGGCACAACAACCATGAAACCTACAACTATACTGAATATACCATTTAGGGAAAACTCGGCGCAGAATAAAGCTCTGTTAGCCGACCATAATGACGTAGAAAATGATATATGTCACATGTACATGGATGGCTCTAAGACTGAAGAGGGCGTAGGGCGTGCAAATGTAGACACACAAACTACAAACGAGGGCATGTATAAACTTCCGAAAGAAGCAACAGTATACACCGCAGAAATGACAGCTATCCTAAAGACATTACAATACGTGCAAGATACACCGCAAAATAATATTATCATCTGGTCAGACTCAAGAAGCGCTATCGAATCACTCCGCAATCTGCATACTGGTAATGGGAGAAATATATTGGGGTATAAAATTATGGAACAGATACAACACCTACAGGGCGCCGAAAAACAGGTACATTGAACTGGATCAAAGCACACACAGGTATACCAGGAAATAAATTGGCGGAAACATCAGCCAAAACGGCAATGAAATCAGGAATACACCACCACTTAATGCCAGCGACAGACATAATATCTACGATTAGGATCACCATAAGAGATAAATGGAACAGCATATGGAGGAAATCTAGGCAAACACTAGAGCTGTTTAAACCCAACCCAACGATACCAACCAAACAGTGGTACCAAAGATCGTACACAGCAAGAAAAACTATGAGCATTATAGCAAGATTAAAATTCAACCAAGGTTGTTTTCCTAAGCATTTGTACAGACTACATCTAACACCGTCCCCTCTATGCGGCTGTGATGAGATAAGCGAGGGAGATGTAAACCACGCGATATTCTCTTGCAAAAGACACTGGCAACAGTCCACCAAACTGCTGGAAGACCTACAACTACTAGGCATAAACCTCCCAACAAACATCTTGAACCTTTTAGCTATGGAAGACCAAAGAGTACACAAGGCCATTGTAACGTATAGAAAACAACCAAATAGAAACATAAATCACCCCGAGTTATAAGTGTGATGAACATTGTATTTTTACCCATATAACAAAATAGTTGTATAGAAAAATATTTGTTTGAAATGTCCTAATAGCAAAACACTTATGCTACTTTGAAATGTTTGTATTATTTTGAATGTCTTTATAGCAAAATACTTGTATTACTTTAAAATGTATGTAAAAAAAAAAAAAAAATGTTAGCCAGTATTTATAATAAGGGAAACATGTGGTGCGAAAGGTCTGTTGGGTGATGGGGCTGCGTCTGTCCACAGGTACGGTGCGAATGGAAAACTATTGGATGTGAGAGGTACTAGGGAACAAATCTGAAAGCTGTAAAGCTTTCGTTCACAGATGGATTCGTACCTGTACAACTACTGACTGCAAAGTTGGTCTCACTCCTTTGTATATTGTGGATGAGTCACAGCTTACCGCTAAGCTGGTACCTTATACGGAAGGGGACTTGGCTTATTTGAAGAAGCAGAGGCTCTGAAATCAAAGAAAGTTTGCAACTTAAAGGGATCCCCGCGCTCATTTAGTCCTTGCTGAGGATTAACTGCGGGATGAGGGGATCCATAAAATACTAGTCTATGTTTATGTGCCATTTTCCTGTTAAATTTGTGAGCATTACATGTTCTGAATTCTGTGCGTTTGCTGTACATTGCTAAACCTAACATGGATAGTCTCTCCATTGTCACATGTTAGAGAGATAAACATCTTTGGGTCATTGAAGAACGATTTTTGTTTCTCTTTATTTCCTTTATTTCTTTATTTTTTCTCCTTGGTGTATTAGAGAGGCCTGATTCCACTAGTTCCTTTATACACTTCCAAAAACTGAAAATTCCCTCTCAGGTATTTTATTTTATCATTTTTTAATTTTTCTTTTACTTACGGATTTACGCCTCATCGACGTCGAGGTCATTAGAGTCGCGATGGGACTGGGGACATGGAACGGGAAGGAATTAGGCCATGGCATTTTGAAGGAAGCATTCCGGCATCCGCCTGGAGTGATTTGGGGAAATCATGGAAAACCCAAATTTGGATGCCCAGACAGAGGTTCGAACCGGCGTCCTTACAAATGCGAGGCCACTCGCCTACCACGTTCAGTTAGGTATTTTACATAATTTCATATACCAGAATTAATTATTCAAACTTTTGGGTATTTAATCAGTAAGCCAATTAGTAAACCACAGATTACAGTTGTCAGATGACTCCACCATAGCTCTTTTTCAGGTCTCAGTGACTTATCTAGCAGCTCTCTGATCTGGGAGACAGGTGTGTTATCCTTTCATCAAAATATTCAATTAATTTCTCAATAACTGTAATTCGAGTATGCGCTGAGTAGCCCTCAGACACATTTGTATGGGCCAAGGCTAGGGACGCTGTTATTGTTGCGTCCTCAAAAGAAGGAAAAGCATGGAAGATTCCGTGCATATGGAGACTTCCGCCCATAACATACCCTCCTGCCTATCAGGAGTGCCGAAGGCTTCACGAGCATGTCTGTTTGAATGGGAGTCCAGTGGGTGATAGTCTCACGAGTAACACCACTGACACATGTGTCTCGGATGTTCCATGCCGGGGTCCACATGAGTGAGAACGGAAAACTTCCGCCTCCACCGGGACCTCGCGGCCTGTACCACGAGACAACACTGCCCGAGCTACTCTCGCCGTAGAACGATATGGGTCCCACAGGGCGCTCTACCAGTCTCGGACCACGCATCCCCACCAGGGACGGGATGACCCTGCCTGCAGTGTGTGTGCTAAGTGATAGTTTTGCACCACCTGTCTGGGCAGTGTGTTGAGAGCTTTGACGTCTAGCGCACCCGCCACGCCGTCATGTCCGTTTGAGCCAGGACGCCGGACGTACACTGCCGCTTCATCCTGGTAATTGAAACTTTGTGATCTCGTGCCCACTGTGATATGTGTGCCCCGTCCAGAAAACGTCCTGAGCCTATTAACATAAACAAACTGCAGACGGCCTCTGCAATATTCTGTTCCCTGTGACGCCGTAGTGCGTGATATCTTTCGCTCTCGCCGACAGTTCGTGTTATCTGGTCGTGGCATGTCTTTCTTCTTCTTAAGTCGCCTTCTCCTATTGACTGAGAACAATAACGTTAATGCAATAACTTTCCGAAGCAACTTGACTTTTTGCTCCAGTTATATTCATACGTTTTATTATTTGTTGGTATCGGAATTATACTAGTAATGGCACCAATGATTGTTTTGTAATCATTAGAATCTTTTTGTGTAAATTAAATGTTGGGATAGTGTATTTTTTCTTTAATTACTGGAGTAAGGATAAGAACCCCTGTTTATACTTAGTATAAATATTAACTTTGTACATTTCTGATCCATCCGTCTTGGTATTAGCAAGATAATGATTGATTATTATTTTAAATCGTCCGTTTTATTGATTGAAAACATTACAAGTATAAAAAAAACTCAATGGATACGTACAAATTTTATTAATTTGTGTAACTAGTGAGCACATTGGGCTTTAGTATAGAAAGGCGGAACAAAATCAGTCAAATATTGACTTTAAAACAAACACAGACCATGACTAGTGTTGTAAAAAAACGGTTTTTTTTCTGGCTTGAAAAAAAACATGAAAAAAAACTTTGAAAAAAAACATGTTTTTTTTCTGGAACATGTTTTTTTTCACAACTACTAAATCTCAAATTTGTAACGCAGTTATCGTTAAAAATGACTGTTTTAGAGTTTATTCTAAGTACTTATCTTAGTTTAAAATCTACTATATTTTTCTAGTTCAGTAGGAAAAAAATTACGAAAATATTGGCAAAATTGACTGAAATTTTCTTTATGAACGGGGATTTCCCGAAGAGACTAGGTTGCGCGAGATGGAATCCCCATTCCCCATTGATTGGATTATATTTGCTATTTGAAATAGTGCTGCCAGCCCTACAAAATTACCTGCAGAGCTTTTAAAAAATTAGGAATTTAAAATTTATCCACAGTTTTTTGCCTCTTTTTATTACTTATTGGGCTTTCCTTATATTCGTATACTTGTTAACTCTCAGAGTATAGTGGTACTGATTCATTAAATTGTCAGTAAGGGAGCGTGCATAAACCACATAGCTCCATTTTGGCCTCCTGTGAACCCCCCTCCTCCCCCACGTAGCCCTACGTGGCTTTTGTCCCTCCCCCCCCCCCCCTCCCCCCCCTCCCCCCGCTCACGTAGCACGTAGCTTTCTTCCGTTTTGATTCCAGAAGACATTTTGTACTGTTTTCTCTTGTCAGACTATTATAAATTACATACGGATATAATTAACTGAGGGAAATAAATACTCACATGCTGTTGTGAGTTCAGTTCCTCATTTAAACTGTGAAAAATGTTACGAAAGGAAACGTGGCCGGGCTCGGAACCCCCCCCCCCCCCCCCCCCACGTAGTAGCCTTCCAGCTAACCCCTCCTCCCTCTGGACCGAGACAAGTAGTTTGTGCACGGTCCCTAATTATGAATCGTTTCCTTGCAACCGTTGGTGTAAAAAAAAACAATTGAAAAGAAGTAAAGCTCCTATTTTGTATGATAATAGATTTAAATTCAAACTTAAAAGACCGTAATACAGAATTATCGGCGCAGTCTTTATGCACAGTGTGTACTTTGCTCACAATTTAAAATTGCAATCTCAAAATCTTTTGCGTACAATACACACCGAGCGTGGTGGTGTAACGGATAGCGTTCTGGCCTCGCATTCGGGAGGACGGCGGTTCGAATCCCCGTCCGGGCATCCAGATTTGGGTTTTCCATGGTTTCCCCAAATCACTCCAGGCGAATGCCGGGATGCTTCCTTCAAAAGGCCATGGCCGAATTCCTTCCCATTCCTTGCCCCCATCCTTTCCCGTCTCTAAAGACCACGTTGTTAAAAAGGGACGTTAAACTGTTACAAAAAAAAAAAAAAACGTACAATACAAGAACAACCAGTAAAAGAAAATTTAACTATTTCTGAAGTTATGGATCTAGAGGAGACAGAAGAAAGGGACAGAAAATTCCGACACCGATCGAACTAGTGTTGGTACTAGTGAATGTGGTACTGACATAGAGGATGAATAAAATTATGTTACCTATATAGATACACTTATGAATCATTATGTGAGACATTATATGATTCAGTAAGACTTAAAACACACTTGTAAATGGAAGTTCCTTAAATAAAACTATAATTTATCAAATATACTGTTTTCTGAAAAAAAACAAAATTTAGAAAAAAAACACGGGTGCTAGGTTTTTTTTCACGTTTTTTTTCACAAAGCTGAAAAAAAAAACATTTTGTTTTTTTTCAGTTTGCAACACTAACCATGACTAATAACTCCTTTTCAAAACGAATCTGCTGACTCGAGCGAATTATTGCATTCTGAAAACAAACCCGGGATATAGCGTCACACTGAATGACAGCAGGCAGAGTAACTTCGCCGCACAGTACGTGCAGGGCCTCGCTCACAATAGAACTTGTGAATCGAGAACGCAAAACCAAACAATACACCTACTACATCGTTAAATTACTTAACAAGTTTGCATGTTAGTTAAAACTATTTAAAGGCATCACAAAAAAAAAAAAAAAAAAAAAAAAAATTTGAAGCATTCAGTAACAATTTGAAAACAATAAATGGTTTGTATAAACAGAAAATGAAGTTAAACGTATTTGTACTGTGTTGGCGTCCCTTTAAAAATGTTTAAATCTGGTTAAGGGTAAGCCTTAACGTAACTGTTTTATTATATCATGCTAACTCTGTTTTTCGTCAGCAAATCTACTGGGGGCTCGGAGGCACGGCACTAGCTAAGTCGTATTTTTCTCACCTATCTAAACAAAGTGAGTGGATAGCTACAGGGACAGAAGTTATCTCACTAGACACATTATAACAAAGGAATTTTGGCGAAATCACAGGCACTTCATTCTAGGCCGTAATTGTTAATTTTAACTCATTATCTGATGCCAGTTAAATAGAGATGGGAAATGTATCATAAATTAAAAATAAATACGATTTCTTTCCCTGAAGTAAGTTCGAGGTCCTCCAGAAGTTCTGGTTATCTAGCCACTTTCCTATGCATGTCTAAGTTTTGTTGTTTGTTTGTAGATGATTGTAGTAAACTTGTGAGGTTCCACTTCACCAGAAATTGAAAAATAAAGATGTAAATAAGTTTGTAAATAATGTATACAGGGTGTTACAAAAAGATACGGCCAAACTTTCAGGAAACATTCCTCACACACAAACAAAGAAAATATGTTATGTGGACATGTGTCCGGAAACGCTTACTTCCCATGTTAGAGCTCGTTTTATTACTTCTCTTCAAATCATATTAAACATGGAATGGAAACACACAGCAACAGAACGTACCAGCGTGACTTCAAACACTTTGTCACAGGAAATGTTCAAAATGTCCTCCGTTAGCGAGGATACATGCATCCACCCTCCTTCGCATGGAATCCCTGATGCGCTGATGCAGCTATTCTCCAGGGATTCCATGCTACGGAGGGTGGATGCATGTATCCTCGCTAACGGAGGACATTTTGAACATTTCCTGTAACAAAGTGTTTGAAGTCACGCTGGTACGTTCTGTTGCTGTGTGTTTCCATTCCATGTTTAATGTGATTTGAAGAGAAGTAATAAAATTAGCTCTAACATGGAAAGTAAGCGTTTCCGGACACATGTCCACATAACATATTTTCTTTGTTTGTGTATGAGGAATGTTTCCTGAAAGTTTGGCCGTACCTTTTTGTAACACCCTGTATATGTTTAATAACTAAAGAAGGCCTCACAGTATAATACGATGTTTAGAACCTGGCGTTATTTTAAGCATTTTGTTATATTTTATTTATTTGAAGTTGGTAATACAGTGTGAGCAAAGAAGTTTAAGAAGCCGGGAAGGCGCGAGAATAAGAATTGTAATGAAGAGGAGAGTGGCTCAAAGAGTAGCCTGTTGTGATCGGTGTCAACGAACGAAAATTTCAGTAGTAGCAATGAAGGCTTAATGCAGAACATATTGCCAGAGAATGTGTTAGAGGTGGTGGCAGTAGATTAGTATGGGCTTCTGCCTAAATCTACAGGTGAATTTGCCTACATTTTTGTAATGATGGACATGTTCTCAAAGTTTTTGTGCTTTATACAAAACTACAGGCAAGATATTGGTGGACAGGATGGAAAAAGTTTATTTAATGAATGTGGGATTTCCGAAAGTGATCTTATCGGACAATGGCAGCTAGTTTATACCACGACGATGGGCTCAATGTATGGAGGAAAATAAACTAAAACATGTTAGGATATCAGTATACCATCTTGCAAGTCATCCAGCTGAATGGATCACGAGAGAAATTGGTCCATTAATCCGGACCTATTGTAAAATTCGTACAATGTTTCTTTCCAGTCCGGCCAAAATAGACATTCAAAGTTACAATAATTCGCATAAAGCTGAAAATGTGTACGAATGCTCGGAACACCATTTTAAATGTAATGTGAAAAGTTCCCATCGATCCCACATCTGCAAATAATTTTATTCAAGGTCAAAGTCAGCAAAAATGGGTTGTTTGCATTTTTCAGTCAAACGGTAGGTTTTATCATAAAAATAGGTGAGACAAAAATTTTAGATCATACGTTTATCTATAAAAATTGTTCTTTTCTAAGCATTGCCATTTTTAAGTTATGACGATTAAAAAAGTTGAAAATCTTGTTTTCTCCATAATATTCACATGTTTGCACGCCACCTGTGTGAGGTAGCGTACTTGGCGCTTTTTTTTTTTTTTATTTAACGTGATTTCTCCAGTAGGTCTATTCCACGATTACTGAGGTCCTGTGTAATTAAATGATATTGTTTTAAATAAAAAATGGTACTATTCGAAGTGATGAAAGTGGTGTGAATTACAAGTAATTGGAGAAAACTATTAATTTGATTGATAATTATCTAATTGAACTTCAGTTGTAATGTTTTCATCTTCTTCTACCTCTTCTTCTTCCTCCTGGATACAAGTAAATTGTTCTAATAGCGATATATCAGATGTATCCTTGCTGAAATCGTAAGAATCCGCTTCTGACGGCAATTCAACATTGGAGCACGATTCGCCTTGACAACTGGTACACGCTGATGAACAAAACAATCCAACTTTTTTTACAGCCACGTTTAGCATTACACCCCTTTTTACAATTAAAAAAATATATTAATGAGTTTTATAGTGCAGGTTGGAGTAAAGTCTGGATTGGTTCCAAAGTAGCTATTGTTCATTAACTTCCAACCCCAGTTTTTTGGGTCCAGCTGATTACCAAGCCACATTTGAACTTGATAATACACCCGAAATAGATGTTGATGTGCAGAAGCTGAGGTTGGGGGAAGACAAGCTAACTGTAATTCTTTACTGTTGTGAGTATTTTTTTACAAAATATATGTATCGAAACTTATTTAATCTGGTAATTTTGTTTTGGAGCTCCATAGACAGAAAGAAGGAAGTGAATTCCGTTGGTGATTAGAGTTTGAGGAGTAGAATTACTACGCTCGAAAACTTTAACATAATTAGCTTAATCTTGCTTTTCAAACAATTTAAAAACTGTTTTAATTCTCCTGAAAATTGCAGATGTCCGATAACAGACAGATGTTGTTCAATGCTATACAGGCATATAAAATATATGAGGGACGGTGTTTCTTTTGAGTTTATATTAACAAAATCATACAATTTATATGTATACGTTACAAAGACAATATTTTTACGCGAATTACCAGTCCGGTGATGTGTATAGGCGGCGTAATGGGGCATATCATGAGAAAACGAGTTTTTCAACTTTTTGAATCGCCATGTCTAAAAAATGTTAATTCTGAGGGAAAAAA
This sequence comes from Vandiemenella viatica, assembly GCA_031002005.1. Lineage (NCBI taxonomy): Eukaryota > Metazoa > Arthropoda > Insecta > Orthoptera > Morabidae > Vandiemenella > Vandiemenella viatica. The sequence continues at coordinate 337,656,534 of JARYHS010008074.1, read as the reverse complement.
GGCTAAGAGCAATTTTCATAGACAATTAAATGCTCTGCAATTTTTGTTTGACCTTTTTTTGTAATAAAACTTACCGTCCGACTGAAAAACGCCAAAAATAAATAAAATATTTTTGTGAAAATTTTTGCAGATGTGGAATCAATGGGGACTTCTTACATTTCATTTAAAATGGTGTTCTGAAAATTTTTAGTTTTATGCGAATTGTTGTAACCTTACCCCTATTTTTCGAGCTAACTTGACCGGACTATTAGCTCCTGAGATCGGCGCCCTCCAGCTACACAAACGGCACTCGATGATTTATATTTAGTCTCTCTGCATTTATAAGTTTGACTCTTTGGTTACTAGACACATAGGTATTGTCTATAATTTGGGATTAAATTTATACTATTCTCTTAATTTCATTTAAATCCCATGCTCGCGTCCATATGGAACTCTCAACTCCCAACAAGATGCCTACATTGAGAGAATGTTAACAAATGTTGCACTATGTTGCGCATGGAAGAAAGAATGATGTGTATTATCGTTTGATCTTTATCGTTGGAACTGGAGTTTTGCAACGCACAGCAACTTTTTCTTGAACCGCAACACCGACATACCGCGACACAGCTTAATACAACGCAACTTAGTGCAACAAGACCCAACTTTTCGTGTTGCAATGTGTCGCAGCTGTACTGTGTTGCATAATGTTGCTCCAGTGTGGACGCGCCTTTATCTACTATATAATTTCGTAAACTCACTCATTCATGCGCCTCGATAGCCATTAGCCAGAGAACGGTGTCACGTGTCAGCCTTCACTCGCTATACAACGACCAGAGATATCATTAGAAGAAATTCGTGGTTATATCCATAATTTAATAGCTACGTAACTGCTACCAAATTAATTGCCATGATACGTTCATTAAGTTAGAGTTTCATAGTTAAAAATATCGATAAATTTTACGTCCGGAAAAACGTGGATCTGCTGTTCAGTAACATGTTGCTAATGAAAGCATCTAAAAAAACTTTAAAAACAATTAAATTACTCATAGTCTCTGCGGTAACCACGAATGCCAATTCTCATTCCGGCTTAGGATAAATTTCAATTTACTTAAAACTTTCAACTATTCTCGCAATTCATCTCTTCGGAGTTGCTCAACCGTTTAATAATATGGAAGGTGTATTAAGCTCTCTGGCCGTTACAATTACTATGACCAATGATTACTAGTGTTTGTCCAGTCTAAAAAAAATAAAAAATAAAAAAAGTGATGCTTTCGAAGCAAACAAGATTTTTTTTAAAAAAATTTTGCAGTGTGAACTTGAAAGGTAAAATACAAAAGTTTGTATTTAAGCAATTATACTAATGCGCTAACTTCCCTGTTTGTGTTTAATACTTACCTCTATTCATGCTTCTTAGTTCTTCAAGCTCAGAGATTTTATTCATCCTGAGACATAGGTCAAGTTTATATTTGGTCAAATCAGGTCAACCTGTCATAATCTTTCATTCTGAAAACTGTAACTATTCTAGAACCGTGACGATATACAAAAAACGATCACGGTCTTCCACTAGTATAATAATAAAAATGCTACTTTAATTATCGTGTTCATTAAGATGACGTCACCTGCCAGTCCTTCGTTGCCTGACTAACAACGGCAGCCCATGTTACTAAAAGATAATGAGCGTTATTTAATAACAATTATGTTTAACAACAGTGAACTATCTAGCAATAGCGAAGAAATGAATTGCCAGAACACTGAAAAAAGTATGTATTGCATTTAAATTAACATATTAATTATTTGATTTTTGGTTAATTATAACCAGTCGATGAAGATTTGCTTGTAATATCTGTCCAGAAATATCGTCGTTCCAATAAAATCAGAAATACATTACGTTGTTTTTAATGTTATCAGCGTTGTTTGATAAAAATTCAATTTAGTTAAGCAGTTGCGACGAAACGAATTGCCACAATTTTTTATTTTATCTCTTTCAGTGTCTGAAGTAGCTTTTTTAACAAACCCCCTATCTTTTATTGCAATCCTTGGTTCTAATTTTCCCTATACCATATGCTTCAAATAAAGTATCTGTTTATGATGATGGACGTAATTTTTCTTTAAAATATCGTACTACTCCTAATTCTTCTCCCTGTATCTATCCATTCCTTATCGCGAAATAAGGTCTGCTTTACACACCTCTGGAACACTGTTTTGTTCCTATCTGTTTGTTTCTTGTCTTCCAATGATTCCCCAACCTGTTCCTTTATCACTTCACTAGCTGATACCCGCGACTTCGTACGCGTAAATTAAGGATTTCTTTGCCAGGATTGAATATAGATCGTTTTTGGTAACGAAGGATTGGTCCCAAACAACACCGAGTCGGCATTATATTACAGGCAAGCCATCACTATATCATTCTACCGTGGAACCTGTCTCTTGAAGAAAATCAATTTCCAACATATTTAAAAACAGAGAAACAAACGAAGGTGCGGGGATGTGGGGGGGGGGGGGGGGTGAGGGGAGGATGAGGGGAGATGAGGGGGGGATGAGGGGGGCGAGGGGGCTGTTAACTAAGGGCAGCTTTATTTCAGCTTGGTCTTTCCTTCTTTCTTCAGCATGAGCACCGATTCTTGGGTTCTAATAACTTTAGCTGCTCGTGCTCTGCTAGAGCTACACTTTAGGCCAGTTTACGCCCGCAAGGCATGTCAGCAAAAAAGGCAAAATAAGCTGGTGCCAGAAACATTTAAGCGGACACAAAGTAATAGGACAGAGAAAATCGACATCTATACTAAATAATAAGTTTTTTTCTCTAAACGAAATTTATTAACAAATTGTACACTAACATAATGCGCGAGAAGCACAGCTCCAGAAACCGACGTAACATATAGACTAACACACACATCCGTCTCTCTGTCGCGATTCGATAAGTTCTCAAAATTTCGTGACTACTACTGTTAATCACACCGAAAAACCTGTCCTGTTCCCGTGCTATAGATACAAAGTATTTCCTTGACAAATTCCAACAATATCGGTATAACCATTTAGTCGTCAAAACGTAGCAAAAAAAATATATATATATATATTAGAGACTTACTTCCGCATTTACAGTATTATTAATGCAAACGACAACTGAGGGATCAATATAACGTAAAGAAGTGTACACCTACAGCATTGCAAGACTACCTACAAATTTGCCTCGCATTGCATCCCTAAAATTGTGATATCCACAGTTTAACATTCAATCCAAACAACCGGCGGTATAGGCGTGACTCTTACGATCAAAAACATTTTTTTTTTTTTTTTTACTTCCATAGAGATTTGAATCGGAGCCCACGATTCAAACAGCAGTAAACTACCGCTTTAACCACTGAGCTACCAGAGAGCTATTTCGAAAGATAGTACAGAGCCCTACACATCCTACCCATCTGTCTATCACCGTTCAGTAATTTTTCAGAAGTGCACATGTATTATTTACACAGAAAATTTTTCAACCAAATGTAGACAGTATTTTTCTTCTTTTTTCAAAGGATAAGTGTGTAAAGTTTCATCGAGATCAGATGAAAACTGTGGATTTGTATTCAGGACAAACAAACAAATATTCATCTTTATTTGTAAATATTACTGCAGATCACACACACACTGACTGCAAATCACACCTGAGGGATCAATATAACGTAAAAAAGTGTACACCTACAGCTTTGCAAGACTACCTATGATTTGCCTCACATTGCACCTCTAAATTTGTGATATGTATAGTTTTATATTCAATCCAAAAAAAACCGACGGTCCAGGCGTGATTCTTACGATCAAAAAGAATTTTTAAAAATCTTTGGCTTCACGGAGATTTGAACCGGAGACCACGATCCAAACATCAGTAAGCAAGCGCTTTAACCACTGAGCTACCCGACCGCTGTATAGAAAGGCAATACTGAGACATAGACATTTAACGCGTCTATCAATCTCTGTTCAGTAATTTTTCGAAATTATAAGACAACATATATTATTTATACAGATAATTTTTCAACCAAATGTAGACAGTATTTTTCTCCTTGTTTCGAAGGATAAGTGTGCAAAGTATAATCGAGATCGGATAAAAACTGTGGATATACATTTATTGACTGTGTTCTACGGAAACATCCAATACAAATCTAGCTGTCCTCTGAACATTCCTCAACATCCAATGTCTAAGCGAAAAAAAAAAAAAAAAAAAAAAAAAAAAAAAAAAAAAAGATATTGCCACTCTCAATGGAGAAGGCGTTATTTAGCTGTGGCGACTGAAGTTTTCTTTATCATTTAATAGTTACTTTGTCTTTGTTTGCTAATGTTTTAGATGGTTAAATGTGAATAACGTAAACTTCTTTTCTATGAAGGGTGGTAGAAACGTAAATACTGTGACTTATACTTTAGCCGACTTCTAAATTAGTTGTGCAAATATTATGTGGTGATCTCAAAAAGTCACCACATTTTTCATTAGAAAGGGTGATTAAAAATGCCAAGATTTGCATTTAGTGAATGTTCCTATAGCCATCGAATTCGGTGACAAAGGACTCCTTCAGGCTGGTGCCGGCTTGTCGGCTAGCGGGAAACACACAATAGTAAGACCTTGAAGTATGCACGTTCAGGGAAAGGAGGGGGTAGGGGAGTCTACCTTCTGCATGCTGGGATGTTCGGGGAGAGAGGGAATGGCTGCTAAACGTGACACGTAAAGGACGAGAGCTGTGGTGGTACGGCAGTTTTTCTGTATGGTGCTACGAATACAGTTTGCATCAGTGATCGTATTGTATACTGCTTACAGCTGCGCATCAACGATGGTAATGTACTGCATCCGCATATAAGTAACTCTCACTGCCATAGTGATTAAAAGTCCAGTGCGACCCTGACAGCAGTGAAAATTGCTTATTGAGTCTCCAATCATCCATTAAACTTCAGTGAGCTAGCCGTGGAACTGGTTATTGATAAACCAACTTGCGCCCTTCTGGAACAGAACTCCAAGATTTAATAATGATTCCTGTGAATGTATTTCAGATTAATTTAGTATTTTTTTTATTCCTTATTGCTACAATAAAATACAGTTGTTTTTAATTAATTTCATTTGTGGTCATATTCAATTGTGAGGCAATACTCTGTCCTTTAATCTTCCCCTTTTTGGAATGGAGCCCTTGGAATAATTTAATCACAGTAATTAATTAAATGAATTAAACTAAAAAAAAATCAAAATATTCTCATTAAAAAGAGCTCATTAAGAGACGAGAGTAGACAGAGCATTTCAATTAGTAAAAAAAATGGCGATTAAGCGTGTCGTAGTGAAGGATATGGGGATCTATGATACTATCTGATCGCTTCTACATACGTCACATCAGTACATCTGGTAGCGGATTGATCTTATATTCGTCATCTGTTAGCTCTTTAGTGAAATTATTGTCCGTTGTTTGTTCAGATATACGGCTAGAATTTAATTTCACGATAAAACCGGTTATTTTCGAAGGTAATCAAAGAGATATCGTTACGTCAATAATTATTCGTTGCGTAGATGGGATTTTCTAAAATTTTATGAGGGAAGAATTCTGGTTTTTTCGCTTTGTACATATGCGAGACTCATTCGTTTGGTGTGAAATTCATTACATCATTTCTGTAATTCTGTTATTTCTTGAATTTAATATACTACCCACTGGTTGTGCCGTTCATTCTTGTAACCGTATCAAGAGGGGAGCAAAAGGCGAGGCGTTCAGCTAATTCGTCTTCAAACTATGTCAATGGCAGAGTTTTCGTAATCAAATACAAATGAGGATAAGAGTTCATATAGCTACCAGCAATTTAAAACAGATCGTTTGATTTCTAACTGCCAGCGTCAACCAGTTAACAAGTCAAATTAAAGTTTACACTAATACGCTTCACAAACTTTCTTCATTTTCTACTAAACCATATATTGTAATATAATGCTTGATCACAGCTTAGCAATGCAGATATAATATCATGAATTTTATATGCTACTCCCCATGTTTCTACTGGTTTCCTGAGTACTGGTTCTACCAACTAGCATTTTAACTATAAGAGACCATTCATTTATAGATATTTGAAATCTTCTTAAAGATTTGAAGGAAGGCTTTTCCGTTGTGTCGCTAAAATGTTATTTTCACGGCGGTTTCGTTGCCGGATGATGTTAAAAAATACGAACTTCCGACGGCGTATGCTGTTGTTATTTTCAGGTCTGATGCTCACGCTGTGAGAACAAGAGCTCCACTGCCGTTCTCTTACTTCAAGCTCTCCTACCCCACTCCGTCGTTCGCGCCGGCTGCGCCCTCATTCTGTGTAGTCTATTATCCAACTGTCAGCAGGAAAATAAACAGCAATAACCGGCAGCAGCCATAGCCAGTAAAAAGCCCTTTTAGAGCAGGGTATGGTGGAGGGTTTGTTGGTATACATTTATTCCAACGTCTGATCCAACAGGTCATTATGTAACGATAGCGTTGCACACCCAAATAGATGAGGAGTGCATCATCTAAATGAATGTGAAATATCGCTGAAAAGCGAGGTAGAGAGAAAGACACTGGTTTGCCAGGACAGTCACGTGAGGAAAGGAACTGTCATGATTGGCCGAGAGACATGAAGGCGGATATCCTAGTGAAGGTGGTCGAGCAGAACATGTGCTCAGGAGTTAGCCGGTCTTCCGAAAACTTTTCGCCGAATACGAATTGTTAGTAATGTGCCGTCCATATTCTAGACTACACTGAATAGGAACGTTAAGCATGTGTGCTGAAGAAACTGTAGTTCTATTTGCTAATCTGTAATCTTGAATATTAAGGACAGTCCTATACGACAATGATCATTCTATGTATTGTGATTCAATAAACTGTGAAATAAATACAGTTCTTGAGTTCGACACTCGATTGTTATTAATGACCATCGTCAAACCATTTTAAATCATTACAATGACTTCACTGGCAATGTGTCTTCATTATAGGTTAATGTTGTCTTGCATCTTGTGGTGACGTTGGCTGACGCCGATGTTTTTGACTTAGAGATGGTCAGCGACTGGAGTTTTGACGATTATCTCGATCATGTAGATATACCCGAATTCGCAGATAGTTGCTTGACGAGCTGTGCAAGCAATGTAATTAGGCGTTTCGTTGATCTGCTGCTTCTTGCAGTGTGTACGTTTATTGCTGGCGAGGTCTCTTCTGGAACTCGCAGGTCCGGGGTGGTTCTGCACTGCTGGGCGTGGCTCGGTCTTCTTCGTGATCCGCTAACGGGGTTCGGTTCTCAAACAGCAGTGTCGTGCAATGTGGTTGCTGCCACACCATGACCATTGACTATCCTGTCGGGCACAGTATGTTTGAGTGTTTGTCAGTAAACATTTAATCCTGCTTCACATCGACTGGTCATTTCTTTGACGGGGTGTCTTTATTGTCGTTTAGCATTATGGAGACAGGTAAACTGACGAGGAGCTACATTATCTCAGATATGGTCAGTGTCTTCTTCCGTGGAGCTTAGCTCGGGGATATTGGCGGACCACTGCTTATAGATAATTGATTGACGAGTTGTGCAAGCAGTGTCCTGAGGGTCTCGTGCTTTTCGACTGTTGTGGATGCTGCCTGTGTGGCCCTGTTGACTTGGTGGTTCATTGCGAACTGCCAATAGAGCAGATTCCGCGGTTGTTGCTTACGTGTGCTGCAGCGTTAGTTTGAGCAGTATGCCCGAACCCGCAGTTACAGCATGCATCCTGGCGTTTTTGTTTGCATTCTGCAACATGATGGCCACCTTCGCAGCGAACAAACCGCACTGGGTCGATGCATTCGTAGGCGTAGTGCCAGAATTTTTAGCAGCAGCAGTACTGCTCCAGCCTGCGTGGTGGTTTGGCTGCAGTCCTCTTCGTTGGAGCTACTGTCTTGGTCTTCTGTCTTGATAGCATGAAGCAATCCACTAAGATATTAGGGGCTTGACAACTGCAGTAAAGTTAGCTGCATTGAACAAGTGAATCTTCAGGCCTAGGTGTTTGGGTCAGTTCTACATGGGCAACACCGTGTTGTGCTGAAGCTGTTCCAGTAGGCTGCCGTACTTGCCAGTATATTGTGCAGTGATGGGGAGATCTGGTACCTCCTCTATGTAGGTGGATCGAGCACAAGCTGGCCTTTGAAGCTCTGGTGACACCGGCTTCGCCGGCAGGGTGCTCATCATGTTGTTTGGCAGCAACTAGAGCCACTTGCTTGTCAGGGTGAAGACAAATTGCTTTAGTGATGATATATACTAAGAACTAGCTTCATCAACGAATTGGATTAGGACCTGCCTTAAGCTGCGCCCTTTGGGAGAAGCAGGTTTAGAAGTCTTGGCCATGTATTTAGGTACCATATCTTGTTTTAGCAGATCTCAGCGGCTGAAGCCTGCAGTTCGAGTATATTTTGGTAGCTGGCTTGAATTTCAGCTGCGATGGATGATGGCTTGCTCGCCAATTTATTGCCCAGACCTGGTGAAGGGTAATCTGCTCTACGGCAACCATCAACACATAAGACGCGAGAATTCACGTCAGGAATGCATTATTTCGGGACTTAAGGGGAAAGTTTTGCAACGTTGGTCGCATCATTTTCCAGATCTTCTTTGCGGATGTTATATTTTTGTGTGGCATTATTGGACTTACCATTGTCCTATTTGGTGTCTTAATTGTTTGGTGACAACTGGTATCTTCAATCAGATCAATTCAAATTATCTTCAGTTTGGAGACTCAAAGTTCTCAGAAATGGTCACCATGCTGATGAATTGTCTTGACGCATATTTTGTCCCGGCAGACGAGCCCCTATGTAGTGAAGTTAGGAACTTGTGAAGTTGCGAAAGCAGCTCCATGATTATATCGCCACGACGGCCAGACTCGGAGTCTTGATTGTAGACAGTATCACCGTGTACATCGTCACAGGTGTTGATATCTCCGTCTGGTGTAGGAGGCCGGATGTTTCGTTGTGCAGGTTTCTTGTTGGTGTTCCTCTTTTGCTGCTGATTTTTGGCAGCCGTTTGCCGTGTGGATGCTGGATGGTGATCATTGTTGGGCTCATGTGTTGTTGCAGGCCCATGTTTCTTCGATAGATGTTTCTTCAGCTGCTGCCTACTTGAGCTGCAATCACTATATGAAGTGGCATGCCCAGCTCCACAGTCGTAACTGATGTCATCTTGACATAGCTGTATGCAGTTAGCAACCTTTGGTCATCTCTGAAGCTAATGAAAATCACAGCTTCAGTGTATCCAGATGCGTAGTGCCCAAAGGATTGGCACCAAAAACATTGAACAGCATTGCGTTTTCTGGTTGTAGACTTCCGAGCTGGTGCTGTGAGCATATTCTTAGCATCTTGGCGAGGCATCTTGGCCACATAGCAAATTTCTTCTTCATGCAATGTCTTAATAATCGTAGGATAGGTGAGGATGACCTGCACGTCATCTTGAAGCGGCCAACAGAACATGGGCAGCACTACGAAGCGCTGCACATAAATTAGAAGACTGCCCCAGTTTCAGAGGTAGCTTGCGACGATAGGATGGTGACTGGTTCTTCAGTTGTTGGTGGTGCTAACGGTTCAGATGGCGTTGGCATTATCAGCTGTGTGCTCAGTGCAGGAAAGAGAAGTAAATTCAGGATCACTGCCTGAGACTGGGATTGGCTGCGTAGCTAGTTCTTCTTGGCACTTGGTTAGATCTGAAGGCATTTGGTTTGCACAGTGACCAGAGATTGCTTTACACTGTAACTCTCCAGCTTCTTGGTTAACTTGAACAACCACTTGCTTTAGGCTGCTTGCTTTCGGGCTAGCGGCTTTACATGAATTATGTCATGTAGTTAGTCATGATGCTTAGTTCGCTAGGTGAAGCTGCAGTCTTCAAAAGTTCTACTTAAAAGCTAGATTGGATTACAGCTACAATATTTACTAGCTTCCGAGCTGCTTTCAGTCTATGACCAGATTCAGGAACCTCGTACATAGGATGTGCCGCATTGAAGGTAGGTGTAAAATTCTTCCCTCGCGCTGCTCCTGCCCCATCATCATCATCCGAGAGCATTTGCTATTCATCCCATTGTCTTATCCGAGCTGGTGAACACAGCAATAAGTTGAGTCTTCTATCAATCACTCCTCATTCGATTTACCAAAGATATGTGATCGTGTGATCAAAGATATTACATTCCCACTATTACTTATTACTAGTAATGAGCAGGTAATCACTGTTAACGATTGATAAATGTTGTGGAAAGAATAGAGTGACTTTAATAAATTCACTAAATATAAGTAGGCCTACATGAACAAGCATATGAAATAACTGCCATTAATGCATAGAAAATAGCTCTGATGAAATTGAATATCAGTACTAGTAAAATCTTGTCACTCTGGATATCTTTCTGAGCCAGCAGAAGGGTAAATAATGCATTATCGTTTACAAATAAAATTCTGCATGTCTTCGAGCGAGGTGGTCAGTCATGAAGATGGCGAAAGACTTCTCCCAGCGCACGCTACCGAGTGCGCTCCCGAGCTGCAGAAGGTGGTGGGGAAGTCACGTGAATCTCTTACCATTGGTTTAGTATCTCTTACTAGGTGCTTTAGAGGTGCTATAGCGGGGAGCTTGTTTCCCGCCGAAAGTGTTTCTGCTTAACCTAGAAGCTCTGCTGTGTGGAACGGAATTAAATTACTTGTCTGTAAGCTTGAGAAAAATTACTCCAAGTGAAAATACTATATTCTATAGCTTAAAATCCCTATATGCTACTTCATAGTGGAGCAGTTTATGGTGAAGGGTGTTGTGTTATGACACTTCCTCCAAACATTAGAATGTTCGTTGCGTTTCTTGAGGTTTGACATTACTTTTGTTCTTCTTCTTGTTTAATAATGGGTGGCATTTGCATCTTCATTGTTGAGGATCGTTGATTCTCTGGATGTGATAATGGATATGAGTTGAGGGAGCAACTCGATGATCGATGTCAGTTTGGTACCCCATTGAAGTTCAGCTGTGCCATTTTCGCTGCAGTGTCGGTGTTGTTCATTGCGGCTAGATTGTAGGCCGCGTGCGGACTGGTTTGCTTTCTCTTGACTTGACGAGACTGGATGAAGTTTTTTCTTTGGTACATCTCGCCGGACATTGCTACCGACTTGGCAGGGTGTCGACAGTTTGCTTGCGGTGGTATTCTATTGTTGGTCGCTCCAGCAGCTGGATATTCTTGAACGGTAATCGTTATTAGTTCGGTGCGGTGGCGACTCGATGGCTCCGCTCCAATCGTTTTTGCTCAGGACATTGTAACGTGGCGGTTTCTGGGTGCCTTAATTTATGAACGAATTAATTTTTTTAATAATCGCCTGTAGCCAAAAATTATTAACTTTGAATTTATTGAAAATGAAATGGATCATTTAACTAAAATGCATAACAGCATGAATAAATCTAAAATTGATTTAATAACAATGACAATTAAATACTTCACCCTTGCGTATACTATAGATGAACTGCGGTAAACCACGATTACAGACATACAAAATGAACCTATCATCTCGGCTAGCAATGTGACATTTACAATTTACAAACAAATTAATGAATCAAAGAAGTAATAACGGCACGACGTTTGATTTCACAAACAAACAATTCATCGAAAATTAATGCTCCGGCTAAACTCATTACTGTTTGATAGATTGAGATTCTTATCCGCAAGTCTGTTAGTCAGGGCCGTTATATGGGTGAGATAGCTTATTTGAATCTTAGTTCAAAGTATCAAGTGTCATGTTACCGTATGAGGCGGCACTGAGCATTGAACCCATATAATCTTCCATCAAAAAACCTAAGTTCAACTCATGAAACACTAATAAAATATATCTGGTCACTGTTGCCAGCTGATCAGAAATGTTCTCCGACTCGGTATAAGTTCCAGTTGCTATCATTGCCACTTACCTTACCACCTCGGGAGATCTTAAACTCCCACCAACGAAAGTCGGTTACACCAATGACGTTTCCAGGTTTCGTACGTGATCGGTACTTGAAATAATTTGCTTATTAATCTTTACCTATAGACAACATGACACATTGCATTTCAGGATTATTTTAAAATGAAATTTCAACCATCAACAAAGAAAGCATAGTTTATTTATTAATTATTATACAATAAAAAAACCTTGGAAAGAGTAAACAACTGGACGAGCCATGAGTTTAACAGGGTATATGTTTCGGGCAAAAAATTGTGAACCTCTGATGAATGTAACGCCGAATTACCGAGTCGGTGATTACTGCTGTGATGACCACGTGCGTGCGTGCTCCTCGAAAAGGTCTCCTCTTTTTCTTCGCAATTCCACATGTGTCCACGGCCAAACAGCGTGCCGTCCGGCTCCAGAGTGCCGGGTGCGTTCACCCTAGCGACACTCTGTGGTTCGCTGACCTTGAGGCGGCCAGCTCAGCTCAACCCCCAGCACGTGGCATCTAGTAGTGGGGGTCAGTACCACCCACTTTGCTTGTTGTCCTCCCATGGCATCTCTTCGGCTCTCGTGACAGGCAGGAAAATCAGGCATCTGTGTTCGGGCAGGGTCGGCTCACGGCCAACTTTCGCCGCGATGTACGTCGCCAGATCGCCACATACGAACAAAAATGTATTTTGCACGCATATATGTCTGTAGGAGATTAAATCTGTGCTTGGCCGAAGAAAGCGTACTGCAAAGTTATGTGTGGAATCACATCACGCTGGCCATTTCTGTGTGGACACTACAAGTTTCTTCCTTCAATCTTCCGATAATTTTAAACATGAAAAAATAATTTAAACAAAATTAGACAATTGACCATTGGAGGGCCACAACCATTCTTCTGCCACACATCACCTCTTTCCACTCTCACTTATTCTCATTGGCTATGAGTTTTCCCTCCATGTTCACATTTCATGGAATTATAAATATTGAACTTCTCTATCTAATAGATAGTCTGTCCTTGCCTCGCGTGTTTATGTGAGAAACAGCTTGCCTGGTGCATATCTATTTAGACGCACCTCGACTCGCTACAGTCGCTGTTTCTGTAAATTCGCGTAAGTTTGAAATTGTCATGAAGACGGAATTATCCACGATGGATGGTGGAGACAGATGAATATTCTCGGAAGCTGGTGTGTTTGACCGTCTGGGCCAACAGTGTCACTGGCAATTCACATAGGCACAAATAATAATTATTCGACTTATTGCACCCATACTAATCAAATAAGGTAAGATTATCGCAATTTATTACAATATCTACAGCAACAGGCTGCATGAAGTCCACCACACTTGTAGCATGTTGGTTGCTCTCTTGGCCGAGGGCAGACCGTTGATAGTGTAGCGTGGGTGAGGATTGGCCAAGCGAAACCTTAATTTTCACTCACTTAAGCTACATTACATAATTGGTTCGAGACCAGTCTGCAGGTGTATTGCAAAGGAAGTAAGTAGCTTAGATACTACTGATATGCAGGAACTGCATAAGATCACTGATTGATACTGAAACATTTGCATAAATCTGTCAAATATCTTTAATTTATGGAGAGTATTAATACTGAAATCATAACATCACATATAATAGACTGCTGATTTATTACACTTGAAGGTAGATCAGCATATACACTTTACATAATTGGTTGGATTAATCTTCACTAATAGTTGCATAGATAATTAGTAGCAGTGCGCTATGCTGATTGGCTGGTATTATCAAACTACTCCATTAGTGATTGAATGCATGGTTAGGAACTGTAAACCCTATTTGAAATGAGTGACTATTCGGCGATTGCGCTAAGTTCCTAACTTGGAGCGTACATACACTCAGGCAGGCAAACAGACAGACAGTGTTTCAAGTAAGCTTTAGTATCTACCTGCTAAGATTTGGCGATGAATGATGAATCTATAGTGGCTGCTAGTAGTGGACGAGTCCGATTATGGTAGTTGGACTTTACGGACTGCCTAGTACAATGTGCAGTGAGCTTTCAGAAAAGCTCATTAGGGACATGGTGGAGTTAAAAGGTTCTTCTAATTGGCTCGCTGAGTGCTCAGTGCTCTAAGAGAAGCATTGTTCTAATTGGTTGTGGGGCGGAGTTACAGGCGAAGAGTGGGGATTCCATAACGTCAGCGGTTTCTATGCTGACATAAGCTTCCCAAGCTATACTCCATGTCGTGGGGTCTTTCTCGGGAGAAACTCCCACACAGTCTGAAACTTTCTGTGCTAACTGGTAGCTGTAATTTTAACAGTTGGGTAGCTGGTGATAAGAGTTGGCCTAGCAATTTCGTAAGCAACGTGTTGTATTAGAAACGTCGGGACGCAGAGTTGCTACATGACTACCTCATGGTCTTGGACTGAGTTACAAATAATAACGCTTCCATTCTGTGGAAGCATCTGGCTGGTGTATAGCTGCGAGGTGAAAAGCAAATATTAATTGAATAAAGAATTAAAAACTATACCTCTTTCCCTTGTAATAAGTGTATACGCGACAATAGGTGGTGTTCTCCGCAGCGAACGCACCTCAGCCGTTTGGTACATTGCCGCGCGTAGTGATTAAAATTCTGGCATTTGTTATACTGAACAATTCTCGTCGTTCATGACTTGATGGTTAAGGTAAATTTAGATTTGCTGGCAGGTGGAAGTAGCTCCTTGTAAGGAACATTTTCCGCATGTAGCTGGGTGATAGCTGGCTTCCAATCAGATAGATTAGAGGAGAAGATTTCAAGACGGTCTGCTATTGGCCAGTTAAACTGAGGCAGCTCTGTACAGCGCTGCAGCAGGCCTTGCAGGTGGGCGCAGTTATTGGAGAGTGCACGGGTGGGTGAAACTAACTCCCCTTCAATGAAGGAGTTCAGGACTTCCATCGGGTCAGGTGACGTCGGAGATTCTGCAATAGAAACTGATGATTCTTATAAATCCTTGGGATGCAGCAGTACCGATGTTGGCTTGGAGACTTCAGCAAGTTGAGATGGCCGGTCTTCCGACTTAGAATGCATTCCTATCAATCGATGAGACCTGCCATCGATTTCTCTAGATCTTGCAGCGGAGTGTGCGATGACAAGTTTTAGCCAAGCACTGTGCTAATTTTTACCATTTCGGGCGGCAGGCCAATCAGCACCGAGCGTGGTGGGTGAACGGTTATCATTCTGGCCTCGCTTTCGGGAGGACGCGGGTTTGAATCCCCGTCCGGGCATCCAGATTTGGGTTTTCCATGGTTTCCCCAAATCACTCCAGGCGAATGCCGGGATGCTTCATTCAAAAAAGTCATGGTCGAATTCCTTCCCGTTCCTTTTCCCCAGTCCCATCCCGCCTCTAATGACCTTAGCCGTCGATGAGGCATAAAGCCGCCCCGCCCCGCCAGTCAGCACGTGGCAAATGCGACTGCAATTTGGGGAGCTGTTCGTTGCGCATCCGACCCTCTCCTAGCATAACAGGAAAGAATTTAATCGACCTCAGCATAACAGGTTTCTTTTTTTGTCTCTGCCTCAACGGCGTGTTTGTGAAAGTCCCGCTACCTAAGTTGCTCTATTTTACGTGTCACTCTGTTTTGGATGGGTTCATTAAGGACGACATTACTTAAAATAAATAAATAAAAATAAATAAATAAACCTTACAGTGTTCTTATAGTTATATCAGTTCTAGACTGGCTGATATATGCTGTTTAGTGACAGTTTATAACTGTGCCAGTGCCTTGGAATTGTTGTATGGAGACTTTCGTCAGTATCTCTGATTTTTTCTACCTTTTTGTAGAATTTTTCCGTTTAGTTGTAGATTTTCGCGTACATCGGTCTTATCCCTGCCTGTTCATTTATAAGGTCAGTCAGTGCACCCTTTGGTGCCGGCACTATTACCCATAGCCACCGGTTCTGCAGTCTTTGGAAATCGTCAAAATTACTTTTCGGTGCCGTTCCCCACAGCTGAAACCGGTATAGGATGAAGTGGAGGAGGCTTGGTTTTTAGATCAGGAGTTTTGTCTTTAAGGCGAGTTACAAACCATATGTTATTGGGAATAAATTGGATACCATTGCATTTCCCTGTCTTCTCCTGTCCAGTACATGTTTTTTGAGTAGCAATGTTTTGGCTACAGTGACTCCGAGGTATTTAGTATCTAACAACCATTCTAATTGCTGTCGCATGATTTTTAGCCTTCTGTTTACCAGTGGCCTTTCCTAAGCGAAATAAATTGTTACACACTTCCTCAGATTGATCTTAACATTGTTTAAGCGGCACCATTTTTCTAACTGTTCTAGGGCATGTTGCAGATATTTGATTTTGAGATCGTGACACCTACCAGATGCATATAATGTTGTGTCGTCGGCGAATTGCACTATGTTGACGTGTGGCTGTGTAAGTATATCGTTGACGACAATTTTATATACTTGGGCCAGGACAGAGCATTGCGGTATTCCGGGCGGAATGGGGTAGTTTGACGAGTTTTGGCCCGGAAGTGAAAGAAAGAAGCTTCTCCAGGTAGCTTCCGATCAACTGAACGTAGCAATGTCGAACGGACGTCTGTGTTCTTAGTTTGGTGATGAGGCTCGGATGCCACACCTTAACTTACGCATTCTCTGCTTCTAGGAACATAACCGTTTCTGTAGCTGAATTCCCGGAAAACGTCTTTAGTCAATCGGATGAACTGGCTTGTGCTTTCTACTTTACTCTGGAAGCCAAACTTTTCTTTGCGGATAGTCCTTTCCGCGTCCGGTGTATTGTTTATCCGCAGTAAACGCTCGAGCACTTTGGAGTCGGAAAGGAGTAGGCTGATTGGCCTGTAATTCGATGGATGTCGCTGATCTTTCCCTCGTTTGGGTATGACCGTGACCTTGGCGACTTTCCATGCATACGGAAAGTATCTTTGGAGAAGGCAGGTGGCATGGCATATCCTGGTGAGGAGCACGATCCCTGTCCTCGGCATGTTCTTCAGGTGAGAGTTGGAAATCCTGTCGGCACACGGGGCTTTGTTCGTTGCCATTTTTTTTTTTTTTTTTAAATTATGCTCCAGACTTCGCCCGGTGTCGTCAATTCTGGCTCATTCTCCGGTTGCGCCTCAATGATGTTCCAGGCCGTGATTGTGATGTCCTTGGCTTCGTGCGCTTCTGCTGCCGTCAAGTCGTACTAGCCGTCCCTGAGTTGGTTGGCGAAATACTAGGCTAGCACCTCTGCCTTGGCCACTGGCAGGAAGCATGGCTCTGCTTGCCCAGTGATTGCGATGTTGTGGTCAATTGGGGATTTGACGGCGCTCACTAGCTGTCAGGCGTCTCTGGTGTTTAATGTTAGGTTTTTCATCCTGGTCTCCCATCTTTCTGATTTGTATTCCGACATTCGGCCTCTCAGCTCTCAGATAAGCTGTTTGTACCTCCAATTAGCATGGGGATCTCGGAACCACTACCATAATTTTCGTGCCGTGTTCTTTAAGTATCGTATATTTTCATCATCTGGGGGTAGACTTTCGATGTATACTGGATGGGTTACTGTAGTTGTCACTCTCCCATCTGTTTCCATCACCACCTGATTGAAGTGTTTTATTGTTTGTTCAATATCGAATTTGGTGCTAAGTTGATTTTGGTTATAGTTTGGTTATGGACTATTCTACAGAACTGGTTCCAGCCCAATTCTTTCTATCTTTTCTCATTCGTGTGGGGTTGGACCCAGTTCCCCATTTAGAGCAGCACAGTATGGGGGTTGAAGATAAGTCATTGGCGGTTTCAATTTAATTCGACCCGCGATGTCCTTCACGACGGCCACATCAAGGACATCCGGTTGGTGTTGTCGGTTGTGGGAGATGTGCGTGCGCGATTTGGGGACTACCACATGAATGTTGCATATCTCTGCTAGTGCTAGGAGGCGTCCCCATTTGATGTTGTTTACTCTTGAGTTTCAAGCGTGGTGCTTTGAGTTCAAGTCTCCGCCAATTATCACCCTTTTACCTGTTGCTAGCACTGCATCTACGTCCAGCTTGTATAGTATCCGGTTTGCTATGAGGTACGCCAACACCAATGTAATGTGGCCATCAACAGAGTTTTATAACTGTGGCCTCCATGTCGATTAGTGTTTGGATGTGTTCCTGGATAAGTTTTTTGTTTGTGACTATTGCTATCTCTCCATCCAATTGACCCTGCCTGTCATTTCGGTAGATTTTCTGTCCTGAAATTTTAAATTTGTAGTTCGGTTATAGGGAGGTTTCTATCAGCAGGAATATATCCAGTTCGAGATGTCAAATGTGGTCCTGGAGCTTCATTTTTTGTTTCATATGTTGTTCGGATTCCAAACTGCAATTAAGAGGTCTTCGTGGTTCCCTATTATTCTCGGCATTATTTCAGCAGGGACTTGACTCCTTTCATTAAGGGAAAAAGTTTGTCATTGTCGTCTTTGGCCTTTTGGATGTAATCTAGTCTTTTGATCATTTTCCTCATGAATGACATCCCATTGAACATGTTCTCTGACTCGTGAGTTTTTTCTGACTGTCTACAGTAGGTCCTGTGTTTTTTATAGTCTTTTGTTTCCTTCTCCATGTTTCCTTCGTCTTTGATGGTTTTCTTTTGGTAGTTGCCAGCAGCGGTGTTTGCATATGTTTCCTTTTGGTAGGTGGCCTTCTGGTTAGTCTGTTGTTGCTTGTTTCTGGGCTCTATACCCTTTGGATGTTGTTTTTTCTCTCCGTTTCTTGTGTTGTCTTTTTTTTTGGTGTCATGTGGTCATGGAGGTTGCTGTGCTAGTTGCAAGGTGCAACAGCCGCGCCTTGCCGCGGGATGGTCACCTTCGCAGTTGGCACATTCTTCGTTGTCAGTCGCTGGTAGCTTACATTCTCTACTATCGTGCAGCCCTGCGCATTTGACGCATCGACTAGGCAGGTGGCAGAAGTTTCTTGTGTGTCCCAGTCTTTTAAATCTTACACTTTGCAGCTGTCCATTCTCGTGTTTGTATCGTTCCACGGTGATTCTGCTATGGAACTAGTACCGTTCATTGAATATTTGGTCTGAATCTGTGCCCGGGATCAGCGACACCGAGAACGATGACATTGGGATTAACTCTCATTTTTCTGTATCCCTTTTTATGAACTGGTATACATTTTGTGCTTTATAGCCTTTTGCTACTAGATCACCTTTTATTTCTTCTTCTGTTATGGATGTGGTTAAGCGTTTAACTACTTGCATGGGTCTCTGCTCTGGCATTTGATGACTGATGTGTGCCACGTTTTTCTTTTCGAAGACGTCGATCAGTAGTTCGTAGTCTATTTTGTTTTCAGTGATGTATTTGGATGTACCTTCCTATTTGTTGTTAGATATCTTTTATTTCTCCATTCACTTTTCTTGCCAGTATGTTACTGGTATGGATAAAATCTTTACATGTTGGCACTACCACGGGAGGCATTCTCTCCCTCGGTGGTGGTGAAGGATCTTTTGGTAGTTGCTGTGTTTCCACTGTGTTTTTTGTTCCTCCTGCTTTTCTGTCTCTGATGCTAGGGGAGCGTACCGGTTTTGGTTCCATTGATCTCATTTGTTTTGTTGAGGATTTGGGGTTGTCCTCTTTGCTTCTACTTCATTTGCTTTTTGGCAAGGGTGGGAAATCATCCTTGTGCTTGGATTGCATTTCTTGTGGAGCTTAGTCCAGTTTTTCCTCCTCGTTGTGGTCACTTCCTATCATTGGGTCATCGCTTTGCTTATTGTAGCTTTTGGCTTCACTTCATGATACATATCACACGCCAGTGTACCTCGGATGACACAGAGGGCGTGGGATGTAAGTAGCCGCTTGCTGTTCGCTGCTTGGTGATATCAGTACTTTGGCACGGGTTTTGCCTATGCGGTGACCCATGGTTCCTTCTTCCCTGTGGGGAATGTTGCTCTCGTCTTCGTTGTCACCGTGAGGTATCTTGCGAGAAGCAAGTCGTCGATATCACTGGCGCGAGCTCCCTTAGACCGGCGCTCGGCGAAGACAGCAACGCCCCCAGCGCTCCCCCTCTGGAAACGCCACTTGGAGTGGTGTGTTCGAGTGCCGGTATCCGGCAGTGACTGAGCCAGTGCCCCTGACACAACAAATCTTCTGGGGAAACATTGCCCCCAGAGTGTGGGGAAGATCTTGCAGGTTTACCCGCTTCTCCTTCAATATCAATAATTAGTTGTCCTTGTGATGTGTTTCATCTTCGGGCGTGTCATTTCTGATGAGGCATAATTCGTTATGACTTCCGTCAATAACTCGGATTGCTGTTGTAGTAGCTGTATTAAAACGCGAAGGCTGTCTGGATGCTTATTGGGCGTGTCTTTTCTGATGTAGCTAATTCGTTATTACTTCCGTCTATAACGCGGTTTGCTGTTGGAGTAGCTGCTTTAAAACGCTACAGCTGTCTGAATGCTTGCAATCCACCTTGTGGTGGAGATGATGATTTGCGGACTGCTTCTTTGCCGTCGCGAGTCGTTCCATTCCGGCCGCTGCTGGTAGTGGCTTGGTTGGTTTTCGTTGTGTGGTGGCACCGGCTAGTTGGTGTGAGGCGCCGTCAGGTACTTTTTCGCTGGTCAACCACTGTAACAAGCTGGACGGGACCCATTGCAGTTGGAGCAGGTTGGCACCGCGTCTCGCGGGATGCTGCATTCGGATACTTTGTGGTTGGCAGCGCACCTCACTTCGCGCTCCTGGCTAGTGCAGTTGCGTGCTAAGTGCCGATGACCCTAGCAGCTAAAATACTGGGCTAGAGAGAGTGGTGGCATCTTCTTGATTTCACGACGCACCTTGTGTTCTAGGAGGGTCCGCGTCCGCTGTTTCCGTGGGCAACGAGCTTCAGGCTGGAACATGAGCAACTGTTAGAAGCTCCTCAGTGCCTGGCGGCGCATCTGATATACTTCCGAGGTGACGTTCTCAATTGCACGCTGACTCAGAATGACCAGCATAAAATGACAGTATGTCTGATGTAGGTAGAGCAGCAGAACACAGCGTCAGAACAGGACAGCGTGGGGCTCAATATCAGGTTCGCTCAGGAATAGTAAGACTGGAGTATGATAGTTGGATATTTGACCACCCATCATGACGGACGCAATATGGAGTAGCAGCTACCGCGAACGACGGAGTGGCGTAATGGGGCGTGGTAGGAGCACTAGGCTATATAAAACGCGTCGATGCCAGACTCTAGCAACAAATTTTCTCACTCCTCGAGAACAGCAATCGCAGAACCACTTGCTTGCTTCTCTTCTATGCATCGATTACCGACGGAGCTTTTAATCCTGCACACCCACTAAAATCAGAGCATAAGCCAGCATCCATTAAAGCTGGCATACAAGCCAGTATTAGGGGTGGTTTGATTTGAAGTCCTCCGCCGCAGCCAACGAACAGAACACCACGCCGAAGTACATAGCTGAGCCAGGCAAACCTGCTGGCTCTAGAAGACACTGTCCAAGACAGGTGATCATTCAAGTAGGCCAAGATGCTGGCGTTCTTCAGTTTCCCATCAAAGCAAATTGTCGTCTCCATATAAATGAAAAGCAAAAGCTATCAGACTCAGCGCAGTACCAAGGGGTAGTAATTATGCAGCCATGTTCCCTGCCACCAGCAGGTAATTGCGCCAGCCTTTTACTAAATCAGCAGTGTTTCATAGTGCTGCCTTTTTTTGGGTGACCAGCCCATGACAGGCTGCAAATCACCGAGTCCTGCCCATTGTACTTCGCGGCAATCACGTGGCCAAATTACGTAGCCACTACTTCATGAAGAATATCACAGTCCAAACATGGAAGACTACTGAAATAATGTCACGCATTCCTATTCAGTGTATCCATTGCCAAAATTTTGCATACTACATCCTATGGATGCACTGAAGCTTTGAGGTGTGTCCGATGCGAAGGTGGTGTAATACAATGCCACGATACCACCTACTGCAACTTTAGGGCCAGGCATGTTGCTTCATATGGGGGCTGCAGCTCGTGTAACAGCAGCAAAAACATCAACTGAAGAAACGTGAGCTCAAATACACATGGATCCAGCAAACAACCCGCTGCCCCGAGAACTCAGCAACGTCAGTAGAACTACAAGAATGCTACGAGAGCCCAGTAACAGAACAACAACAATGCTGCAAGACGCAACAAGTGACCCACCGCCTCTCAACAAAACAACAACACCAGCATCAGCACACATTATGACTCCTGTTGAAACCATGATCCTACACTAGACCAAAGAGACCCCAAGCACATTGAGCTGCTTACACAGGTCATCACTCTGCTATCTTCCCCTGTCCTCACAGGCTCGCCTACTTCAAAATAATCACCAAGACTCCTCATCTGCCGGCGCTATCTGTACCTGTAACTATGAAGAACTTAAATTGACCATAACCAAGTATGGGAGATAAAAGTCTGCTCTTCTGGATTAACCTACTCAACCAATATTTTTTTGATAAATTTCTTGTGAATTATCAAAACTTGTGTGACTTTTAAAGGTACTTGGAATGTTGCTGCTGAAAGCATTTACCACCAAGCAAACTTTGGTAATTCTTACATTTTTGGAGTTTGAGAATTCTATAAATCTCTTAACCATAGCTGAGATGATTCAATAGAATTAAGTAGAGGCAGAATAAATGGCTAAAATTAGGCACATTACAAAAAGTAATAGGTGATTTTGGAGATTTCTTCTATGCCAAAAGGACCAAAAGGCAACATTCCTCTGCACCCTTATGTACGTCACTTTGCTATTTGTTATCTCCCAAATGACGATAAGTTCCAGAAGTTTATACGCAGGGAACGTACATTCCCTTGTGTGTTAGATGACCAGGTTCGCATACAGCCAAGGTGTAACTGTCGTAGTAACGGAGGAAAAGATCATCACATGCCAAATTTTAAAAATATAGAAGCACTTTCTACCTTCTCTCATATCATTACCAGATGCCTTAATGTTACCTAAATAATTGGTCTACATGCAAAATTTTGAGATAGACATTAAAGTAGATACAAGAACTTCAGAAAAGATGATGTTCCACATCCCCTCTAACTGATCAAATTTTCTTTCTATTCTTTATTTTTTTTTTAAAGAAGCGATAGGTCCACGACCCGTCTTTATAAATCAATATGGTATTAAAAGAGTGAGGAAAAAAGTATTGAAGCGAAAAGGAAAAATATGTTTGAGTTCTTTTTTTTTTTTACTTATGGCTTTACACCTCATCGACATTGAGGCCATTAGAGACGGGATGGGATGGGAACAAGGGATGGAAAGGAATTCGACCTATAGCATAGTAAACCTTGTATATCGATATATGGACTATTAAATTAAATTACATTCAAATTAAATTAAATTGCAATGGAGCACATGTTCTGTTGGCAATTTCCCTAAACACCCGTCATCCACCTTTCCTGCATCCATCTACATTTACCCTTTACAAATTTTAACTTTAAATTCTTTCAACGTTTTTGGCAAATTATTCAACATTTATCTTGGTAACTTATTCCAATCCCAGACACCGTTACCTAAAAAAGAGAATCTTCCTACACCCTTGTGCCTGAAATCGAGTGTCAGCTTGTGGTCATGGTCATTTTTTTAAACTGCTCAACATCTCTTAACTGTGAGGTCTTTAGAGACAGGAAAGGATGGGGAGCAAGGAATGGGGAGGAATTTGGCCATGGCCTTTTTGAATGAACCATCCTGGCATTTGCCTGGAGTGATTTGGGAAACCATGGAAAACCCAAATCTGGATGCCCGGACAGGGATTCGAACCGGCGTCCTCCCAAATGCGAGGCAAGAACGCTAACTGTTACACCACCTTCTTCGTGTCATGGTCATATCTTCCCTTCCATGTATTACTTTCAATTTTTACACCAATATCTTTCCATGCCTCATAATCAATATACAACTTGTACACTCCCATGACCCTCTTCACCCTCCGTCTGTCTTCCAATGAATCCAATTCCAGCTCTTTTGTCATATCTGTTACTGATTGCATTCTGTGATAGTTTCCAGAAACAAATCTAGCAGACCTTCTTTGCACCTTCTCCAACTCCTGTATTTGATACTCAAAATGTGGGTCCCATACTTCACTACCATATTCAAGCAATGGTCTTACCAAAGTTTTGTAACCCAATTCCTTTACTTCTCTCGTACATCCCCTCATCACCCTCACCAACAAATGCATAATTTTGAAACCTTTTCCTACTACCTGTCCAATGTGATCTGCCCAGTTAAGCTTGTTATCAAATGTAATGCCAAGACATCTACATTTCAAGTCTTCAATAAGCAATTCTTTCCCCACCTTATAATCATAATAAACCTTTAGTTTTTTATTTGTGTATCTAATAAGCTGACTGTTCTTTGCATTTATCTTCATCCCATGTGTACCGAACCAACTAGATATCCTGTCCAGATCACCCTTCAACTGTTTTGATCCTTTTACATAGCATTATATCATCTGCAAACAATCTAATTTCTGATAGTAAACAATCAACACAATTATTCATTAGAATAATAAATAGCAATGGTCCCAATATGCTACCCTGTGGCACTCCCATTTGTACTTCCACTTCTTTTGATACCGCATTTCCTACCCTAACTTTCAGTTTTTTACCTTTAAAAAATTCTTCTATCCAGCAAATCACTTTCTGATGCACTTCAGTAGATTTTACCTTATTTACCACCATTTTATGGTTCTCTCTGTCGAAAGCCTTTGAAAGATCTAGTGCTATACTATCAATTTGACCTCCCTTGTCCATTTCATCCAAACTGTCTTGCATATATCCCACTAACTGAGATTCACATGAATATCCTTGCCTAAAACCATGTTACCTACTTGAAAACCACTTACGTTCCTCACATATATTTCCGATGTAGTTGCATATTAATCTCTCCATTAATTTACCTACCACTGACGTCAAGCTAATTGGCCTATAATTTTCAACTCTATTTCTCACCCCTCCTTTAAGTACTGGCACTACTATCACACTTTTCAAATCCTCTGGTAAGCAGCAAGTATCAAGGGTCAATTTAAATAATATTTCAAGATACGGTACAATGTCACATCCTGCTATTTTTAAGACATCTGTAGTAATATTATCTACACCAGCCCCCTTATGTTTTTTAAGCTATCTTATTTCCTTCATGATGAATTTCAAGTTTTATGGTCTGCTCATTTCTAATTGTTTTGTTAAGCTCATTATCCGATTCAGAACCACCTGTTTCTGATTCATTACCCCTAATGCTCTCACTAAACCAGTTACTTAAAATCTTTGCCTTTTTAAAATCCTCAGTAACTTCTTGTCCATCCTTATCTAAAAGTGTCTCAACACCCTCCCTTCCTCTCAGTTTTCTAAAAAAGTTATAGAAATTTATAGATGAATCAGTCAATGATCAATCAATCAGACAATACTCTTCATAGATCCATCTTTAGCCACCTTCATAGCTATTAATAGGTCCTTGTTTAATTGTTTTAAATATTACCGACTACCATGCTGTCTCTTAACTATTTTATGTTCTCTTCTTACCAACCTCTTTCACCGCCTCACCTCCCTGTTACAGTACACAGGTTCTCTACTTCTTTTTGTTTTCTGTTTTGGAATAAATTTTTCTTCCCTCTTGCTTATTATCTCCTTGAACTCTTCCCACCTTGACTTTACTGTACTTGTGCCTGCCTTCCATTTGCTGAAATGTTCTCTGAAATATCTTTTCAAATTAGAAATCTGTACCTTTTTATAACTGTACCTATTTCCCCCTTCAATTTTGGCTGCTGGTTCACTGAATCCTCTAATATCCATCAGAACTGCTTCATGATCACTTATTCCTTTGGTTACTTGACACCTTACAATGTTATCATCAGGCTTTATTAGGAATATATCCCAAATATTTTGTCCCCTAGTGTTCTGCTCTACCACTTGTATAAATCCTCCTTCCCATATTAGAGTATTTGCAAATCTTTGTTCCCTTGTGTTATTAATCTTATTTCCTTCCCAATTTACACATGGTAACTTTAAATCCCCACCAATAATGACCATTCTATTCTCACCTCTGAAACCTGAGTATGAATTTAATTTCCCCGCAAGAGCCTCATCTTCATCTGCCATATTTCCACTGCGGTAAGCAGCCAACACCCTTATTTTTTCTTTTCTATTACCCCAGAAATGTACCCCAAGTAACTCATGTTAATGATCTATGAACACCAGTGAACTGTGGTAGTTTTTGTTAACTAGTATGAAAACTCCTCCACCAATTGCTCCCCTATCTCTTCGATACACTGTGTAATTATCGAGAAAAACCTCACTGTCTAGTACTTCTTCTTTTAACCAACTCTCTACCCCTATTATTACTTGTTGCTCATGTATTTCAATTAATGGAGAGGAATAACTTTGAAGAAAAGAGCAAGGAGACTGTGGAGAGGTGGTCACGTGGTGTAACAGGGTCACATTTTGCAATAGGGTCACGTGGTAGAACGTCTCGATGTTGCTCGAGTGTATGCAGTAAAATTTGTAAACAGCTCCCATGTGGAAGAGTTTTTATACGCAATCACATGAATCAAGACATTGTCTGATCTTGTTACATGGTTAAACTTTTAGCATGGTTACTAGGTGACCTTCTTGGTCAATTTGAACACAATTAAGCATAAGAACCATGAAACCACTAGCTTTCTTTTCAGTGCTGTACCATAACCTACAGTGGACTCAACCATAATATTCTCTATTTCGATAGAGTGGTGACCAGACTTCTTTTCAATTGCAAACACACAATTTTCCACCATATGGCGACCATGACAGAAGACTCTGTATTTCTAATTAAGATTTTTAATGATGGGAAATGTATTAAATCACCTTTTAAGTTGTTTTTATTTTATCTGTAATATGTGTATTATGGATATAAGTGTATAGTTTATTCATAACTTGTGAGATATGTCATTAATTACTTTGATACCAAATGTATCTTTAGAAAGTTAAGTATTTATGATTAAGGGAAATAAATGAGCACATCTTTTGTGTTTCAGATGTTATTTGTAATATATGTATCAACGTCAATGTTACACTGCTGATAATAATAAAATTTACATAATTGGAATCAGGAATTAACGTAGAACATGATGACATAAATTTTATCACGATAATTTGCAATTCAGCAGGGTTGCCTAAAAATTGCCAGAATTAACACACATCTCGGGTAATCACTAATTAACTTTCGGAAACTTTTTACCAATGCACTTGAAAACTAAATTCATTTACAAGCAAGATAATTATTTGAGAATTTTCACTAAACACTTTTCATAATCCTTGAAGGTAAGGCTACACATGATTTAATTTAGAACACATTCTAGAATTACAACTTTTTACTCTATTTTGATAAGCAGTAGAATACATCAAGCAGGCGGCTGAGGGTATAAAGCTAGATGTTCAGGCTGGCTGACTGTCTTTTGTCTTTATTGTGTTGTATTTATCCCAGGAACATGGCGTGTATTGGACCTGCGCGAGTATGTGTCGGGCGTGTGCTGAAGTGATTGCCATTTAGGTGGGACAAGTTCCAGTTGGTCGATGCACCGCCATATTGATGTCAAGTTAATAGTAAAGACTATGAACTTGTAAAATTTTCAATGGGGATCAGTCGGTGAAATTCTCTCTGTTCATAATCTGCAGTTTGTTTGGAAAAGTTTATTCTGATAGCCTATTTGACTGTAAATGCTGTTTTTCAAAACTCTAAAAATTTTCAAAAAGTGGATTTTTCAAATGTCTTAGGTTTGAACAGTAACCTTTTCTAAGCTTTTGGTTCAAATAAGCTAGGCGGTGGCTGATAAGCTTTACAGTTAAATATTCCAGGCAGGCACATGGTCAATTTAAATGTATAGAAGCAGATTCAGAGAACATTTTATTTCAAGTAGACATTCAGTTAAGGTATTGAAGTCCTATACTCACCCTGGTATAACACCTTTGTCCCTTACAAGGTGAATGCTGAAAATATCACAAAGTCAGTAATAAGGGTGTTACTGGTGAACTGTACAAGTATAATGAGCAAAGTAATAGAATTTGCAAACTTGATAGAAGTACACGAATCACAAGTAATTGCAGTTATAGAGTCATGGTTAAAAGAAGAAGTAATGAGGTTTTCCCCGATGGTTACACAGTGTGCGGCAGAGATAGAAGAAATTGTAGTAGGAGTTTTCATATTGGTTAGCAAAAACTATTACAGTTCACTGGTGTTCATGATTCATGACCAGGAGTTCCTTGGGGTAGATTTCTGGCATAATAAAAAAGAAAAAATCAGTATGTTGGCTGATTACTGCAGTGGAAGAATGACAGATGAAGATGAGGCTCTTGGCAAGAAATTAAATTCATACTCAGATTTCAGAGATGATAATAGAAGGGATTTAAATTTACCAGGTGTAAACTGTGTAGGAAATAAGATTAATAACACAAGAGATTTGTAAATACTTTAGTAAGGGAGGAGGATTTATACAAGTGGTGGAGCAGAACAGTAGGGAACAAAATATTTTTGATATATCAGCCTAGTACACCTTAACTAGTAACTTGAACTTCCAAATCCATTTCTTCAAATTTCAAACACTGTCCCTAATCTTCCAAAAATTTTATAAACTGTGAATATAACTTAGGAAAATAAATCAACTGCTAATTACAATGGTTGCCACTCTCAAAAATGTATCCTTCTGAGAGAAAAGGGTTTAGTTCAAACTACATAAATAAAATTGTCATTAAAATTTCACCATTTCTATATTCTGTTCGAAAATAAAACATGAAAGTTCACAAATACAGTTGGTTAGGTTATCGGATGTTCTTCTCTAAAGTTTTCAAGTTGTGAATCATCAAAGATAGACAGCAAAACCCCATGAAAGACTTTAAGTTACATTTTCATTTTCCCGACCTCGCGGCATAGTTTCAAAATTCATCATGGCTGACTCTCAGCCATGTTGACTGACATCAGAGCAGCATCATCAACAACTATTTTACGCTGCCGAGCAGTGCTGAGCTTACACACATGGCATTCCAGGATGAACTGGCTCAACCTTGGCCCAGAAGGCCCTATATCTGACAACTAAATCATCCAAGCCACATGACACCTAGGATATAGTGCTTTCAAGATAATTGCAGTAGGGCTTTCAAATTTTAATATTATTTAGAAACAAAAATTGTAAACAATTTCCCCCCTTGGGTGTTTCTCGAAAAATTTATGGATTATCCATAATTAAATTCCCCCGTTAACTGTGTAGAAGCTCTGACTTAAGTGGTCTGCAAGTGTGTTCATAAGCGGAAATGGTTCGAAAAATATCCCTCCATGTTTTAATTCAAATAAAAATTGTTTTATCGTAAACTTCTCTGAAAGTAAAGGCTACATCACAAAAATAACTTTTAGTATGGTATTCCTCAGTATCAAATACATCTGTTGAAAGTAATTTTATTCCCTGACAGAGCTTCATTTAGCCGTAAAAAATTTAAATAGGCCGGCAACATGTGAATTTGGATGCAGTGTCATTTAAAAATTCCTATCAAACTTTATTTATTGTACAGAACTTCTCGAAAAGTTTAATATGGTGTTCAGAAAGAATTTAAGTTGTAAGAATCATATCGCTTAATACAGAAGTGAAAGTGAAAATGAAAGGGCCACAAGGTAGCATACTGGGACCATTGCTATTCACGATTTTATTGTATGATTGTGTTGATGGTTTACTATCAGAAGTTAGGTTGTTTGCAGATGACATAATGTTATATAATAGGATCAGAACAGTAGAGTACTGTGAATAGTTGCAGGGTGATCTGGACAGGATATCTTGCTGGGTAGGTGAACATAGAATTAAGATATATCAATAAATAGTCAGCTTATTATGTACACAGATTTTTTTTTTTAACTAAAGGTTGACTATGAATGTTGAAAACATGAAATGGGAAAATCTTGGCATAAAATTTGATAACAAGCTCAACTGTGCAGGACACATTCGACAGGTAGTACAAAAAGGTTTGACAGTCTTGCACTTGTTGGGGAGAGTGATGAGGGGGATGTACCAGAGAAGTAAAGGAATTGGGTTACAAAACTTTGGTCAGACCATTGCTTGAATATGGTGGTGAGGTATGGAACCAACATTTTAGGTATGAAATACAGATGTAGGATCGGGTGCATAGAAGGTCTGCCAAAGTTATCTCTGGAAATTATTGCAGAGCACAATAAGTAACTGATATGAAGCGTGAAGAGATTCATGGGAGTATACAAGGTGTATATTGGTTCTGAAACAATAAAAGATATTGGTATAAAATTGCGAGTGATACATGGAGGGTAAAATATGACCATGACCACAAACTGACACTTGAGTTCAGACACAAGGGTGTGGGAAGAAATCCTTTCACAGGAAAGCGGTTCAGGGATTGGAATATGTTATCAAGAAAAATAATGAATAATTTGCCAAATTGTTGAAAGAATTTAAAGCTGAAATTTGTAGAGGGCAAAAGTTATTGTGTACAGGAAAGGGGAAAAACAAGCGTGTAAGGAAATTGCCACGAAGTGAGTGCTCCATCGTAATTAAAGTATTTAAATCAGGGATGTGGAATTTATCAAACAGCATAGCTGCCCCACTTCATATGAATACCAACATTTTTTAGATGCACACACACACACACAGAGATAATAATATCTCTTTGACCTACTAATTTAATATGTTTCTGCTTGAATGAGTCGTCTGGTAGCTCAGTGGTAAAAATGGTTAAAAAACTTGCTTTCTGAAGTGCTGTTCCAGGTTCAAATTCTGCTGGAAGCACGAATTTTTGATAGTTGCTTTTGAGAAAAAAAAAATTGTTGAGTCCCTTCCTTTCATCCAGTTCCAGGTTCAAATCCCTGTGGGGCTAGTAATTTTTAAGAGACTTGCAGGATGTTCCATGGTTCGGATTCCACATTAAACTGTAGATCCAAGAGGAACTAACTGGATATCCCACCACTGATACAATGGCTTAGTATGCCTCCTTTGGTAGGATCCAATCAATGTACAGGTTGTTGACTAAATTAGTTTTATCAGCCTACAAAAGAGATTTATTAAACTCACTTCCAATTATAACCTGAAAACATACCTAATCAGCTGAAAATATGATAAAAAGGCAAAGTATATCAAAGGAAGGGGTGATGGTAATGAATTTGTTCTGAGCACCGTTAACTTCTAAGTTTTTACTCTCAATTTTACTGCTTTTACAATTCATGAAGTATCTTTAAATAAGTATTGATCAATTTGAGACAACGTGGTACCCGGCATTTCCAGATTTATTTTTCAGCCCCTGAAGTATTGTTACTGATTAACCAGACTTAATCTAAATAACATTTTAAGATACGGAACAGTGTCTTATATTGCTTATTTAAATAATATTATCTGCAGCAGCCTTTATATGCTTTTTTAGTTTTCTTAGTACCTTCACAATATCCTCAGGATGAATTTCAAAGTTTTTATTCTGTTCATTTCTAATAGTGCCTGCAAATTTCTTTTCTGATTTACACCCTCCCAATCTTGTCCCTAGTGGCCATATCAAATTGGTTACTTAACATCTCCTTTTTTTTTTTTTTCAAACTTCTTCATCATCCATATCTATAGTTGTCTAAATACCTTCCCTCCACTCCTTTTTTTTGTCTTATGGCCTTATACATCTTTGATGTGAGGCTCATTAGAGGAAGTAAAGGACTGCGAACAAAGAATGAGAAGGAATTTAACCAAGGCCTTTTTAAAGGAACCATTCAATGATTTGATGGAGTGATTTTGAGAAACTGTGGAATACTGATATCTGGATGGTTAAACAGAATCAAAACCTGTGATCTTTCGCATTCAAGGCCAGAGTGTTACCTCTCACCCACCATGATTTATTTCACTTCCCCTCAGTTTTCTAACACAGCCATAGAAATTTCTAGATGCATAATTCAGCACTCCAACTGAATTGATAATACTCTTCACCACTGTTTCTTTAGTTTTGTTCTTTGCTGCTATTAATTCCTTGTTTAGTTTTTTCAAATGGTCTTTACTGTCTTCGGTCTCTTAACTGTTGCTTTATCTTCTTATGAGACACTTTACCCTCCTAACTTTCCTATTATAATATGTAGGTTGCATACTATTCTTTATTTTTTGTTATGGTACAAACATTTCTTGTCCCATTCTTATTACGTATCCCTTTGACCTGTTCCCAATTCAAATCCATCATAATTGTGGCTTCTATCCATAAACAGAACCTACCCCTGGAATATCTTTTCAGTTCTCAATTGTGTGCCTTTTTATAGCTGTACCTATTAATACCTTCAACTTTGGCCACAGTTTTACTGAACCCTCTAATATCCCTAAGAACTACTTCACCCTCATTTATCCCTTAAGCTACTTGAGATCCTACAAGATTGTCATCAGCCTAAATTAGGAATATATTTAACATGTTCAGTCCCCTTGTGCTCTGCTTTATCTCTTGTGTATAGCTTTCTTGCTTTACAAAGGTATTTGCAAATTTGTATTACCTCGTTTTAGTAATTATGCTTCCTTCTCATTTAACATCTCACAAATTTAAATCCCCCACCTATAATGACCATTATACAGGGCGTTCGCCAGTAAACGCTACCCTCCCAGTCTGTTGCCGTCGGCAACTTGCTCCGTCAGTGGGGCCAGCTGTTTCCGCCACACGGCACCGTGAATCACCGCACTGTTTAACACCTCCGCTGCCCCAACAGTGCAGTGCAGTGACCCTTACATTGTTAAGAATGGTTTATTTGCATTGTAGATAGTTTGTGACTTCAGTCTCTTATTAATCAGTGTTGTGAATAAACGTTTCTTTGCGGTTTGGATGGTTTGGGGCTTCATACTCTTATTAATCTGTACCGTGTTTGAGTGTGAGTAAAATTATGGTACGTTACAGTTTGCAACAAAGAATATTTCTCTACGATACATATGTGAAGAAGAAGTCGTTTAAAAAGTGTCGCAGTAAATTTCGTTGCGAATTTCCTGGTGCTTTACTGCCAGCTAAATCAACAATTCTGCGTCTGGTTAAAAAAGTAAGAGAAACGGGTTCATTTTTTAACAAAAAGAGACTGTCGGTCAACCGTATTCTCACAGAGGAGAAAATTGACGATATCGCTTTTCGACTAGAACAGTCACCCAAAAAATCATTAAGTCAGTTAGGGCAGCGTGTGTCTCGAAATATGTTCAGAAGATGTGAAATGTGCATTACACAAGAGGGTCAACACTTCCAGCATCTTTTATAAGGTAAGCTAATGAATTACGTCACATTTAAATGCTTAGCACACAAGTTTATGAAGTTTGTGAAGCGTAATTATTATGAAATAGTCCGCAGCCGACGGTCGAACAATGCCGGAAACTGAGCGCTCGCTCGCCGGGAGCAGTTTCTTCCTTGTAGCGCTAACAGTGGGTTGCGTTTCCCGGCGAACGCCCTGTACTATCTGATACCAATCAAATAATCATACAGCAGTCTTTGCAGATGAATATGAATACCCCTCCATCAATTGCTCTTCTATCTCTGTGATGGACTCTATAACAATTGGGGAAAACCTCATAGTCTAGCGCTCCTTCTTTTGACTAAGGCTGTAATCCTTTAAATACTTGTAGTTTGTGCATCTTCACTAAGTTAGCAAACTCTATTACTTTGTTCATTATACTTTTACAGTATACAAGTAAGAGTCTTATCACTGATTTTAGAGAAGTTTGAGTAGGATATGTTGATGATGAATTTCTTTCATATAAATTACTTTTTACAAATATGGTATTGGATGAATCTGGTTGATTACAAACTACTTATTTGGGGATTATTTATGTGCATAATTATTGCTATTATCAATATACTTCCATTTTGTGGAATAACTCGATATTTAAATTGAAGGAGCTGATAAAGGCTCTATACTCTTACCAATAGCAGTGAACTTCTTCATGGAAGCTTATGAATGAGAAAAGCTAAACAATGTACTCCTCAGACCCATAATGTGGATCCAGCACTTTTTAGTCTAGCTAATTATTCCAGAATTAGAAGTGGAAGAAATTAGACTATTATAAATAAATAAAGAGCCATCTGATGTAAGATCTTGGAAAAACAGGGCATTTAAAATGTTTCAAGAAATACTCATCCTATGGAGGATACCTTTATATTCTATGAACCAAACAGCATATTAGTTTGCTGCACAAATAAGTTTTTTATTTATTTATTAAAAGACTCACAAGAAAATTGTAGAAGCTTTTATTTGAATGGAAGTTTGAATGGTACATGAAGTAATCTGTATATTTGGTCACGTATTAACCAAAGCATATTCTGTCATCACTCTCTCCAGTAAATGTAAGAATTTGAATCCTCTCTATAATACTTTCCTATTTAAGTTTATTACAAAATGATATTTAATGGTTGTGCATTTTATGGCTTCAACAAGCAATCACTATTCTGCCTCATATTTATTATTGACTCAAGCCCACTGTGCAGCACTTATGACTAGTTCTTTTTGGATGCTTGCTTTCATTCCTAATACCTTTCTTTCTCTCGTATGTGATTAGTTTCTGAGATTTAGTAACTTTAGGTGGAGGGCACCAGAAGTTATCCACCAAGAGTGATGGGTGAGCAGAAACACTCCGGCCTCGCGTTTAGGATGCAGGTTCGAATCCCTGTCCAACCATCCAGATTTGAGTTTTCCACGGTTTCCCCAAATCACTCCAGGTGAATGCCAGGATGGTTCCTCAAAAGGTCATGGCCAATTTCCTTCCTGCTCCTTGTACCCAATTACCTCAATGTTGATGGGGTGGAGCCAGAAGTAAAAGAAATATCTATTTTACAAAATTTGAAATTATCTGTAACATCAGTAATGGTAATCCTAATGGATTCCACAGCTTTTCGTACCTCATTGAACCACCTGCTTCCTGTCTTATATTTTTTGATAAATGAGAAGATCTTCTTGGTATATCTGTTGTTGGCCATTCTCAGAAGGTGCCCAAAAAAATTAAGCCAGCTATTTCGCATGCTGATGTTAGTCATTTGCAAGAAGTTATACAGTTTGGAGTTCACGTTAAGTCAGTAGATTCCACCTGGTAGCACTCTTGGCCCATGAATTTTCATCAGGAGACGTCTTTCAACTTGATCCAGATCATTAATAGTGCCTTTCCCATTCATCAGCTAAGTATCCGCAGCATATAAGCACTGAGGTCTATCAATGGTTTAGTATTGGTTTCGTATCCTTCAAAATATTGTAATGGTTTCATGACAGTTGGAATGCTGTGTTGAGTTTGGCACATCTAAGATGTAGGCTCAATCTCTGTTGCTGGAGCCATTCATCAAGATACAGGAATCAATCAAGTTTTCTAATCTTCCCGTGGATGGTTGTCAGAGGATGTTTCCTGGAGAGCCAACTCTGTTCATGCAATATCTGTAGTCCTGTCTTCTCTGCTATCATGAGTAGAATTTAACTATAGTGCCACTATCCTTAGTGTTGTTGGTTAGGATTGTGATCTGCAGAAACCAGGCTCCTGATTTTGATCTTTGGTGCTAGGGCTCCAATAGTGACTGGTCTGACTCTGATATTGTTCAGTTCAAGTTCCCCTGTCCTGATGACATTGTCAAACTCTCTGTTGAACAAGATAGTTGAAAAGACAACTCCTTACTCCAGTTATGTTCTTGAAACTCCTCAACAGTTCTCCTCTGAATTTCACCTTGAAAGAGGAGTCTGTGGATGTTTGTTACATGAGGGTGCATGTGTTATGTCATCCACACCTTGTTCATACAGCATTACATCTACATCTAAATCTACATCCATACTCTGAAAATCACAAACATTGTTGGTGGCAGAGGGTGCTAAGCACCAAACCCTATTCCCATGCATTACAATCCCGAATAGCATGAGGAAAGAAGGAATACATGCAAGCATCAGTATGGCATTTTATTTCTCGAATCTTATCCCTCCAGTCATTGCGACCTAAATAGGTTGGCGGAAGAAGTATTTCATTGCACTCGTAATTTAAAGATTTTCGCATATTCTCCAATAAATCCAGACACAAACTTTGTCATCTGTCTTCCAAACTATTCCAGCCCAATCTATGTATCAATTCTGTGACGCTTTCATAAGGGCTGTAACAACAAGTCACGAATCTAGCGGCTCTCCTCTGCACCCTCTCCACTGAGTCGATCAGGCCCTTGTGATACAGATCCCAAACTCCACAACAGTAATCCATATGTGGAGGACGCACTAGTGTTTTATATGCTATCTCCTTAGTATGAGCATTACAGTTACTCAAAATATGACCTATGAATCACAATTTAGAATTAGCCTTGCCTCCAATGAAAGTTATGTGCAAGTCCCATTTCATGTTGCTTTGTACTATCACCCTCAGATACTTCAGGGAACCAAACGTGTCAACAGCTGAATTGTTTATTTTGTACTCGTGAGCAATATGATTCTTTGTTTTACTTATTCGCATTGCCTTGCAATTTTTGCAATTAAGTGTAAGCTGCCATTTAATCGCATCTAAATCATGCTGAAATTCTAAGCAATCATAAGAGCACCTTATTTCCCTATAGATAACTGCATCATCGGCAAACAATTGAACCAGCATCTGATGTGGTCACTGAGATCATTTATAAATATTAAGAAAAGAAGTGGTCTTATTACACTTCCTTGAGGAACCCCCGAAGTAACATCTATCTTAGAATAGGCTTCCCTGTCTATAATGACATACGAGGTCGACCAGTTAGAAAATCACGTATCCATTCACAAATCTGATCAGTTATAAGGTATGCTCAAATCTTCGCTAAAAGTTGGTTGTGTGGTACAGAATCAAACGCTTTCTGAAAATCCAAGAAAATTGCATCAACTTCTGAACCTGCATCAATAACTTCCATTACATCATGTGAAAATAGGGCCAGTTGTGTTTCACATGATCTCTTCTTCTGAAATCCGTGTTGACACGTTGTAAGTAACTCGTTCTTATCTAGAAACTTCATAATGATAGAGCATATAACATGCTCCAGAATTCTACTGCAGACAGATGTTAGAGATATGGGTCAATAGTTCCTAGGATCACTCTGATCTCCTTCCTTGAAAATGGGAATTACCTGGGCTATTTTCCAGCTAGAAGGTACTTTTTCCTCTTCTAAAGATTTCTGGAATATATCTGACGGAAATGGTTCAATACCTACACTATCAATCTCTATCGGATCCATCTCTAATACCATGTGATGTGGTAAAGTGGAATGTTTTCCATGTTTTTGTGTGTGAATGAATTTTTGAATTCATTGTTAAATACAGTAGCTTTGTCGTGGCTGTCATCAACTTCCTGTCTGTCTTTTATTAGAACTGGCTTATTGTTTCCACTAACTTTTTTTACATACTACCAAAATTTTTTAGTGTTTTTGGTGAGACTCTTAGAGAGAGAATTGCAACGAGAGTCATTAAAGGCCGCATACATCACATTCTTAACATGTCCCCTTATCTCCTCTAACTTTTCTAAATCAGTCCAATGCATCGTCAAAGAGTGTCTGGCGATTAATCAGATTGTAAGCCTTCTTGAAGTCAATGAATACTACAGTGATGTTCACACTTCTCATTTGTTTTAACTGAAGAATGGTTTTCAGGTTAAAAATCTACTTGGTGCAGGAGTCTCCTTCCTGAAATCCTCCTTGATACCAATCAAGTGGTCACTAGAATCATAGATAGAACATTGTAGGCCACTGGTAATAGCAGTATTCCCCCATAGTTGTTGATGTCATCTCAGCCTCCTTTTTTGTGTAATGGGTATGTTAGTGCTAACTTCCAATCATCAGGTATCCTTCTGATGTCCCAGAAGTCACCCATGATCCAGTGTATGGTCTCAGCAATAGTACTTCCACCTGTTACAAGCACTTATGCAATAATGCCATCTCCTCTGGGTACCTTATAATTACAGAAAATCATAATTTGTCTATATTTGCGCATAATAAGGTGACTCTTCTTGGCATTTATCTTCATTCCATGTTGATATACCAAACTAAATTTCATGTCCAGAATCCACTTTAGCTGATTACAATCTTCTACAAATTTAAAGCGTTTCTTAACATTATGCAATTTGCTAACAACTTAACTGTTGATTGTTAACAACAAACATGATAATAAGAATTCATAAAAAAAAGTCAGTAGCAATTGTTCCAATACACTACACCATTGCACTCCAATTTTCATGTCCAATTCCTTTAATACTACTTTGCCAAGCAATTTCAATTCATACCTTTTAACAATTCCTACAATTCCTCCAAATTGCAGTACACATTTTTAACAGCCTCTGTGGTATTTACCTAATTTTCAATTATTTTATAGCCCAATAATTCAAGAATGTTGGAGAGGTCCAGTGTTATACTATCAACATGGCCTCCCAAGTCATTTCATTTAAAAGATCTTGCACATAGCTCATTAAAGGCCCATTTAGACGACCCGTTCCCGATCATCCTGTCCCGTTCCCAATTTCACTTTCCTCCCATCAACAATGTGTTGCATTTAGACGACCTGTCAGCCATCCCTGATCTGGTTGTAACTGCACTAGCATCCTACCACCACGTGTACATCCATCTTACTATGAAATTCGCAGGTTCCATTTAATAACAATACTAGTAATAAGATTAGTTGGTTACAAATTTTGTTAATGTTCTAATATTTAAATTAAATATGTATGGCCCCATATTTAATAAAACCACAGATTCTTGGTGTAATCCTGACTGCTTGACATTGTGTGAAAAGCCTGGGAAAAAGAAAAAAGATGTGTGCCAAGCAATTATATTTACAAAGGTATATGTTCAGTCACTTTAGACTCTTAGATGTGTTTGAAGGTGAAGATTTCCAGAATTTCTAGCTGATGACACCTGAAATGCCTCATTTCTCACATCTTTTGTATGACAAAGGGCATGTGAGGTTATGGTTGCCAACCATACTTTATTATAAGGTACCATATTTTATTTTTGATTATTATACTTTTTCCTACGAATAAAGTATGCAAAAATACTTTACTTCCAATAAAGTATACAACTCATGTAACTGATTGTTAGTCTGATAGTTTCACAACCTCCTGCAAGAAAGAGTGCCAATTGGCCAGCGATTTTTTGTTTGCTAGCATCCTTTGATCTGTGTAATTACCGCATCGGAGTAGAGGCAATAATAGTGGACCATTCCTATAGTTGTACTCCAGTTGACTCGTGTCCGCTCGCCATTATTTCTGAACGGAACCTTAAAGTATGCAGAAATAATTTATTTTTGGTAAACTATACAATTCAATTAATTTCCAAATGACGTGTTAGTGCTTATGATGAAACGAAATAAATGCAAGATGGTTGGAAGGGAGAAACAGAGCATCCATAAACTTAAAAATGAGTATTCCTTTTTTTTTTGTTATACTACATGTAGAATGTGGCTCCAGCTATAACACTGAAATGAAACCAACAGTTAATAGCTAGTCCAATAAGCCTGAAAATATATGTATTGTATATGTATAACTAAATTTTATTTTCCCCCTTTCATATACTTTTTATTTTACTCTTCAAAAGGCAAATATATTTTTTACTAAATATGAGGTACCCCATAAAAATATGTGGGTCTTTTACACCTCCAGCAACTCAGTTAATATTTCTTTTTCTTAATTATTGGATGCATCCATCTCAAAATAATAGAAAACGGGGAACCAGGTAGTGAGAGAACAACCGGTCAAGGCTTTACACGACCAGTTTTCAGGGCAGAGTGGTGGGGGCCCAACTTATCCCCACCCTTTTGCCCTAAATCGGATGGAATTTCCACCAGACCTCCCTGCCTGATCTTGCGGCAAAAACGTGACCAGGAGCTCACTTTAGACGACCCGTTTTCAGGGCCAAAGGGGCGTGGCCAAGATTTAGGGTGACCAGGTCGGGTCGTCTAAGTGGGCCTTAAGTGAGATTCATACAAACTATTGTAAATCCATGTTGCTGATTTATAAACTACTCTCATTACTCACAAATATTTCTAATGAGGTTACATATCAATTTATCCATTAGCCTCCCTGCTACTGAGGTCAAACTAATTGGTCTATAAATTTCAACTCTATTTTTCCTCATGTATGGAATGATAGTAATATTCAAATTTTCCTATCTGCTGAGACATAAAATCTCCAGACACAATATAAATAATACTTCAAGATATTGATAAAGTATGTATGCACTTGTCTTTAATGTGCAGACCAGCTACTTTACATTTTTTTTAACCTCCAAGTGCCCTCACTATATCCTCTGCATCTATTTTTCATTTGCTATTCTGCTTATTTATATTCTGATTTTTTCCCCTCCCATCCCTGCATGACAGTGCCTAACATCCCCATTAAAACAGTTGTTTAATGTTTCTGCCTTTATAGTTTCATCCCAAAATGGGAACGAAGACTTAATGCTGATATGGCAAGGATCTGCGCAACAATAGTAATGCATAAGTAAAGATGCTCCACTGGCTGTTTAGATGTCACAGGTCTCTGTCACATCAACAGAATAAGTCAGAGATTTGAAATTTCCACAAACTATGTATTTTATTGACCTAAAATAAATATTATATTTTGACTTTTGTAATTTACTCATATTTTATGGAGGCTGCAATGCATAGAAATAAAGGGGAACCAAAATATAAAGAAAATTTCTTCTCCAGCTTGTAAGGTGTAGATATTTACTGCTCATTAAAAATAAGAATAATATTTTTTTTTTTATTTTTTTTTTTTTTTCACTTGAAATTAAAGACAAGTGTAGCCATAAAAGATATCAGTTTTGGACTATTTTTGTTACTCGGCTATCTTAAAAATATTATTATCTAGGAACTTCAAACTTCTCCCAAAC
Organism: Vandiemenella viatica; assembly: GCA_031002005.1. Classification (NCBI taxonomy): domain Eukaryota; kingdom Metazoa; phylum Arthropoda; class Insecta; order Orthoptera; family Morabidae; genus Vandiemenella; species Vandiemenella viatica. Next base: position 337,615,894 of record JARYHS010008074.1, on the reverse strand, counting down.
ATCAGATACAACCTACATTTAAACAACTAAGTCTATAAACACTTATATCTCATTTAATTTGTAAGTTCGAGCAAATGTTTTCATTTCGTGGTTATTTTGGCATATAATAATATAATTTTATTTAAAATGAACTGAATTCACAGATAATTTTTTATCTAAAGGGATCAAAGATAAATCTGATTGTAACTGAATGTTAGTACAAGCAGCACATGTGCCAACATGGCATATTGATTGAGGGCCTTGGGACAGAGTTCTCTACCAAACCTGAAAATTGTGTCAGACACTGATTTCTTTTTCCCAAGCAACTGCTGTATTATCTATGACAAGTGAGATGTGTTTGATCATTACAGTACAGTATCCTAAAAGTGGGAGGATTTGCTTGCATTTTCCCAGTTATTTATGTCATTGGGAACTTTTCCCCATTTGTGTTCATACTCATCTGACTACCTACTCTTCCTCTCAATTTTCTAACATAACCTTCTTACACCAATCAGATCTGTTCCAGAATCAGTTATTCCTTATGTGACATGAGGCCCCAAATAGTTATCACCAGGCTTTATAAGGAAGATATATAATATGTTTTTCCCATTTTATTCTTATTTTCCTCTTACATAAATCCTCCATCCATCAGTAAGGTATCCCTCAAATCTCTAACCCATCTGTTAAATGGAAACAAAGAACCTGCCACTAGGCACTGAAAATAAGATAGCATAGGAATAAAATAGCCATCACTTACCACAGATGAATGCAGGAGGGGAAGATGAAAATAAAAAAAGAAACAAAAACACTAATACCTTTACTTCTTTCTGTTTTTATACGTTTTTTTTCTGTATTTATCTCACCCTTCTTTGGTAACAGGATCTTATCTTATATTCTGAACCATGTTTTAGTAATATTATGTAAGACACTAAGCTTGTAGTGGGGTTCTGCATAGAGCTTGAATCTTAACTCTGACCGTGTGTAGCCTTGGATGTAACAGTTTTGGTTTAAATAGAATAATATGGTCGCCACACAGATTTTAACCTAAAATCTATGAAAAGGTAAAGTTCAATAAATAGTTCAAAGTAATTTAAATAACTATATTCTTCAATTTCACAAAACCAAAAACTGTACAGGCAATCAGACGACTTTTCCAAAGTAATGTTTTACAAGTTCAATTAACCGGTTAAGCCAGACCACTCCCCAATAGTTCAAAATTCAAACTTTTAGTTGTAATAATTAAATGAAAGAGAATCACACGCTCTCATCGTTTGACAGTTTAGTAAAATCAAACAATCCTGAGGCTCCACATTGCGGAAAATTACATTGACGCCACATTATGCTCAACTTGACTAAAAGAAGAAGCATTACTCCCAAAATAAAACTATCACTGATGTGCTAGGTATAAAACTTTCTGGCCTATTGAGCTACATGTTATCGCGCCCACTGCTTCCATACGACTGAGACTTAATAACTACACGCATGGGTCTATATCGCATAGCGCTTCTCGAAGATTCCTAGCGACTGTTCTCACGCGAACTGTGAGAACAAATTCACTTCCTTATTCACAGGGGTGGCTGCTGGGAGGCTGATTAGATATGAAATCGCACGTCTGAAGTCATTACATTGGCTAATCTGACCTTGACAATAAAAATAATTCTATCTTTCTGAAATTTTTCCAATCGCTAGATCTTTAAATAAATGTTAACTTTAGTTATTATACAAAATATCCTAGCTTTAATCGTTTAGCCGAAAATAAATACTTTAGATATGAACTTTCACAATCCCACCCCAGGCAAATGCCAAAATATGTTGAAATTGCAAATCCTATCTTAAAAACTTCAAAACTGCTTTCTAATTTGAATAAACATAAAAACTAACTTTAAAAATGAAATGCAATAATATTCTATCCAATCTAACTCGTGGTTCTGAGAACAAAATTTTGTCATGCAGTTACAAAATTTAACAGATAGCTTACAATTATTTCCTATCAAGTGCACACATTATATTTAAGTACCCATCAATATAATCCACTATACTCACACCTCTGAACTACCAAGTATCTTCTTCATTCTTATATTTATGTGCAAATTATGTGTAGTGAAACCACACATACCAATGGTATACACAGGTATAACTGTTATGATCAGCAATATGCCAACCCCAAGTAGCACCTGTGTTTACTTATTGCACAGCTGGAGGAATCTGAACCACATGAGGGGACTGAGGAGGCAGTTCTTCAGAAAATTTTCCTCCAAACGGCCCAGGAATAGGTTGGCAAAGGACAGGGCCTTGCGGGTACCCATGGCAGTGCCACGTATCTGGTGATAAATCTGGGAGTTGAAGGAGAAGTAGTTTTTGGAGAGGATAAAGTTGGCTAGGGATATGAGAAAGGATGTTCTGGGAAAATTGTTCGGAGGGCGCATATCCAGGAAGTGTTGAAGGGAACTGAGGCCTTCAAGGTGAAGAATATTGGTGTACAAGGAAGTCATGTTAATGGAGACAAGAGGGAGTATTTGATAAAGGAAGGAAGGTTCTGCACAAAAGATTGGAGGTGTTGATCCACCAAAGTTGAAATCAGTTCAGTGGGGGAACCATATGCTGCAACTATATGTCATCCCAGATTGTCAGCCATGTGTATCTTGGGGAGAAGATACAAGGTGGGTGTGCAGGGATTCTGAGGTGTGAGAAGGGATAAAGATTGTAAAGAGAGGTCTTTTAAGGGGCTCAGGTGCTTCAGGAAGGAGCGAATTTCAAGGAAAATGGAAGAGCTGCGATCTAAGGCAGGTGCACGGTAAGTATTGGTATCAGAAAACTGTTTAAGGGCCTCCGCATTGTAGTCACTGAGGTCCATGACCACGTTGTTGGAGCCCTTATCAGCTGGAAGGATGATGATGTTTTTGTTCCTGGACAGTTCTTTTATGGCCTGGATTTTGGTAGGGCTGAGGTTATTGGAGTTGGGAATAGAGTTAAGAAATGATTTCCTAAATTCGACCAGACTGCTCTGGTCCAGGACTCTCTTGTGTTCTGCTGCACACTCCACTGGCATTATCACTTTGCTACCACAACAGAGAGTGACCACCACTGTGGCAAAATTGAGTCCAGCATAGAGCAGTTCGAACCACCATCTCAACTAGATCCTCCTCCACTTCCCCAAAATCATCTCTTCCTTCTTTATCAAGACTTCTTCACATCCACCCTGTCCTCAAATTCTTTCCTCAACTCTAGTCCCAACTCCAATAACCTAAGCCCTACTGAAATCTAGGCTATGAAAGAACTGTCCAGGAACAAAAACATCATCATCCTTCCAGCAGATAAGGACTCCACCACCGTGGTCATGGACCGCAGTGACTACGATGTGAAGGCCCTTAAACAGCTTTCTGATACCAATACTTACCGTCCACATGCCTCAGATCCCACCTCTTCCATTTGCCTTGAAATTCGCTCCTTCCTGGAGCTCCTGGGCTCCTTACAAGGCCTCTCTTCACAAGCGTTATCCCTTCTCGCACCTCAGAATACCCGCACACCCACCTTATGTACTCCATCAGTTGGTCATATTCCCACACCTGTCTCACCTTCCTTGGCGTGGATATCACCCCCTGACATGGTGTCCTCCACATGTCCATACACATCAAATCTACTAACTTACAAGATACACAAGGCAGGCAATCCAGGATGACCTATAGTTGTGGGATATGGTTTCCCCACAGAATGGATTTCAGCTTTGGTGGATCAACACCTCCAACCTTTTGTGCAGAACCTTCCTTCCTACATCAAAGATGCCCCACATTTTTTGGAGTGTCTGTCAAAAGTCCCCAGTCCTCCACCTCCAGACTCCCTCCTTGTCTCCATTGATCTGACTTCCTTGTACACTAATATTCTCCATCTTGAAGGCCTCGGTTCCCTTCAACACTTCCAGGATATGTGCCCTCTGAACAATCTTCCTAGAGCATCCTTTCTCATATCCCTAGCCAACTTTATCCATATTTATGATCTGGACCCAAGGGGAAGGCCACCTCCTGAAACTCCTCAAATCACTCAATAACAGTCACTCCATCAGTTGGTCATATACCCACACCTGTCTCACCTTCCTTGGTATGGATATCACCCCCTGACAGGGTGCCCTCCACACGTCCGTACACATCAAACCTACTAACTTACAACAATACCTACACTTTGACTGTTGTCACCCTTTCCACACCAAACGTTCCCTCCAACACAGCTTTGCAATCCGTGGCAGACGCATCTGTTCCTACCAAGAATCAATTTCCAGTTACTCCCAAAAAACTATCCCAAGCCCTCATTTCCCGCCAATACCCCCACAACCTGGTGGAAAAACAAATCTCCCCAGCCATCTCCCACAACCCTCATTCTGCACCTCCTAAAACCATCCGTGGACCAACACTCGTCACCCAATTCTTTCCTGTCTTGGAATCGATCAACTAAATCCTATGCCATGGACATGACTTCCTACAGTCCTTCTCTGAAATGCATCTCATTCTTCAAAAAATCCTACCCACAGCTCCACACACTTGCTTTAGCAGACCACCCACTCAGAATAACATCCTGATCCACAAGTATTTACCATCTGACTCTCCTAGAACTCCACAGGGATCTTTCACTTGTAACAGACCCTGCTGTAAAACATGTAGCATGCACCCTGCCACCACCACTTACTCTAGTCCTGTCACAGGAGAATCCTATCCCATAATTGGAAATGCTACATGTTCTACCACTCATCTTATTTACCAACTCACCTGTCTCCATTGCAATGCTTCCTACACCAGCCTCACCACTCAGCAACTATGCTCCAGGATGAATGGCCACAGGCAAAAAGTTTATACTTCCAACTCTGACCATCCAGTGGCAATTCATACCAACTCACATGATTCGAACAACCTCAACACCTGTTTCACAGTTAGAGCTGTTAGAGTTTTTGCACTACCACCCCCACCCTGTGTTTCCCCCTTTGTTTCATTCATGTGGCAGGTCAGGTTGTGATCACATCTAACCCCCCCCCCCCCCGCATAAGTCTTGCCTCTCACATGAATAAGGTTTCTCACCGAAGTTGTTTGTTTTTGTGTTTTTTACATGTTCATCTTGCCCTCCTGCCTTCATCTGCGGTAAGTGATGGGTCATCTTTCCCTTTGCTATCTTATTTTTAGTACCCAATTGCAGTTTCTTTGTTCCCATTATGCATATATTAATCTTATATTTGGAAGATGTGTCTCCCCAGCTCTGGTATCATATCAAACATATTTTTCCCAACAATTTCTTCCGTCCTGTTTACCCTGTCAGTTTTGCAATGATTTGTAAACTCTCAAACATCATTTTCTCACTTTCCACTTACCTATTTCCTTTCTACTTCTGTCAGGTGAGTCTGAAGGGTCCTATGTATTTTCTACAAGTTTCCAATTGTTTCCTCCAGCTTTGAAATTTTTCTATCCATAAAACAAAGTGTAAAATACCATGGGAAAATCTTTCCCCTATATTCCCTTTTGCGGAATTACTTCACACTTGAAGAGCATAAAGAGGTGAGAAGGAAATTGAGTGCAAACTAATGAAAATGTTCTACAACAAAGTATAATCTGTAAAGTCACTGTAAGAATGTGGAAATTATTAAAGTGTTCAACACAAACAGTTCTTAGTTTTAACTTACAACTAACAGATCTATTTTGTGTTTTGAATCCATTTTTATTTTGTGAAAAGTAAACCCATACTGTATTTCATAATCATGACTGGATAAAAAAAAAGTACTCCTGATTTACATATTGCAGATATGCTGTTAGATAAAATGCTCATGTGGCACTGCTTAACTTCTTTAGGAATAATGTGATATATTCTTGCTAGTTGAGTTTTTCATCATTTGAATGGCTGAGAAATTTATACTGTTCCTAAAATTATTATTTGTTATTCACACTGCACGTAATTATCTGTTTTAAACCAAAAGCAACATTTTTTTTTTCTAACAAGTAAACTGACATGTTTACTGACTTGTAGCCCTTTCTTGATAATTTTTCACGAATCGATAATATCTAATAAAAAAAGCTGGAGCTGCAAATGCTAGCAAACACTACAGAAAAACATGTTTCCAGGTTTGCTCTTACCCATGAATATAAAAGTAAAAGCACCTGGCTAGGTCCACAAGTGCCACATATATCTGAATTGACAAAAGGTACATGTGCAAACTTAAGCAATGTGTTTCTATTTCTATATTCATAAGCAATGGCGTAACCCGTGACATCGGGGTTTTGTTGGTGCTTGTTTAGTGTTTTCTTCAACTTTATTAAGTGATGGGTCCACTTCATCTTTCCTTTCCGCATTTAACTGGAATACAAATCACTCATGTATTTTTGTGATTATTGCTTAATTACAATCAGGATTATGCCTAACTGGGAAATTCCCCATCCTTTTCTTGTTTCAAGCATAATGTTCTTTAACTTATTTCACTGTTTGAGAAATATTGATTATCATAGTAACTAATTTATTTTACTGACTGTCCTACTACAATTGAAGGCTATACTGCTCACATTATATTCAGTACCGGTACTGTAACTTTAAAACTCACCCTATCATTTCCGAAATGTACCTTACCCAAATGAACATATGAAATGATATGCCCAGATATTAACGTCTCATGCCATTTGTGACCATTTCCTCTTACATTGTACATTACTATAGATGAATTAAACATAGATGGATATCAGTATACAATTGTACCATACCTGTAGGCATTATTTCATAGAATCTGAAGATCTGTTGCATACCAGAGGACTGGAAAAACTGGCACAGTCGTATCATTCATGAAGGAAAAGATACAAATGTGGTTGAAAATTACAGGCCAATTATGCACTGATGCATTACATTTTATGCCACCACTTCAGAAATTTCTATGAGAAAAAAGGAATCAGCAATATTACTTTAAGAGAAGTTATTCATGTGAATCTCTGTTAATGCATGATGTTTCAGGTGAAATAAACAAGGAAGGGTCAAGCTAACAGTGTAGCGCTAAATCTTTCGAAGGCACTTGATAGACTAGTCCAAAGAATGGTGGAAAAAAGGTCTGAACCTCTGTAGTGGATAGATGTGTGATTTGCTTTGCGCAGGAACTTTTTAAGAGGTAGGACACAAAAAGTTATGGTAGGAAACGATGAATCAGATAAAGTAGGAGTATAACAAGAATGCCGCAGAGCAGTATTTTGGCAACAGTGCTATTCATTATTCAAATGAAAGATTCTGTTAATGGTTTATAGTCAGACATTATGTTGTTTACTGATGATGTTGCACAATAGGATTAAAATGAAAGGGAATTGTAAACACCTACAGGGAAATCTAGGCAAGATAACTAATTGGATAACTAAACTTGGAATTCAGATTAATATCAAAAAGGTTCAAGCAGTTACAGTAAACGAATAGAAAAATAAGGATTTCTTATGATTATCCTTAGCAAAGTACCTTCCAACTGGAGAATTGCTCTAGTAGTTCCATTTTTCAAACAAAAAAATCGAAAAGAACCTAGAAACTACTGGCCCATGCTATTACATCTGTTTGCTATAATGTTCTGGAGGTTGTTATAGGCTTCAACATTATAAAATTTCTAGACAAAAATGAATTGCTTACATCAAATCAGCATGGATTTCAGAAGAACAGCTCTTGCAAAACACAACTGGCCTTAATTTTTGCATGATGTAATGAAAACCATTAATGCAGGATCACAAGATAATGCAGTATTTTTGGATTATCGGAATGCTTTGACTTTGTACCCCTCAACCATCTCTTAGTAAAGATTTGGGTGTATGGTATACATGATGAGATTTGTTGACAGATATGAGATTTGCTTACTGGTTGTTCGAAGTATTTTGTTGTTGATGGAGAAGCTTCTATTGATCTAGATGTCACACTAGAGATTCCTCAAGGAATTATTATCAACAATTTTTGAGACTATGTTAAGAGCAGTGTAAGATTGCTTGCTGATGAGGCAGTCATCGATAGAGAAGCAAGGAATTTGGCTGACTGTTAAAATTCATTGAGATCTAAACTTTGTTTCAGAATGGTGGGATCAGCTGAAACTTCCACTAAATTACAAACAGCACAAGTTAATGTGCATAACTAACAAAAATAAAAATTTGCTCAGGAATACAAAGTAAAATGTTCAGTCACCCACATGATTGATTCCCAGAAGTATATTGACAAAACTGTGCAAAGCAACATGAAATGGGACTTGTGCATAACTTCAGACATAGGAAGGGATAATTCTAAGCTGTGATTGATAGATTGAATTTTATTAAATTTTGTAGTTATACCAATAAGATAGCATACAAAACTGTCTGTCCACATTCAGATTATTGTTGTGCCATTTGGGATCTGAATCTCAAGGGATTCATTGATAGTGTAGGTAAAGTACAGAATAGAGCCTCTCAGTTTATGACTGGTTGCCACAACCCTTACAAAATCATAGAATTTGATTCATAGATTGGGATTGTCTGGCAGACAGACAATGTAGGTTTTGACTAAATTTATTGGTAAAATTGCATACAACACCTTTCATTTATAGGCATGAAGAAATACTTCTTCCACCAAGCTGTTTGAATTGCAATGATGAGAGAGAAGTAAGAGTAGAGAAACCAGGTGTCCTATGGATGCTCTTATGAATTCTTTTGTCACTCATGCTATTCATTATTGAAACACACACAGCACACCCACATTTTTTTGAATTGCAGTATACAGATGTAGATTTTAAGATTTGAGGCCTGAAAAATAAATATCGGGGCACACCATTTTATAATAAACTCTGTTGGGCAATACTCGTATATCCTTGGGAGGTTGTAAGATAACAGATATAATATCATGGAATGGTATTGAATATTTTAATATTTAGTATTATTAAATTTGAGCTTCCTAGGCTAAGTCAAGTTTGTTTATTCTTAGGAAGAATGTTGAGATTCCCCTAGCAGTGGTTATCTATGAAGGGGCTTGACTAGTTAGCTTGTTAATTAAGCAGGGCTAACTACTCACCAAATTACACTGCTGGAAATTGAAATAAGAACACCTTGAATTCATTGTCCCAGGAATGGGAAACTTTATATACATATTCCTGGGGTCAGATACAACACATGACAGAACCATAGGCACATAGACACAGGCAACAGAGCATGCACAATGTCGGCACTAGTACCGTGTATATCCTCCTTTCGCAGCAATACAGGCTGCAATTCTCCCATGGAGACGATCGTAGAGGAGCTGGATGTAGTCCTGTGGAAGGGCATGCCAAGCCATTTCCACCTGGCGCCTCAGCTGGACCAGCGTTCGTGCTGGACGTGCAGACCGCGTGAGACGACGTTTCATCTAGTCCCAAACATGCTCAATGGGGGACAGATCCGGAGATCTCGCTGGCCAGGGTAGTTGACTTACACCTTCTAGAGCACGTTGGGTGGCACGGGATAATGTGGACGTGCATTGTCCTGTTGGAACAGCATGTTCCCTTGCCGGTCTAGGAATGGTAGAACGATGGGTTCGATGACGGTTTGAATGTACCGTGCACTGTTCAGTGTCCCCTCGACGATCACCAGAGGTGTACGGCCAGTGTAGGAGATCGCTCCCCACACCATGATGCCGGGTGTTGGCCCTGTGTGCCTCGGTCATATGCAGTCCTGATTGTGGCGCTCACCTGCACGGCGCCAAACACGCATACGACCATCATTGGCACCAAGGCAGAAGCGACTCTCATCACTGAAGACGACACGTCTCCATTCGTCCCTCCATACACGCCTGTCGCGACACCACTGGAGGCGGGCTGCACGATGTTGGGGCGTGAGCGGAAGACGACCTAACGGTGCGCGGGACCGTAGCCCAGCTTCATGGAGACGGTTGCGAATGGTCCTCTCTGATACCCCAGGAGCAACAGTGTCCCTAATTTGCCGGGAAGTGGCAGTGCGGTCCCCTACGGCACTGCGTAGGATGCGCCGGTCTTGGCGTGCTTCCGTGCGTCGCTGCTGTCCGAACCCAGGTCGACGGGCACGTGCACCTTCCGCCGACCACTGGCGACAACATCGATGTACTGTGGAGACCTCGTGCCCCACATGTTGAGCAATTCGGCGGTACGTCCACCCGGCCTCCCGCATGCCCACTATACGCCCTCGCTCAAAGTCCGTCAACTGCACATACGGTTCACGTACACGCTGTCGCGGCATGCTACCAGTGTTAAAGACTGAGATGGAGCTCCGTATGCCACGGCAAAATGGCTGACACTGACTGCGGCGATGCCCAACCGCTGCGCAGCTAGGGCCCTTCGACGGCCAACACTGCTGTTCCTGGTGTGTCCACTGTGCCGTGCGTTTGATCATTGCTTGTACAGCCCTCTCGTAGTGTCCGGAGCAAGTATGGTGGGTCTTACACACCGGCGTCAATGTGTTCTTATTTCAATTTCCAGGAGTGTATATTGGCCATCACAAAGGAATATTAATGAGGAGTTATATGATTATGCAGTAAATATAGAAATGCTTGAATACATATACAAATGAAGTATACATGCAAATCCTTTCAACAAGCTTAGTTACGGAGAGCTTGCATAAATTGAAGAAGTCTGATTTGTTATTGATGTAGTTTTTGTGTTGTCAATTGGACATCATTAAAAGTGTTTGAACTGTATAACATAAACAACATTTATTTTATTACACTTAGTTGACCAACAGCTAAACAACGAATTAAGAAGAATTAACATGGAAATTCCTTCAAGGTGGTGGGGAGAGGTTTTAGATCTCGGACCAGGACTAGAGGAGAAGGCCACTGTAGATCACCACGCAAAGTGCACTTACTGTTTTCATGCACAATAAATGTTTTATGATAATGTAGAATACTGACTAAGTAATAAATAAATAGTAAAAAAGTCCTACATATACTGGAGAGGGTGATAAAAAGATGTATCATTGAAGTGAGGAAATTGGAACACAAAACATTGGCCAAGACATTGCTTGAGTGAGGAAGAGTGGTATGAGACAAACATTGTTATACCAAATACAGGAGGTGGAGGAAGTGCAAAGGAGGGGCTACTTTTTTTTTGTGACAAATGTGAAAGTTCCTGTAGAGCTCAGTGTTGAGTGTGTAAAAGGGGCTAGGATGGAAGTCACTTGATGATAGGAATACATTGTCAATCAGGCATGAATGGATAATGGGAAAAGAACCAATCTTGTGATTAAAACATGCATTTGATCACAATTATAAAAGATTTTGAAAATTTTCATTTGTACATAAGGTAGTCACAGAATGCAATAAATTATTGAGGGATATTTTGAACAACATAATTCAAAAACTGAAAGAATTTATTGAGTAAATTTCTGTATTGCAAAACTACGTGGGCAGCAAAATTTGTACTGGATCATATGCTTCATTGTGATTAATAAGTGACATTAAATAAACATGCAGATCCCTATCATCCTATCTCTCTCTATGTATTTTTCACTTTTTCTACATTCCAAGTTTACTCAACCAAGTACGTACTGTAACTATAGTTGATCTTCTACTGAATTATTTGTATGCAAAGGGCAGTCCTCAACAAGGCTTATTTGTGCTTTGAAAGCAAGCTGAGTCCATTACTGACTTCCTAGGATTGTCACAGCTTCACTGGAGTCAGATTAGCTGACACTTTTTGGGAATACTGCCAAGCTTTGCTCTTAATGTAGCAGCCCTGGGGCGCTTGTAGTCCTTACTGTACCTCAACTTCATAGGCAGGCCCCTGTTCCATGCCGATGCCTATCTCCCATCAGACAAAGGAAGGGTTGTAGTTTGACAAAGAAGTAAGGGTGTAATCTGTTGCACATACTACCTTACGATCCTAACATATGGTGCTGGAAAACTGGACTCTGAAGCAGCGAGATGTTAGCAAAATGCAAGCAACTGAAATGTAATTTCTATTTCATTTTTATTTATTTATCAATCTCGTTTCATGGATCCCTGGTGAGGAAGGAGCTCTGGGATATGAAACATGTCATGGTTAATAGACATACATATAATATGAGTCATAATCACAGTAAAAACAATTATATGTTCCAAAGACAAATAAAGAGAACAAAAATAAACATTAATTTTTAAAACTGAATTTTGAAAAGCCATATTGAATACATGTAATTTTTTGTTCAAATTCTTGATTGGAGTAGAAGGAGTTGCCAATAAGATAATCTCTCAGTTTTTCTTTAAATATATTTTTATTATCTGCAAACTGTTTTATACTCTTGGGAAGTTTATTAAACAGATGTATGCCAGAATAATTAACTCCTCTTTGTACTAATGACAGAGATGTTTGTGTTTTGTGCAAGTTATTTCTGTTTCTTGTTTTGAAATTGTGTACCTGTGAATTAGAAGAAAACAAGTTAAAATGATCTATGACAAAGCACATGAGATAATATATATACTGAGAAGTCATTGTAAGAATTTTGAGTTTTTTAAAAAGTTATCTGTATGAAGTTCTTAGTTTTACCCTACACAACATACCAATAGCTCTTTTCTGTGCTATAAAAACTTTTACACTTTGTGAAGAGTTTCCCCAAGAAATTATCCCATATGACATCACTGAATGAAAATATGAGGAGTACACCTGTTTCATTAATTCTAGATCTGCTGTTAGAAAAGTGTTCTTATTGCAATGGTGACACTACTTAACTTCAGGAAGAGGCATAACAGGTGTTAGAAGATTGGACAGTGTCATATATCTAAAATTTTACCAAATCCATTAGAAAGGAGGCCTATAACATACCATTTATACAGTAAATAACTTTTACAACCATATTCTTGATAATGAAGCACTTTTAAACTCGCACTCAATGGATGGTGTAAGGAAACATAAATTTTTGGAAAGTTGAAAGTTTAGTTTTTTTTTGCCACATTCATTTCCATGATAAAAATCCTAAAATTATGAGTATTTTGATGTGTAATATGTACAGGTGGAAAATTTTATTTAAAGAGATACTGTTGATTTAATGCCTATGAGGCATAAGCAGTGTGGAGTGATGATGAGGAAAAACATTTTTATCAAAGAAATATCATTCAGTTTTAAAGATAACTTATATTTTACTATTCCAGTATATTTTTGACATTAGGACACAAATTATAACCAAATGTAGACTCCGTAGTCAGAATAGAAATAGTTTTTTTTTTTTTTTTTTTTTTTTTTTTTTTTTTTTTTTTTTTTTATTTTTTTTTTTTTTTTTTTTTTTTTTTTTTTTTTTTTTTTTTTTTTTGAGAGAGAGAGAGAGAAATGACTATGATAAATTTTGGAAAAATTTAAGGTATGTGGTCGAAAGTATATTCAGATGAAACAGAAAAATTCACAGATTAATAATATAGCATTTGTTCATAGACAAATGAAAAAAATTAAGTGGTAAAACTGGAATTGTAGTTTTTAAAATCATAACTTCCTTGCAGCATTACAGCAGATGACACAGAAGGGTCAGTTGCAAAATGATGATAAAGAATGATTTTGAGTGAGAGAGATAAATACTAGGAGAGGGAGTGAATTTTTCTAAGAAACACAGCATTTATCTTATATCAATCAAGAAATTAATTGAAGAAGATTTTAGGATTATGTCATTCTGGCTGAAGAGTAGAGATTTTGAATCATAGTAGACATTTATTGAAAATTACACCCAAAATAAAATGAGCATAATGAAACAATATACAGCAGATGTTAGGAAAAATTTTAAGTAATATAATGAGCCATAAATCTTAGCAAGAGGAAAAATTTCTTGAAAGTATTAACTGAAATCAGAAATAGTATTTCTTTCATAAATAACAAGTAAACTATTCATTCACTGTAAGATATAAGTTGTCATAGAATAAAAAAACCAGAAATATCAAGACATTAACTTATTAGAATTTCATTTAGATCTGACAAAGTTAGTGGCTCACAGTTTTTTCTTATTCTTCTTCGCCACTCTTAGATGAGGTCAGACATGTATATAATATTGGAGTGGGCAGCTACAATTTGAAAATGTGGGCAGTGAAGTTTAAATCTCAAAGCTCAGTAGCTGTGTGGACTAGTGGTATTCTAAGATGTAGCAGGTGATATAGAAGTTGAACAATTAGATGTCAAGCACGTGCTTCATGTTTATTTCATCATCTAGGAACACACGTCAGAAAAATGTGCAATTTGTAGGTTCACTTGAGCGGTATGATACACCCTGGATCTGGCATCATATTAAGAGTACACAAGTAATCAGTGAAAAGTTTTCTCTGGCAGCAAGCAAATTCACACATTGATTTGATAGATGATGCCTGCATTTGTAAGTACAGTTACACTCACTACAGATTCCATCCGAATTTCAGAAATAAAAGGAAGCTTTTGCTTCTTATTGCTGATGAGATGATGTAAGGTGACTGAATGAGGCATTCCTGTTATAAATAGTGTTATGTCGTGGACTTTTTTAGGGTAAATAAAATAAATTTATCAAGATATCTAAAGGCAATTAATCTATCTACTTATCAAAATCTATTGAAATCAGAAATTCCAACTGACATACCAGTATATACTGATAAAGTAAACAATCAAAGTCACTTAATCAAACTATTCAGGCCACTATTCTCCATCAAAAAATAAGAGGAATATCTATAAAATTGTTGAAATTACACTAGGCCTAGAAGAGCTCCAAAATTTTAAAAATATCGGTGTAGATTTTTTTTTTAATTTAATTTAATTGCAATGGATCCTGCACGCACCAACATTTGCCCTCTGCAAATTTTATCTTTAAATTCATTCAATGTTTTCAGTAAATTATTCATCATTTTTCTTGGTAGCTCATTCCAATCCCTGACACCCTTACCTAAAACAGGGAATCTTCCCACACCCTTGTGCTTGAAATTGAGAGCCAGCTTGTGGTCATGGTCATCTTTTCTCTTCCATGCTCTACTTTTCATACCTATTTCATATTTTGTGTATATCTGAACATTTTTGTCTGACACAGGAATATCTCAACTGTCTATCCCAATGTAGAAATTAAGCTCTTATTAATGTAGATGTAATATGGAGAAAGCAGGAGTTCCCATTTTTGTTAGAAACTAGATAACCTATGCGATAATTTCACTAATATGATGAATAGTAAGGTTGTTGATTTGTAATAGGACAAGTGAAGAACCCCTCATTGGTATCAATTGTTTATTTGTTTAGTGTAATAGGTACGTACCAAAAGTCAACGCCAGTGAAGAAGTTTATTAATATATCTGTGATATGTGCTGCCATCTAGTGGATTTGCTCTGAACTCCTGTTATTAATTTTGTCCTTCTTGGGTCAAATTCCGAAAAATTTTGTTCTTAATTTAAGGCACCAAAGGAGTGTTTTAGAACATATTAGAGAGATAATTACCTTACCTTTATAGAAACAAGGGGCTTAGTTGAATAAATGTGGCTTTGATTCATGCGTGTAATGTGGGAAGGTATAGACATATATATACTGAAATGGACAATCAGGGATGGGAATGTTCCCCCTTGGTATACACGTGAAGTTAAAAGATTACTTAAATAGCAAAGGAAGATACATGCGCACTCAAGAAGGATGATGTATAGGAGTGATTTAGGAAAGTTAGAAGAGATAAGAGAACATGTTAAGAATTTGATGCGCAAAGCAATTAATAAATTTTGCTGCAATTCATTTTCTAAGAGCCTCAGCGGAAACCTAAAGAAATTTTGATTGTATGTAAAAAAAGTTAGTGGTAGTCACAACAATATGCCAGTTTACTAGAAGACGGTTGGGAAGTTGATGATAACCGCAACAAGGCTACCATATATAACACCAAATTTAAAAAATGCTTCACTGACAAAAACACATAAAATATTCCCGCTGCCACGGTGTGTTCTAGAATTTAAGATGGATCCAGTACAAATTGATAGTGTAGGTATTATAAAGCAATTAAAGCTCCTGAAGGGGGGGAAGGTACCGGATCCCAATGGTATACCAGTAAGAGTATTTGCGGAATACGCAGAAGAAATAAAACCATTTCTGTCAGAAATATTTCGTAAATCTTTAGAAGAAAGAAAAGTATCTTCTGATTGGAAAATAGTGCACGTGATTCCCATTTTCAAGAAAGGAGATTGGAGAGATCCTAGGAATTATCAAACCATTTATATATCATCTATTTGCAGCAGAATTCTGGAGCATTTCATATGCTCTAACGTTATGAAGTTTCTAGATGAAAACGAGTTACTTACAGCAACCCAACACGGAATTCGGAAGAACAGATCATGTGAAACACAACTGGCCCTATTTATGCATGACATAATGATCACATGTTGATGCAGTTTTCTTGGATTTTCAGAAAGCTTTTGGCTCTGTACCACACAACCGACTTTTAGCAAAGATTCGAGCATACGGTATATCGGATCAGATTTGTGAATGGATACGCCATTTTCTAACTGCCAACCTATTTAGGTTGCAAAGACAGGAGAATAAGATTAGAGAAATAGGATGCCATGCTGATGCTTTTATGTATTCGTTCTGTCTGGGATTGGAATGTACAGAATGCTTAGCACCCTCTACCACCCACAATATTTGTGAATTATAGAGTATAGACGTAAATGTAGATAACGTTGCCTGAGTGGAGACCTTAATCTTTTATATGATACTGCATTTATCAATTTTTGTTGGGTATCAATGGAGATAAATGGCTCGTAATAAAAAAAAACGTTGTGGAAATAATTATACTTATGCCCTTTAAGGGTTAAATTCCGAAAAATGTATTTCTGAAGACAAAGCAAAGACATTAATCTTTAAAAAGATACCTCATTTATCTGTTTTGACTAGATATTAAGAGACATTAATGGCTTGTGATAAAAAAAAAAGCATGTTATAAGATTAATGATACTTTTGTCCTCTAAATGTCAAATTTCTAAAAATTCCTTTTTTAAAATTTGATATGATCAAAGTGGAGACCTGACTCTCAAAAATAATACCTCATTTCTCAATTTCAGTTAGTTATCAAGAAAGATAAAAGGCTGGTGGGGGAAAAAAAATGAAATAATGATACTTTTGCTTTTTAGGGATCATATTCCGAAAAATTATTTTCTTAAAATATGTTGTGTTCATAGCAGAGTCCTTAATCTTTAAAATGATACCAGATTAGTCTATATCACTTATATATCAAAGGAGATAATTGGCTTGTGACACAGAAGAGCGTTGTAGAAATATTAATACTTTTTCCCTTTAAAGGACGAATTCCAAAAAATTCCTGTCTTAATATATGATGTCACCAAAGTGAAGATTTTAATATTTAAAATGACACTTCATTTATCAATTTCTGTTAGGAATACAAGCAGATAAATGTTTTGTGGTACAAAAAAGGGCAGTTTAGAAATATTTAATTTTTACCGTTTAAGGGGCGAATTTGTAAAAATTACTTTCTTAAAATATGATGTGACCAAAGTGGACATGTTAATCTTTAAAATTATTCCTATTTTATCAGTTTTGGTTAGGTATGAAGGAAGATAATGAGAAAAAAAAAACCCTTATAGCAATAATATATATGATAATATTCAATGCAGCAGTGTACTTGTAAGTAAGTATTGTATTGGACAACACTTTGACTGCTGTGTTACAAAACTGGTATATGGTAAAAAAAAATGGCTCGCAGTTATAGTAATTTACGAGGCCCCCTCAGAAAATTTCAGATTGCTTTTATCACAGCAGTTAGAGTCATTCCTACTATGTTTCACAAATAACCAACAAATAGTTTTATGTGGAGATTTTAAGGTTGACCTTCTAAACCACAGTAATGAGAGACTAGATATGGAAGCCTTGATATTGTATTTTAACTTAAAGGTACTTGTAAATTTTCCTACAAGAGTGCAATATAATAGCTGGACTGCAATTGATATTTTTTTAACGGATATTTGTCAGAACAGTAATTACCACACAATTCCAGTAATAAATTATATCTCTGATCATGATGCCCAGCTATTATGTATCAAGACCAGAAATGCTGTAAAGCTAAGTTCACACTTGGATACTTGTGCCGGAACTTTTATCAGGATTTATATATTTGACAAGTCGCAGCACTTTACTTCATACAAACTGCTCATACATTTGGCAAATATTGGAGTATCTCATACAAGTCATTCATACAGTTTGTATATTCGCATTTAACCTTTAACTTATTCCTCAAAGCATTGCTGCACTCTGGAAATGTATTTAGTAAAAAGACTGTTACCCGGCCATATCTTCATATCCTGAAAATGTCAGATTTTTGCTAATCACTGAAATATTAATTGCTTTTAGAAAGTTTGACTTGTATCTTACTTATAGCCTTATACAGTGAGAGTAAGGTGTCCATTTTATGTATTTTACTAATATTTTTTGTTATGATATCTTAATTCAATGATATCTTAATTCAGTTGGAACAAAAATTTTAAAATTCTACCTTCCTGGACCACATGTTGAGAAACACT
The DNA here is from genome assembly GCA_031002005.1 of Vandiemenella viatica. NCBI lineage: Eukaryota > Metazoa > Arthropoda > Insecta > Orthoptera > Morabidae > Vandiemenella > Vandiemenella viatica. Next base: position 337,597,492 of record JARYHS010008074.1, on the reverse strand, counting down.
GCCATAATTATAGGAGTGAAAGTCAATGATTTGTGTAACATGCTAGATGGTAGAGATGTATGAGTGAAGAAATATCTGGTTTGAGAAGTCTTGGTAGATGTTGTTAAGCAGGAGTGAGAATAATATCTGAGTGACTGTGAATTAAGTTTCATATTATTATTTTTTTTTTAATCTTGTTTCATGGATACCTGCTGAGGAAAGACCTCTGGGATGTGAAACATGTCGTGGTTAATACATAAACATACAATATGAGTCATAATCATAGTAAAAACAAGTATATGTGCCAAAGACAAATAAAGAGAATAACAATAAACATTAATTTTTACAACTGAATTTTGCAAAAGTCATATTGAATACAATTAATTAATTTTGTTCAAATTCTTGAATGTTGTAGAAGGAGTTGCCAATAAGATAATCTCTCAGTTTTCCTTAAATATATCTTTATTATCTGCAGACTGTTTTATACTCTTGGGAAGTTATTGAACAGATGTATACCAGAATAATTAACTCCTCTTTGTACTAATGACAAAGATGTTTGTGTTTTGTGCAAGTTATTTCTGTTTCTTGTATTGAAATTGTATACCTGTGAATTAGAAGTAAACAGGTTAAAATGATCTATGACAAAGCACATGAGAGAGTATATATACTGAGAAGTCATTGTAAGAATATGGAATTTTTTAAAAGTTGTCTGCAAGAAATTCTTGGTTGTACCCTACACAACATCCTAATAGCTCTTTTCTGTGCTATGAAAACTTTTTTACTTTGTGAAGAGTTTCCCCAAAAGATTTTGCCGTATGACATCACTGAATGAAAATATGAGGAGTACACCTGTTTCGTTAATTCTAGATCTGCTGTTAGAAAGTGTTCGTATTGCAAAGGTAGCACTACTTAACTTCTTCAGTAGTGAAGTGATATGTTCATGCCAACAGAGTTTCTCATCTATTTTAATACCAAGGAATTTTATACTCTTTGTTTCTAATATTGTGTTATTTTTATAGCTTACTTGTAAATCTGGCTGTGCATAATTTTTTGTTTTAAACCTAATATAATGTGTTTTTTCAAAATTTAATTTTAATGAATTTGCCTTAAACCAATTTGCTACTTCACTAAGTACTTACATTAAATTCTAGATTGCTGTTTGGTGTTTTTCTCACAGTCAGGTTAGTGTCATCTGCAAATAAAACACTCTTAACTTTGTCAGATAAGTTTCCAGGAAGGTCATTGATGTACAACAAAAGAGGAGGGTCCTAGGACAGAACCTTGTGGAATTCCATGTTTTTTTTCTCCAGTCTGATGAAGCATCTTTACTTTTTAGATCAAAAATGGAAACTTTTTGCATTCGACTTTCCATGTATGATTTAAACCATTTACCTGGTTCCATAAATACCATAGTATTCCATTTTTCAAAAGTAATTCATGATTTACACAGTCAAATGCTTTTGCAAGATCACAAAATATTCCTACAGGGCTCATTTTATTATTCAGTTCCTCAAATGTGTTATTTAAAAATGAATATATAGCCATTTCTATAGATGATCCTTTTTGGAACCCAAATTGTATTTAGTGAGGATATTATTTTGTAACATGTTTTATTACTCTACATACATGACTTTTTCAAAAATCTTTGAGAATCCTGAAAGTAATGAAATGGGACGATAGTTATCTACACATGTTGCTTCTCCTTTTTTAAACAACGGTTTTACAACTGCATATTTTAGTCTATTTGGAAACACCTTGCATTAAGGATTCATTACAAATGTGGGCAAGTACACGACTGATACAATCTGAACATCTTTTCAGTAATTTGTTTGAAATATTGTCATAGCTGGAAGAATTTTTAGGTTTTAATTTTTAATGTGTTTATTTATTTCTGAGACTGTTACTGGTGGCAATTGCATTTCACAAATTATTTGGGAAAGCAGTCTGAAGAAGCCTTAGGGCACTTGTGGGGATTGCTTTTCTATGCCTAATTTCTCTACAACTGAAGTAAAATGTTTGTTAAATATTTCACAAACTTCCCCTACTTCACTAACAGATCCATTTTGTTCTATTTTTATGTCTTTAGAGTGATTTACAGATTTTCCTGTTTCAGTTTTTATTATATTCCATATAGTTTTCATCTTATTGCCTGAATTCTCTATTTTCTGATATATACCTGTTCTTGGCCTTTCTTATTACATTTCTTAGTATTTTAGAATAAAGTTTGTATAGTTATCTGATTCTCTTACTTTTAAGTACAGGTCCTTTTTGTTTTACAAGATACTCTAATACCCTTTGTTATCCATCCCTTACCCAGTTCATTGTTTGGAGTATTGACAACTTTCCTTTTTTTGAAACTTCCTTCGAAAAGTGTTAGAAATATATTGAGAAAGGAATCAGAATTTTGCATTAACACCCTGTGCATGGTACACTTCTGACCATTGTTCATTATTTAAGCAGAGATGTGACTTATCTAGATAAAAGTATCTGAAATACAGATACAAGATACAAAATACGTATTGTATCTAAGATACTTTTCTTAATCTTTATCTTGTATCTTGTATTTAGATACTTTTTCTTTGTATCTTTGTATCTTGAAAATACTAAATACTATTTCCGCATTTTTACGTTACGGCATCATGAAAACAACGGAATACATTCGTAAAATTCATTAACGTATATCAAAAGACAAGGTTATAGGGTCTAGTTATCTTTGCCTTCCTTCATACCTGTGAACTGTGAAAACCATAAACGAACCATGAAACGAACACCTGGCTGTCTATTGTATGTTGTCTTTGGGCCGCGCCATATTTTACCGTGCCAAATCGTGTATGGTATGTCGAAATCGAATTTTTAGTGAATCATAATTGAGGACAACGGCATCGAAATGTAAGTAAATAAATAAATGAATCATTTTATTTAAGTAGGTATATACCGGATTAGATTTCACTTGACAGCGACTACGTGATCGTTGGTTGCGTGTGTGAAGGTTGCTCACGCAACTCCGAGTAGGTATTTATATTATTACCTATGTTTCATAAACTATTTTTTTTTAAATCTATAAATTTTAAACTAAATTCTTAGGATTATTGTTAGCGAGAAGAAGTATTTATATTTACCTGTAAAAATAAGTTTCAAATTCGTGCCATTGTGGTAAGCTAGTCTCTTTTCTTTATCACAAAATACAGTATTGCTTTACAAATAGCCGAAAGCTTTTATTAAAAATTCTAGTGTAGGGTAAAATTGAGGTATAAGTTATTTAACAATTCTAATTTCTTAAATATGGCATGTAATTGAATCTGTTGCCTGAGTTCCGATTGTTTAGGTTGCTTAATTACCAAATTTAGTACGTTGTGTTCTGTTTAGAATATAATAACTTGTTATTTAATTGGTTCTGAAAAATAAAATAACAACTTGGAAGTAATAAACAGTAGTATAAAACCTGGTGCTAATTAGTGATGGATACAATGAATTGAAAGAAAAAATTAAGATGACTCTGAGGACTGTGGAGTTTGTGGGTACCACAGCAGATATATGGTCTTCTTCTAAAAGAAGCTATTTGGGGGTTACAGTCGATTGGATTGAAAGCGAGACTCTTGAGAGGAAAAGTGCCGCCATTGCATGCAGAAGATTCAAGGGGTCTCACACATATGATAAAGTTGCCGAAATGATAGCTGATATACACTCAGAGTTTGATTTAAAACTATCCAAAATTGTTAAAATGGTAACAGATAATGGATCAAATATGGTAAGGCCTTCGAAGTATTTAGAAAATCAGATTCAGATATTTCAGCCACAAATCCTGAAAACATTTCGCATAAAGAATATCTTGAAACAAAACCACAAGATGAAGATAATGAAGATGATGATCTGCTAACACAACCATTTTCAGATTCTTCTTCAGAACCGAAAAGTGATAACTGTCTGCTACCAGGACATGAAAGATGCACTGCGCACACTTTGCATTTGGTCGCCAGTACAGATTTTGAACAAGCAAGACTGAAAAACAATTTTTATAAAAAAGTGCATGATGCAGTTTTAGCGAAGTGTCAGGCACTCTGGAATTTATGTTCTAGATCACCAAAGGAATGTGAAACATATTTGGAATTGACGGGGAAATCACCAACTTCTCCATTCGCAACCCGATGGAACTCTTATTATAATTCCATAAAAGACCTATTATCAGTGCAGGAGCGTCTCAATGAAACCATGGAAAGCCTTAAATTATCACCTTTTAAGGACAATGAACTTCAATTTTTATGGGAATATGTAAATTGTTCAAAACCTATAGCAGAAGCTATTCAAAGTCTGCAAGGTGATAAAGATACCTACTATGGTTGTCTACTACCTGAACTAATGAGAATCCGGCTTATGGTTAAATGCCTTAAAATGGAAAATCTAAGATATTGTGGCACTTTGTTAGATGTTATTGAAGAAAATCTAAATAAACGTTTCAAAAAGTTTTTGCAATTTGAGCCTGCAGCAAATGATGCAATATTAGCTTCAGTGTCCCATCTGTTTTTTAAAATGAAGTGGGTGCCAAAAATGTTTGAAGAGCATGTAAAAGAGCTTATCCTGATTGAAACATGGAAAATTAATCGATCTGAAAATAAAAAATCAGAGGCTTCAAAGAGTAGTGGAGAGGATATAAGAAAGAAGACAAAAGACGAATCTTATTACATGTTTTTTGATGACTCTGATTCCTCTGTTGGTAGTGCCACTAGTGGCGACAGTACAGAATCTACTGGCAGCACCACTGACTTAGAAACACTTCAATACCTTAATAATAAGGACATCTGCCTAAAAAGTTTAAATACTTATCCAACAATCAAGAAAATATTTTTTAAATATAACACTTGTTTGCCAAGTTCCGCCCCTGTGGAACGACTCTTCTCTTTCGGGGAGATAATAATGAGACCCCACCGAAGAAAAATGAGTGATGAGATGTTTGAAAAACTTATTATACTTAAGTCTGATTTAAAACCTTAAGCAACAGTTGTACATTGTAGTAAAATATGTTTCTAAATAAAAATAATACATTTTGTAAAAAAGTATTTTATCTTATAAAAGTATCTGGAAAATATGTATTTTGTATCTTGTATTTCAAATACCTTTCCAAAAGTATCTTGTATCTGATATCTAAGATACATTATTTAAATGTATCTTGTATCTTGTATTCAAATACTTTTTTCGAGGTATCTTGCACATCTCTGTATTTAAGGAATATATGAAATGTTTTATATTGTTTACATTAATATTTCTTCTATATACTCAACTTTTCTTTATCTGTTTAATATTGTTTCTGGACTTTTAATTTAATTTAATTTAATTTAATTGCAATGGAGCACACGCTCCGGTGGCAATTTCCCTACACACCCAACTTCCCCCTATCCTACACTCTGGTGGTTGGTTGGTGTTTAAGGGCGCGTCGACGTCGGGGTCATTAGCGTCCTACACTCACTTGATACATAACAGCTGGGCATCATGATCTGAGATGCCATTTATTACTGGTACTGGAAGTATGTTGTAATTACTGTACTGAGAAATATCCATAAAAAAATTATCAATTGCAGTCCTGCTATTATATTGTGTTCTAGTTCGGAAATTTACAAGTGCCGTTAAGTTAAAAGACAACATCAAGGCTTACATATCTAGCCTCTCATTGCTGTGATTGAGAAAGTCAACATTAAAATCTCCACATAAAACTATTTGTTTTTTATTTTTGAAACATAGTAGCAAGGACTCTAACTGAGATAAAAACAGTCTAAAATTTCCTGTGGGGTCCCTGTAAATTGCTATTACTATGAGCTCTTCCTTACCATATTCTAGTTTAGTAACATAGAATTCAAAGTGTTGTTCTATACAATACTTACTTACATCTACACTGTTGCACTGAATATTATTTTTAACAAAAATGGCAACTCCCCCTTTCTCCATTTTACATCTACAGAAATGAGAACTTAGTTTATAATTTGGGATGGACAGCTGAGATATTCCTGTGTCAGACAAATGATGCTCAGATATGCACAATACATCTACAGTGCAATTTCTGGAATTTTTAATCTCTTCTAGGCATGAGGTAATGTCATCAGTTTTACTAAATAATCCCCTTACATTTTGATGGAGAATAGTGGTCTGAACACTTTGATTCAATGAATTTAAATTGTTTACATTATTAGTACATACTGGTATGTCAGATGGAATGTCTAATTTCAATAAGTTTTGATCAGGAGAGACGTTAATATCTTTTAGACATCTTAATACCTTTATTTTATTTACCCTAAAAAAGGTCGCGACTTAACACAACTTATAACACGAATACCTCTTTCACTCACCTGGCATCCCCTGATCTCATCAGCAATAAGATGCGAAAGTTTCCTTTAACCTCTGAAATTCAGATGGAGTCCATGGTGAGTATAACTGTCCCTACCAATGCAGGCCACATCTATCAAACCAATATGTGAATTTGCTGGCTGCCAGAGAACCCTTTCCAACGATGCATTTGTACGCCTAATGTTATGCCACATCCTGGGTTTATCATAACGCTCAAACAAACCCACAAATCCTACATTCGTCTGACGTGTGTTCCTGAAAATGTGAGCAATGTCTTCCTCAATTGAATAATTGAGGTTTTTATCAATATTATTCCTTGGTCCCCCTACAATTACAATACAATCCTCCTTTGAGAAATCTTTCCCTAAGTCTTCTACATTTGCTACAACACTTCCAAGATCTGCATTTGGTTTGAAAATTTTGCAGACTTCATAATCTGTCCCCAAGTCAGAATGAACCATCTCACTGATTCCCCTCCCATGACTGCTTCCAAGTAGCAGTACCTTCCTAAGTTTATACACCCCCTGAAAAGTTCTCCCTTTTACTTTACATGATCCCAGATCGTTCAGTCCAACTTGACGGTCCTCAAAGTCACCATCTAGATCCTCCAATTGCCGAAATACGTTGGATGTCTCCAGCTGGAAACCATCAGACAGACAGCGTCTCCCACCTCTCCTGCCAGAGCTGACTTCCCTCTTCTCATTGTTCTGCCTAAGTCTAAGAACTGAGTTTTCTGCCTTCAGTGTCTTTAAATCCCTCTCTGCAGATGCCAGATCTGACTAAAGCTTCAGAATCCGCTACTCCTGATCCTTAATTCTGCAAGTGTGACAGTTCCAGGCAATGCTGACACAAGAGTCACTGTTAGTAACATTGCTGCACCCCCAGTGAAACCAGCGCCCGCTGTCCCGGCACGTCACTCCTTCTCTTACTGGTCTTCGGCAATTTCCACACTAAGTATCCATTATGATACTTTCAGATAAACTTAATAACTTAGGAGAATAAAAACTTTAAAACGTTTACTTGAACTACTTTTTAAAAAAACTTAAGAACTTAGGAGAAAAAAAAATCTATAAAATGTTTACTTTTAATTAACTACTTGTGTTTCAGTTGCCAAAGAAAAGTAAAAGTAGGATTCTGAGAAAAATTCTAAACAAATACTACGCAGATCACTCAAAACTTTTCCAAAATGTGAATTAAAACACTTATCAACTACAAGACTTACAACAAAAACAAACAAATGATATCAAAAGAACTTTTTAAACAATTATACTTAATGACAACCTAGACCTGTGATTCTGACCTAACCTCAAATGGAAACAAATAAAATTTGTTAACCCTGTACTGATTTTCCATTTAAAAAAATGGTTCACTATCACTTAGTAACTTCACAATTTACTGCAAAACAAAAACTAATGCAGTCAGAACAAACTTACTATGAAATTCTGTTACGCTAAAATAAGAATATTGATACTAGACGTTAAACACGGATGTAACACAGTATTTGTTGTTTTGTTTTTTTTTGTTTTTTTTTTATTTATCAATCTTGTTTCATGGATCCCTGCTGAGGAAGGACTTCTGAGATGTGAAACATGTCATGGTTAATAAACATACATACAATATGAGTCATAATCATAGTAAAAACAATTATATGTTCCAAAGAGAATAACACGCTGGAGCAGTACTCAGCTGTGGAGTAAACCAATTTATTCGCATCAGCTCCCCATGAAGTTCCTGCCAGATGCTGAAGTAATTGGTTCCAAATATTTAGCTTGGTGGCTGTATTTTGAAGGTGCCTTTTCTAGGTTAGGGACCTATTATATGTTGCAAAGACAAATAAAGAGAATAACATGCTGGAGCAGTATTCAGCTGTGGAGTAAACCAATGTATTTGCATCAGCTCCCCATGAAGTTCCTGCCAGATGCTGAAGTAAATGGTTCCAAATTTTAAGCTTGGCGGCTGTATTCTGAAGGTGCCTTTTGTAGGTTAGGGACCTGTCTTACGTGACACCTAAGTATTTTGAGGTTCTATTATACTTCAGCTCTGGTCTCTGAACAATATATTTGGCTGGTAGTTAATCTGTTTTGTTGCTAAGATGGAATGTAGCTATTTCTGTTTTCTGCAGATTAGGTTGAAGGCACCACCTTCGAAAGTAGGCATCCATTTCCTAAAGCTCATGAGTCAAGATTTCTCTAGCCTTGATGAAGTTAGTTCTTTGCACAGGAAGGTGGATATCATTAGCATATACAAATTTGTGAGAGACTCTGTCTGGCTGGTCATAGGTATATAATTAAATAGTATAGGGGAGAGAATCGAGCCTTATGGTGACCATTATTTAGCATGTGAAATCTGCTCCTGCTGAACTCAGAGTGCACCTGGAACAGGTGGTTACTTAACATGTTTTCCAGTAAAGAAATTACCTTTATGCAAGGAACTGCTTTGATCAGTATGAGAAGGAGACCCTCTCCCCAAACTCTATCATATGCTGCCAAAGATCCCCTTCTGGCCATCTGGATTTCCATGGTAACCTGGTATTGCTCCATGAGAATGGCAGAATGATTCCTTCAAAAGGCCACCAATGATTTTTTATCCACTTTTTTCTATTGCATGTAAATGAGCTACAAAATTATAATTACTTGCTATCAAAGTATTCACTTGCCTAGGCAGTTTGAGTAACTGTTTCAATGTATTACCATATTGAACACTGAAAAATGTATTTGAAAAAATCGAAAACATTCTGCTGGTGAAGAATCAATTCTGATAATTTTTTTGAAATTTTACTGTTAACTTCCAAAATATATATTTCACATAATAATAAAAAGACAGATTCTAACTCTACATATTTTATTGATGGACCTGCAATGCTAACTTCATTTATCACCATCCTCAACAGTATCCAGCCTGTGGCTGGGTCTGTGGAAAAACAGTCTTCCCCATTCCAGTTATTATTTATGGTAATAACAGCAATGGAGCTTATGACCTGGTTGATATTTCCCAAAACACCTACTTATGCCTTATACATGTATTTACTTTAAATTCCTTCACTATTCGTGGTATATTACTCTGAATCTCTCCTGGTAACTTGTTCTATGAAGGTTGTTCAATGACTTTGTGGTCTGACATTGACTGAGACTGATGGGTGAGTGATAAAACTTGGAACTGGCATTCAGGAGAGGATGGGTTCAAATACCCTTCTGGCCATCTGGATTTCCACTGCATCCTGAAATTGCTACAGGTCGATGGGAAAATGATTCCCTCAAAAGACCATAGCCAAATTCATTCCAATTTCTTGTCACCAGTAATTTTATGCCTCTAATGACCTCACTGTCAACAAGGCATAAAGACATAGGCAACAACAAAGAGAAAAAGTTTAGGGGATGTGGAATAGTACATGTAATTATTAAAAAAAAACTGATTATTGTTTAGTTTCTTAACAGCCCATCAATACAATCAATTTCCAGTATTAACTACAGATACATAACATCCTTTTCTTAGTTAGTGGTTTGGTTATTGACTTTTTGAATCAGAAACGATAACTTCTCCAAAAGTTTTATTACATATGTGACTATACGATTTATATAAAAGAATTTCTAGAAGGTGTCAAAAATTGAGGCATCATTATCAGCCAGTTGAATCATTTTCTGATGTGGCCTCTTAAAGTCATGATTTCAGATATAACTTGAGCAGTTTCCTCCAGGTCGCACGATCTTGGGCGATCCTCTACCAGTTAACTCTGAAAAACCTGCATATGTCCTTTTCCCGTCAGTCCAGTATTCTTCCTCTCAGTCTGGTGTGATCTATTGTTGATCTCCAACACAGTTTTTGTCCACCTCTGGTCTTTTCTATGCACAATATGGCCAGCCCATTGCCACTTCAAGGATGGTGTCTTTTCTAAGATATCTGTGACTTTTCTAACTGACCTAATATCAGTTTCTTTTTTCTTGCCAAGCCTGCCATTGACCTCTCCATAGCTCTTTGGGCAGTCCTTAGTTTACCTTTTGTAAATTCTTGGTCTCGCAGCTGTATGTCAGCAAAGGAAGAATGCACTGGTCATAGACGATTTGTTTTAGATTTGTGGGCATTATAGATTTCTGAATAACAGAATGCCTCCCAAATGCTTGCCATCCCAGCTTGATGCAACAGAAAATTTTGGGTCTTACATCATGTCTCATATTTATAAGTTGGCCAAGATAAATGTACTCTAAAGATTCATTATCTAATTGTACATTGCTCTGTGGCCCATTTGTTTTTGAAAGATTAATTCTTAAGCCAATTGCTTTACACTCAGAGGCGAGGTCGGCAACCAAGCTTTGGAGTTCATCAATGTCATTAGTAACAAGTGCAATGTCATCAGCAAATCTCAAGTTGTTAAGTCTTCTTCCATTGATTCTAAATCCCTTTTATGTACATTCTAGCTTTGACATTGCCATCTCCAAGACAGCTGAAAATAATTTTGGAGAGATGGGATCACCTTGCTTAACATCACTTTTTATGTGGAACTCAGTGGTTGGTTCTCTAATGTTGATAAAGGCTCAGGAGGTGACACATATGTTATGGAGCTCTCTAATATAAGCTGTATCCACACCATGTTCAGTTAAGGCTTGCGGGACAGCCTTGTGACTTATTGAATCAAATGCATTTTCGAAATCTACAAAGGCTACACAAGGAGGCATCTTGGTATTCATTTGCACGGCTAATTAGTTCTCACAGAGTAAGAATGTGGTAAATTGAGCTAAAGCTTCTGCATAATCCTGCTTGTTCAGTAGGTTGGGCTGAATCAAGGGTTGAACTGATTCGGTTCAACAAGATCTTTGTAAAAATTTGTACAGAACAGCCAACAAGCATATTAATCAGTAGTTTTTGATGTTATGAATACTTCCCTTTTTGTGTAGCAGAATGATATTTACTTTATTTCATGAAGAAGGGATGGCTGCATTGTGTAGGCAGTAGGGGAAGACTTTAGCCATGTGACTGATAGCTTGATGGCCAACTTCCTTCAAAATATCAATGGAGAGACACTGTAGAAGAATATTTGAATTGTATGAATTAATTTAATGAAAATAATGTAAATGTAAATAATTTAATGTAAATCATATTTTACAATTAATGTGTCCCATATCATTATGTATAAAGTACATGTATATGATTTAGAGTACAAATAAAATACTACTACTACTACTACTTTGTCACCAGCGGGTTCCTTTTTTCATGGTATCGGTTGCATAACTGACTTCAGATGGGATCATATCTGGCACTGTGGTTATATTGTAGGAGACAGAGAATATTGGAGTTTCCTTTAAGCTGCTATATAAGTTGCTATAAAAACCCCTGATGAATTCCAAAATTTCATCTTTGTCAATAATCCATCCATTGCTATTATCTACTTCTTACCGAGTATTAGCTTTCGCTTTGCTTTCTTTTCTAGACTATCCCTTACAATGATTTCATTGTACAACTTTACATCAGACTTTATGTTTTTCCTCAAAGTTTTCAACAGTTCAGAATACTCTATCGTGTCATAATCAGACCGAATTCTCATTTCCCTCCTCTTGTTCAGTAGATCTTTTGTTTTATTGCTAAATTTGCTCTTATGGGTATTGTTACTACAGAAGATGCCAAATTCTTGCACAGTTGTGACTAATACTGCTGCTAAGTCTTCATCGTTGGTTTCTTGAAGCTTTACCTGGAGCATCTATTGGAATTCGTCTTTGCTTGCCTTTCCTCCAAGTTTTTAATATTAATATTTTTGGTCTTGTTTTTAATGAGTTTATTTCTTTCTGCCCTTACATTTATTTCAATCCTTGCTCTTACTAGTCAGTGGTCACTGCCAGTGTTAAAATTTTTCAGAACTGAGACATTTTTAACAATGTGAGGAGTATTCGAAAGAACAAAATCTATCCAATTTTTAATGCTGAAGTTTGGGCTTCTTCATGTCCCCTTTCTGGAAGGATGCTTTTTGAAAAGTGTGTTCATGATAGGCATTTTTGAAAATTTGGTGAATTGTTCCAATTTCTCACTTCCGTCATTTCTCTTGACAATTCCATTGATTACCCACCACTGAGTCGCCCTGTTTCCATGGGCCGACCTTGGCATTGAAGTCACCAATAACCAATTTGATGTGATAGTCTCTACCTTTCTCAAAAGTTTCCTTTAGATCTTTGTAAAAGTCCCCAATATCTTCATCTGAGCGGCATTAAGTGGGAGAATTAACCTGCACAAAATGTATTTTATACTTTTTGAAACTTTTAGAACCAGAGGAGTTATTCTGCTGGATGTTGCTTCAAGCACAGATATCTTATCAGTGATGTTCTTGTTTATTAAGAATATAACTCCATTCAGTTTACCTTCAGCTTCACCACAGTAGTAATACAGATTGCCAGAATTTAGAAGCTAACAGTCTTCACCTTTACAGCATACTTCACTCAGACCGACAATGCTCCAGTTGATCTTGCCAAGTTCTTCAAGCCTGTCACTACGTAATAGTAAACAGCAGTTGCAGGTACAGCCTTGCAATGTTTGGGTTCTACTGTTGGTAAAACTACTTTTTTGGGACATAAAATTGCTCTCATCTGGAGATCCAACTGTGGGGCTATTTTAACTCCAGAAAATTTAATCTTAATGTCACTCATCATGAACCCTTAGGCCGTTTTCACACACACCGGCAAAACTGGTGCCAGATGCAATGTAATCAAATGAGAGCTTTCACATGTAGTCTGATCCGGCAGATTCGCCAGTCCGGCGTCCAGCGCCAGTGATGCAACTGGCGGTGACCTCGACAGTCTGGCCGCCACTATCGCCGGCCGTTTAATTTCATTGTTTCTTATGCACACCAGTGCCACTGACGGACAGGTGTTTATACAATCTAATCTCAGTCATAACAATTTTCCTCGTAGTTTGTAACACAATATTGTGACATTAATTGAATTGGTGGAGATTAAACCATATTTGTGGGATAAAACTGCCAACAATTTCAAAGACGGAGTAGAAAAATTGAAGGCATGGAAAGAGATACAAACATTTTTTTTAAATAAGATTTCGAAGTGAAAAGAAAAAAAAAGAACAACTGAAAGTTGATATTAGTAATAACAAGGCAGAAGAGTTTACACAATTTGTTTTGTTAATTTGCCATGGCTACATCCTTTCAATACTAACATAGCATCTTTGAGTTGATACCACAAAAAACAGCACAACCACATTTACAATTTTGGGTAAAGTAAAGCATAAGTACAATCTGATTGTGCTATTATTTTTATCAACTCAAAGATACTTTGTCAAAACCACAGGCACGTTGCCATGGCAATAACAAAATAAATTGTGTAAACTATTCTGTATTATTATTACTAATAATAAATGAATAATTTATCAACTTTCAGTTGTTCCTTTTTCCTTTCACTTTGAAATCCTGTTTCAGAAATATATACATCTCTTTCCACACCTGCAGTTTTCTTTAATTGTGCTTATTCCCAATTTGTCAGTGTGATGTAAGTCAATTAAGGTTGCTACTGATACTTAAGAATCAAAAGAAAAAATATAATAAATTGAAAGTTTGTGTCCTATTCATATATTCCATTCGCAGACTTAATACCTATTGCATAATATTAAAAAAAATCTGTTGATTTAGTAATTGAGTAAAATTATTCAATTAAATAAAAATATATCAGAATATTTGCGAACTTGATTTATTTCACTATTTTTCTAATCCTCTTTTTATTTTTAAGTCAGTAGAAGAAGTATCCAGCGCTGTGTGTTAGTTAAATATTTTCTGTACTTCCTTCTAAGATAAAATAATCTATTATAGTAACATTTGTTGAATGACACATGCATCTAAAAACATACTGTATTTGGTGTGAAAAAGTCGGCACCTGCTCTGGTGTGTGTGAAAATCCTCTGTAGCCAGCACCAGAACCTGCTCCGGCTTTGCCAGTGTGTGTGAAAACACCCTTAAAGGTGAAGCTTAATCACCATGCCTGCTTCAAAGAGGGATTGGTGATCCTCCCACATTGATTTTCTCCCCAACCCAACTTCCTACTGGAGTTGGATACCTGAACCTTCTGTTGGGTAGCTCCGCTTAACAGGGGCACCTCTAGTAGGTTATGTGCTTGGAGTTGGATTGAGAAATGCTAGATGACTCAAACTTACTGAGTACTTATGTTATTGTTACTACATAATTGCAACAATGCATCTCACTCCCTGGTAACGGTTTAAATGGGCATTGGGCAGAAATTTTTATTAAGGTTTTCAAGTAAATGGAGGACTGTGGATGGAGGCAGATAAGGTTAATAGGAACTATGCATACAAACTGAAATCCCCATTTATGAGTTGCAGCCATGGCAATGAGACACTTTCAACTGGGAGCATTGTCTTAAAGATTTTGTATCTTTCCTTTCCCTTCTGCTGCTTTAAATAAGCATAATATGCCCATTGTAAGATGCTCTAAATTATCACAATATGTACCATCCCTGGGATGGTTTTAACATTTTGAGGAACTTCAGAAGTAGTACACTCTCGAATTACAAAAATACCACACTTCCCTACTTACGCTGAAGAAGGAACTATCTTGGCTTTTTATAAAGGCTAGAATTAGCATGCTTGCACTGCAATAAATATTACTATGTGTCTGAAGTAAAGTTATGGGTCCACTTGTCTTGTATAGTCACAAATTGTGTCAAAAAATCTACTGGCTTTCTACAATTACTTAGCCCCCTGTTTTTTTATCCACTATTAAAAGTTCATTCTGTTAGAATGCTATCAATTATCTTTCTTGAGATTTTTGATATCTTCTCAACTTTTTGAACTGTTAATATATCACACATCACTAACTCATATACTACATCCACATTTACCTCAATGATTGTCTCCATGGACATTGATTGTGTAATAAGGGAAGGTTCTTCCACATTTAGTTTGAGATACTGTACCAGCATGATGGTTCAGCTGGGAGCTGGGATCATTCCTTCGAGGCCATGGAGGAATTCTTTCCCATTCATTGCTCCCAGTCCTTTCCTGTCTCTAAAGACCTCATAAAGGCATAAGAATCCAATACTATTTTTAAGTGTGCAGGCAATCCCCTGTAATGTTGCCAATTATATTTTCATCAATTTCCTTTGCTGATATATTTTTTCTACACAAATATTTAATGACAGTATGTATTTCTTTCTTCTCATTTTAATATTTAACATACACCTTATCCAGTTTCAGAACCTACAAGAAAAAGGTTCCTAGCCTAATTTTGAAGAATAATCTACAAATTCCTTCCCAGTCTTGTCTCTTTATTGAAATCAAATCAGCAAACATGATAAAAGTTTAGAAAGCTGCGCAGGATGACAATGATTCTTTAAAAAACTTAAATATGTGGCTGACATATTGGATGATCCTAAGTCCCTGACCCCTTTCATATAAATAAAAACTATCCCACTCCCTTATGCCAAAAATCAGGCCTCAGTTTATGGTCATGTATCTCTCTACACTTAAATGCACTACTCCTAATTTTTAAACCAGACCACCCTGTCGATATTTACCTTATACATATGCACTTCCCTCCTTACTGTACCAAATTTGGTTGGTATATGGTAACTTTCAAGACTGATATACAGAAGGATGTAGGTTCAATCCCCATCTAGCCATTCGGATCATATTTTTTCTATATTTTCCAGAAATCGAGCCAAACAATTGATAGGGAGGATTCTTTATAGAGGTCATGATCAATTTTCTTTTCTTTCTGTAATAGTCAATTTCAATTCCCATTTCTTTCCCACTATGATCTTCCAACTCTTATGACCTAACAGAAAATATATTTACTAGTTTTACAATAGTTCCATATCTAACCCTTTTATGGGTACTGCATGTGCTCTACAATAATTTCCATAGACAAATTTATCTGACTTCTTTTGTGATCCACCCAAATTTGTGAATAGTGGAAATGAAAATGCTGTTAGGCATGAAAACAAGGAAGGATAGAGAAAGGAAACCTGTCATTCACTAAAGTGAAGCTAGGAGAGCAGCAACAAAGACAAACCTCTTTACAGTATTTCGGCGTAAACTTTAATTATGATTAGAGGACACATGGCAGGGAACTCAGATGTGAGTTGAATCTTTAAGTATATACATTTCATCTGCTAGCTATATATCATCACCTAATTATAAAGAGTGTTTAGGTTTATATCTTCATTGCCATCTTCCTGCCTTCCTGGGTGATAGGTTTACTTTTCCTATCCTTCCTTAGTTTCAAATCCTACATTTGATTTATGTAGCATTGTTATTATGCTGTGTTCTTCATATGAACTCAACTCTGATTTTACTAAAGTTTCTGGTAAACTAACTTTATTAACTTCTCAATGGTATTTGTCAAACACACAGATTTTAGGTGGTTAATTATTGGGCAGTATACCATCTGCTGTAAAATGTTTTGTGACTTTCACTCTTGGATTGCTATGGTTAATCAATAATTAGGCTAAGATTGGAGATGGCTCCTTTGAATATTTTTGTGTGTTTAACTATGTTGGTGTTACCCTTGCTTGAAATCAAATTCAGTTACTTAGAAAAAATATAAATAATTTGATGGTATGTATTTAAGAAACTGCAAATAATTTTAGGGTAATAATTTAGTATGACAGCAATGTACCTGTAAGAACTTTAATTGTTACTCAAATTAAATGGCAAAGATTTAAATTTTGTCTGTAATAAAACTGTTCTAATTGCAGAAAAAATAGAGCAGGGGAAAATGCCATGAATGATGTCAATGTAGAAAGGAAGATAAAGTCTACCCACCACTCACCAAAGTTGAAGGAAGGAGGGCTGAGGTAGATAGATAGATATCTTCACTTTGATCCCATGTGAGAATAATCTTGGGGATGTGGAACAGTACATACACTTATTTGTAATGTCAATATTACTATATAATTGATAATGTTATTATATATTGACAACAAGTTAGCTACAACCCATTAGTATAACCAATATCTCCTGTTATCTACAAATACAATCCCGAGTTAATTAATACTTATTATGTGGAACAGTGTATACCCTTGTTACCAGCATCTAATAATCAGTTATTTTCTTACAACCAGTAACCATGATAAGTTTCACTGTAATTTGCGACTACATATTATATCATGTTAGTTGCTATTTATGTGGAACAGTACACACACTTATTAACAATATCAATTATATTACCAACAACTCATAAGCAGTCAATTACTTAACAACCTGTTAGTATGATAATTTTTCACAGCAGTTTTTGAATGCATGCTATCCCATGTTAGTTACTATATATGAGTGGAATTCTGTAAACACAATAATTACTTAAATTGTCAAAAGTTTCAACAGAAAGAAAAACCATATATCATTTTAGTAATTGTGGACAACTTTGTCACCTTCCCCTTCCATACACCATATATACTGTTTTATCAGTCATTCTTAGTTACCAAATTCCAAGAAGAAAATTCTTTCACAGAGTAAAATGGGTTCTGAAGCAGAAACTCTTTCAGTTTGGACTTAAAGTAGTTGGGTTTTTGTAGGTAACATTTAATTTCTGTTGGTAAGACATTGAATAAGGAAGCTCCAGTAAATGTTAACCCTCTCTGTACAATTGACAGTGATTTGTAATCCTTGTGAATATTATATTTATTCCTAGTATTATGGCTATGTATGTCAGCATTAAGATTGAAGTGTTCAGGATTTTCCACTACAAATGATAATACAGAGTATACATACTGTGCTGGCATGGTTAGAACACCCAGGTTTTTAAACAGATTTCTGCACGACGTCCATGGGTTTGCTCCACAAATAGTTCTTATAGCACGCTTTTGTAATTTAAATACCCTTTGTGCTTGTGACGAGTTTCCCCAAAATGAGATGCCATAAGTGAGCAGGGAATGAAAATATGCAAAATATACTAACTTTCTGGTTTCTATATTAGCTATTCTAGATATTACCCTCAGTGAGAATGTTGCAGAATTCAGTTTTTTAAGAAGTTGTTGAATATGTTGTTTCCAGTTCAATTTGTTATCTATATATACACCCAGGAATCTTGTGAAACTGCTTTCATTGATTGTTTTCCCTTCTGATATCACATTATAGCTGTCCTTTGTTTTATTTTTTGTAACAAACTGAAGTAACTGTGTCTTTTCTACATTAAGTATTAGTTTGTTGGCATTAAACCACCTATTAATTTTCTTTATAGCATCATTTGCTATGTTTTCGAGGTTTTGTGCTGATGGATCTTTCAACGATATGCTAGTATCATCTGCAAAGAGCACTATGTGTTCATTATCACCTAGTATATGTGGAAGATCATTTATATAGATTAAGAACAGCAGAGGGCCAAGAATTGAACCCTGAGGCACACCACATTTAACTATACCCCATTCTGAGTTTATAACATCTCCTGTATTAGCATCTTTCAGTGATACACATTGCTTTCTATTTTCCAGGTATGATTTAAACCAAAGTCCTGGCTTACCACTAACTCCATAGTGATCTAATTTACCTAGTAGAATATCATGATCAACACAGTCAAAAGCCTTAGCAAGATCACAGAATATACCTAGGGAATTTAGTTTTTTATGCATTGATTCCAGTATGTTGTTTACAAAGCAAAAATTGCTGAATCTGTTGAAACGCCTTGTCTAAAACCAAACTGTACTTTACTGAGTAGGTCATTCTTTTGTAGATGTGCATACACCCTTCTGTACATTGCTTTTTCAAAGATTTTTGAAAATGCTGGTAGAAGTGATATTGGTCTGTAATTCTCAATCTTTGAGGTATCACCCTTTTTATAAAGCGGATTTGATTATTGACTTCTTGAGTGAGTCAGGGAAGATACTTTCTTCAAAAGAACTATTACAAATTGACTAATAACTCTACTAATGCTGGTGTTACATTGTTTCATTACATGGGTTGAAACCTCATCATAACCAAATGAATTTTTATTTTTGAGGGATTTAATAATTTTTTCAATTTCATTTTTACTGGTGGGAAATAGAGACATAGGTGCTGCTTTTGGTGACAAGGATTTAAGTATTGCTATAGCATCCATATTCCCAATACATTTTCCTTTTATTTTTTCAGCAACTGTTAAGAAGTAGTTATTGAAAGCACTTCCTACATAAGAGGGGTCATTTACAAGTTTATCATTAATGCTTATAGATATAGGTTTATGTTCAAGGGATGATACAGTTGTTTCTCTTTTAATAATGTTCCAAACACTTTTTATCTTATTATCTGAACTACTAATCTCATCGTTTATGGCCAAACGTTTAGCTTCTTTTACTACTTTGGTTAAAATTCTACAGTAAGTTTTGTAATGTTGTCTGAGAAGCATATTATCAGTATTCCTAACTTTTACATACAATTCCCTTTTATGTCTGCAAGATGTTTTGATACCAACTGTAACCCAATTTTTGTTTACTCGTTTTTGACCAATTGGAGCTAGTTTTGTAGGGAGACACCTTTCGTAAATTTCCAAAAACCTTTGGTGAAAGTAATTGAATTTATTATTTACCCCTTTTAATTTATAAACAGTGCTCCAGTCCTCATTGAGAAGTTCATCATTTAATGTTTTTATTGAATTGTTCTTTAATGGCCTAACTCTGACAAATCCTTTCTTTTTGTTATTTTCATTTCCCACAATATCCAAAGTAATTATTTGAGCATTATGGTCTGACAAACCATTTTCCATTGGAATTGTTCCATTTATTTCTAATTTATTGTGTTCTACAAAAATGTTATCAATAATGGTACTACTATCTTTTTGTATTCTAGTTGGGAAATTTACAGTTTGATAGAGA
The DNA here is from genome assembly GCA_031002005.1 of Vandiemenella viatica. NCBI lineage: Eukaryota > Metazoa > Arthropoda > Insecta > Orthoptera > Morabidae > Vandiemenella > Vandiemenella viatica. The sequence goes on along the minus strand of JARYHS010008074.1, from coordinate 337,577,396 downwards.
TTGAATGATCTAAGCATTCCTAGAAGATAATCTGTCTGGTTACATTCTACAGCAAAATTTATGTTGAAGTCTCCACAGAGGATAATTTCCCTTTTAGTTCGTGATAAATTTAGTAGAACCGCTTCAAGTTTATTACAAAATTTACTGAAGTCTCCTGTGGGAGCCCTATAAACTGTCAGCACTATAAGATATTTGTTTTCTAATTCTAACTGTGTTGCACAACATTCAAAATCTTGTTCTATACAGTATTTACTTACATCTAATGATTTTGTTTCAGTATTTTCTGTTACATATATTGCTGCACCACCCATTCTCATCTCTGACCTGCAATAACATGAAGCTATTCTATATCCAACAAATGAGAGGAGACATATTCGGAATTCTTCAGATGATGTTCTGTCAGACATACAATATTTATGTTAATATTCAATGATTTTTGGGTTTCTTCTATAGATATTATCAACTCATCAAGTTTGCTTGAGATACCCCTAATGTTCTGAAGGAACAAAGCTATTTTAGACTGACATTCTTTATTTTTGACTGTAATATCATTATGTACATTTCTTAAATAACTCTTCCTACTCTTGAAATTTGGCCTAAAAAAGACTGAGTCCTACCACCAATTACCACTGGGATGGGGTTCACATCCAACCTGCCTCTCCTGATGCTACTGGCAATCAGTTGCGTTAGCTTCTGCTTGCCCCGAACATTCAGGTGGAGTCCATGGGAAAAAACACTACACAAACTCAGTAAACATAATATTTTGGGTTAAGCTCTTACTCTTAATTGTACAAGGTGAAGCACATGAACCAGTGGTCAAATGGCTAAAGATGGGTTTATGAAGAGTATTTTCAGTGCAGGAGGACCATTGACTGATGCATCTAGAAATTTCTATGGCTATATCAGGAAACTGAGCGGAAGGGAGGGTGTAGAGACACTTATAGATAAGGATGCAGAAGAAGTTACTGATGATTTGAAAATGGCAGAGATTTTAGGTAACTGGTTCAGTGAAAGCATTAGGGACAATGAATCAGAAACAGGAGGGTCTAATTCGGAGAATGAGCTTAACAACATAATTAGAAATGACAATAGTAAAAAATTTGATATTCATCCTGAGGAAATCATGAAGGAAATAAGAAAGCTGAAAAAACATAAAGGGGCTGGTGAAGATAATATTACTACAGATATCTTAAAGAAAGCCAGATGTGACATTATACCTTATCTTGAAATATTATTTAAATTGAGTCTCGATACTTGCTGCTTACCACAGGACTGGAAAAGTGCAATAGTAGTACCGGTACATAAAGGAGGGGTGAGAAATAGATTTGAGAATTACAGGCCAATCAGTTTGACATCAGTGGTAGGTAAATTAATGGAAAGATTGATATGCAACCACATCAGAAATACAGGGCGTTCGCCGGGAAACGCAACCCACTGTTAGCGCTACAAGGAAGAAACTGCTCCCGGCGAGCGAGCGCTCAGTTTCCGGCATTGTTCGACCGTCGGCTGCGGACTATTTCATAATAATTACGCTTCATAAACTTCATAAACTTGTGTGCTAAGCATTTAAATGTGACGTAATTCATTATCTTACCTTATAAAAGATGCTGGAAGTGTTGACCCTCTTGTGTAATGCACATTTCACATCTTCTGAACATATTTCGAGACACACGCTGCCCTAACTGACTTAATGATTTTTTGGGTGACTGTTCTAGTCGAAAAGCGATATCGTCAATTTTCTCCTCTGTGAGAATACGGTTGACCGACAGTCTCTTTTTGTTAAAAAATGAACCCGTTTCTCTTACTTTTTTAACCAGACGCAGAATTGTTGATTTAGCTGGCAGTAAAGCGCCAGGAAATTCACGACGAAATTTACTGCGACACTTTTTAAACGACTTCTTCTTCACATATGTATCGTAGAGAAATATTCTTTGTTGCAAACTGTAACGTACCATAATTTTACTCACACTCAAACACGGTACAGATTAATAAGAGTATGAAGCCCCAAACCAGCCAAACCGCAAAGAAACGTTTATTCACAACACTGATTAATAAGAGACTGAAGTCACAAACTATCTACAATGCAAAGAAACCGTTCTTAACAATGTAAGGGTCACTGCACTGCACTGTTGGGGCAGCGGAGGTGTTAAACAGTGCGGTGATTCACGGCGCCGCGTGGCGGAAACTGCTGGCTCCACTATCCGAGCAAGTTGCCGACGGCAACAGACTGGGAGGGTAGCGTTTTCCGGCGAACGCCCTGTATATGTGAGGAATGTAAGTGGTTTTTAAGCAGACAACATGGATTCAGGCAAGGATATTCATGCGAATCTCAGTTGGTGGGATATATGCAAGATATTTCAGATGAAATGGACAAGGGAGGCCAAATTGATAGTGTAGCACTAGATCTGTCAAAGGCATTTGACAGAGTAAGCCATAAAATGGTACTAAATAAGGTAAAAACCATTGGAGTAGATGAGAATGTGATTTGCTGGGTAGAACAATTTTTAAAAGGTAGAAAACAGAAAGTTAGGGTAGGAAATGTAGTATCAAAAGAAGTGGAAGTAAAAATGGGTATGCCACAGGGTAGCGTATTGGAACCATTGCTATTAATTATTCTAATGAATAATTGTGTTGATTGTTTATCTGAAATTAGATTGTTTGCAGATGACATAATGCTGTATAAAAGAATCAAAACGATAGAGGATTGTAAACAGTTGCGGGGTGATCTGGACAGTATATCTAGTTGGGTTGGTAAACATGGAATGAAGATAAATGCAAAGAAGAGTCAGCTTATTAGATACACAAATAAAAACAAAAGGTTAATTATGAATATAAGGTGGGGAAAGAATTGCTTGCTGAAGATTTGAAATGTAAATATCTTGGCATTACTTTTTATAACAAGCTTAACTGGGCAGGACACATTGGACAGGTGGTAGGAAAAGGTTTCAAAGTTCTGCACTTGTTGGAGAGAGTGATAAGGGGATGTATGGGAGAAGTAAAGAACTGGGTTACAAAACTTTGGTGAGACCATTGCTCGAATATGGTAGTGTAGTATGGGACCCTCATTTTACGTATCAAATACAGGAGTTGGAGAGGGTGCAAAGAAGGGCTGCTAGATTTGTTTCTGGAAATTATTGCAGAATGCAATCAGTGACGGATATGATAAAGGATCTGAAATGGGATTCATTGCAAGACAGGAGGAGGTTGAGGAGGGTCATGGGAGTGTACAGGGCATATACTGGCGATGAGGCATGGAAAGATATTGCAGAAGGGATGAAAAGTAGTGCATGGAAGGGAAAAGATGACCATGACCACAAGCTGGCACTCGATTTCAGGCACAAGGGTGTGGGAAGATTTTCTTTTTTAGGTAAGGGTGTCAGTAATTGGAATGACTTACCAACAGAAATGATGAATAATTTACCAAAAACTTTGAAAGAATTTAAAGATAAAATTTGTAGAGGGCAAATGTAAGTGGGTGCAGGATAGGGGGAAGATGGGTGTGTACGGAAATTGCCACCGGAGCCTGTGCTCCATTACAATTAAATTAAATTAAAACTCCTTCACATGATGCAGCAGTGTTGACAGTGTGTTCTCATGTGAATCCAGCCATTTACTTAATTTTCTATGATCGTAAGTAATGGCTATGCCCAGACTATTGTTTGTGTGTATGTTGCTGCAGCCCTCTTCCCATCAACTGTCATGTCTATATTTAATATTTCTAACTCATATATAACATTAAAAAAAAAGAAGATTAACCACACAAATTGATATTACTTTCACTATATCCAAAAATATGGGTTTTAAGGTGCACAGTGACTCTAGCTTCACAATCCCCATTTGAATATTTTTTGTTATTACTCTGTATGTAAAGAGCTTTTATGCTTCCTTCTATGAATACATTTATAAACAAAGTGATTCTATAGAGCAACAAATTTATATTTAGATGCCATCAAAAATTTTAAACCATTTCTTTCAAAGCATCATGATACATAACAACTGGATACATTTGAATAAATTTTATACAAACTTAGTAGTCATACTGTATTCTCATTTTGATTTCATTAGCAGATTGGATCAAACTAAATAACTATGCTCATCTTAATCATTCCCCTCCTAATAATTTAAAAATAATATATTTGTAAACATGAATAAGGAAAGTATTATTATGGTGGAGTCCTTCCCGATTAAAAGCCCAATAACAAAGGTCCTCCAGCGACAGTCAAAATACCATTAGAAAATATGGAAAGCTTGGGAAAAAAAAAACAAATACTCATCATAGGTGAAGGCAGGGAGGCCACAACTAAGAAATAAGTATGAACACACTTTGAAATATATCAGTATAAACTTAAAACATGTATGCAGGTGAGATACATAACAGTGTGTACACATCACATTCACTTGCCATATGTCTCACATCCAAATAGATTAATGTTTATTCGAAAATAATTTATACCGTGTTCATGTTTATTTGTCATTGCAGCACTCTCAGGAGGGATGGGTATACTTTCCCTATCCTTCCTATTTACAATGTATATTGTATGATAAATATTCAGAGATATTTTGCAGCAATTAACACTGTAGGGATGTTTTTTCCAGACAAGACATTATAATTCACATCACAAATTAAAATATTAATTTATTTGATGCAGTCATAAATAGATATTTTATACATTGTAAAACGAAACAAACACATAAAGAAAGAATTTCATGTTTCGTATAACTTCTATGCTCCTGAATACAGCAAACACATTGTTGCAGATTGGTACATCAAAAAATAAACTGATAACTATTTTTGCAATGTAAGATATGAGATCACATTTGTCCATTTATGCAATCAAATTAATTTAACTGCAGTTAATTGCAATTAACATTTTAATCAGTACAAATATTTCCTATAAAATCTTCAACCCCATAGTCATTCTAGCTCTTGTTATTTACAAGCATAGTTTAGAAAATTATGAATTGCAAGATATAGTCAAGTATAATTATATGTAATACCCTATTTCTTAACAAAACTACTGCTGAACAGGAACAACAAACCACTCACTGTATTAGAGATGTTGCAGCCAACTCTGAAGTGGTAATTATCAAAACCTTTAAGAACACAAATTGCTCGAGGTATATTTATATTATATTGTGTTATCCTAATCACAAATTTTATGCTCTGTTTCATGTCTTTTTCCCAGAACATCAAATTCTGCGAAGAAGAAATAATTTCTTAACAGATTGCATAGAACGAGGCCCATTTTATAGGATGAATAAAACATTATTTATCTAGGAAGGAAAAATAACTGGATTTCCTCTAGAAAAAGAAGCAGCTCATTTTTTAAAATTTAATAGAAATTAAAACAACATTCAAAAACCAAATAATAATTCTTGATTCTGTTTCTCTGAAGCAAATTTGATTGATAGTAACTTAATCTAGCCCCACAACATATTTTTTAAAAGTAACTGATAGTTTAAACACATCAAATCTTCTTACGAAAAATTACTTTAATAAGTTATGGAAGAGGATATATAAATATACCTTTCATGGCTCATCAGCAATAACTTAGTACCTCTCAATGCAAGAATTGAAATCTCACTCAAGTGCCAAAATATTTATGACAAACCCAGAAAAGATGAATGTTCTGATGCTTTGGTAACTATACTTTCTGTTAATGCTGTGGAGAGCACTGTCAAGAAAATATAACTTCACTAATAAAAACTATGTTCAAGTTGTGTATTTGTATAATTGAAAAATATATAATTCCTTTTTGAAAATGTCTGCATTTATGATATGCTTCATGTACCTCTTCTGTACACAAACCAGAATATTCTCGTGCCTGCCACCAGGGAAGCGCATCAATTTTAAGCAATGTTTCAAAAGTAGTATCTGGTTTCACCTTCCGCATCAATTTGGAGCAACATTTCAAAACTTTTCTCTCACTTCACCTTCAATTGCAAGATGATGCCAGGGACCAACTTCAAAATGTCGCTTCAAATTCATACACTTTGACAAAACATATTTTATACAATTGATAAACTGCAAAAACCTCCATCCATTCAAATCAGAAAAGTTATGACTTGACAACTTCATAGTCAATAACTCAACATAAACTGTAGACAAGATGGAAAAGTTGGAGAAAGAAGCTCGAAAAGGTTGGGTAATAACTGAAATACAGCTCTAGGTGATTTCCTTATATCTAACAACAAGTATTCATTTCTCTTCCCATATTTTCAAATATTGTTTTCTAGGAACTACGCAATAACACTTATATGAATCTGATCTGAGGTAGCATGTGAACTTAATGATTACATGCATTATTTTCATTTGACACTTCACAGTATTTCATGGAAACCACGACCATAAAAAAATCATGTATTGTTGACGGTTACAATAGAAAATACTTTTAAAACAGTACAATGTAAATTTATGGTCGTTTTTCAACTTATTATCATATTTTCAGTAGGATGACTGTTTTCATGTGTGCTATAGGAAATTAAATGGCTATATCTAATAACATGTGACAACTCCTCAATGTCATTTCAAAAACATCTATAAATACTTCTCTGCTTGCCATCAAATATTCATTAGGAACAACCCCATTGTTACTTCAGAGTTCTAAATATAACATACAATCTTTCTAATATATATGTGAAAGTAACAAGTGGCACAAGTGTAGTCCCCAGATTATTTCCTACAAGAATTGAATCTCAATGCACAATTTTTAAATGTTAGTGTTCAATATTGACAAAATGACAGTGAATTAAAAAAATATACTGCATACCACTATTGATACATTATCTGTAATAGTAAGTATATGGTGAAGAATAAAAATCCAATTTATTTCTAAAATATTAATACTCTATAAACTGTAACATGTAATCATTTTTTGTGTATATTCATCAACATGGGAGAAATGTGTAGTGGTAAGCTTAATCTCCAGAACATAATATTAATTGTGTATTGCAAGAATCCAAAAATGAAATTAATGTGTAATAGGAACTGCATTTGTATTATGTTAAGGTTGAATTATATGGGTATAGATTAAGGTGATTTATATATTACTATACTTACAGGATACACTAGTAACACAACCAGCTTAAAACAAAAAAACTACTAATATGTACAACCTTGCTTATGAGGAACATAACCAATTCCTCCATTAAAGGAGGTACAAACAATTATCTACCAAGTCAATAGACTTGCATACATCTTGACCATTCCATTGACTTGACTATATCTGCAATTTCAAATGATGATGTTTCTAAAGCCTACAAGCTCAATTTCTTTTGTTTAGTCTTATACACACAAAAAAGATGTCTGTAGAAATTCCAGCAGAAAATTTTAATACTTTACAACAATGTAATTATAGGGAGAGTTATCTGCAGAAAGGAAAAAAAAAGGTTGATAAAAAATAATTTCATAAAGGTTATGCTGCAGGTGTCACTTTGAAACTGATACTAAGGCTACTGCAACTAAAAGTTGAGTCAAACATATATATTGTTTACATACAGAATAGCAACAAACCATCTTTCAGAAAGCTTTATGGAATCAATTAAATGCATATCTAGTGATCAGTTTCAGTTTAAATTCAATTTAAACATTGGCTAGTTTTAAATCTGATATACAGTTTAATTAAGCATTTATTATGTATGACTATGTATCATAACAATACAATAATAGTAGAGTATTAGAGCTGAATTTTCTAACAGACAAATTAGTATTGTACTTGAAAAATTTCTGCATTTATGACATGAAGAACTGATATGACCATGGGGTTGCAATCGGGCTTACAACAGTATTCAAACAGGATGGTCTCAATACACACTGCAAGGAAGAATGAATACCCTGATTCCCAGTCACTGGTTGAGAATATGGCAATCCCATTGTTTCCAACTTATAATCAAATTATATTACAGGTCAGGTAGGTCCGACATTCATGATTAAGTTAACTAATATAAACAGCAACACATAAATCAAATTTCTGAAACAGTATTTCATTTTACTGACTTGTATCAATTTTTTAAATTTTTAGAAAAATGGTTTTATTCCATTTAAATAACAATTATAACCACTATAATCACAATTACTGTTGTTGGAACAAAATTCCTTAGTTCTCTAAATTAGTTATTAAATGGGTTTTATTATCTGTGTAAAGCTGATCAACACGAATTTTATGAATAATTTTAGTCATCCCAGTATATAAAGAAAATGTTTATAAAGTTACATAGATTCCTATTTAGTACATAAAAGAAACAGAATTAAGAAAAGATCTTTTTTTTGTGTAGCAAGGTGAGAAAAATCTGTGTTCTTTTCCTGAAATACTTTTTGTTTAAAAGAATGAATACATCTGTCAAAAATTGTAAATAATGTTTCAGAAATGCCTCCTCTACAATTAACAGCACAGTGTTCAAACATTTCATTACTTAAATCAGAATTAAATTACACATAATAAATCTATAATTAATACTGTTCAGCATTAACATAAGAATATCTGACTACTACTACCAAACCATCCACCGAAACAAACATATCAACCTTTTATTAAAAAGAAGACAAAATGAAAGAAGTTTAGGATTGTACTTAGTACTGAAAGGAACTTCACAAAGTACTTTTCACGATGCCATAGGATCAAACTAATTAAAAACAATTAATCAAAATAAAGTGTTTACTTATGTACTTCACAGTCAGCTAAATATATAATTTGCAATCAGGTGCAACAGTTGGTGTTGTTTTCTTCCTTACTGTTCCTTTACTTCAGTGACTTCAAACACTTAAAGAGTCAAGCGAACTTAATAGAAATCATACAAGTAACCTGTAAAATATTCATATTTGTGTGACCTGAGTGGGCAAATATTGTAAGAAACCTACATACATTATCTGTATTCATCACATGTATTCATTTTTACACACATACTAATAACAATCACTCGATTAAAAACCTAAATAAGTATATAACTGTTCACACAAAAATAACAGATCATTTCCTTAAACAGTGATAATTATATAATCTTTAATTAGAATAAATATTTCTTAAATGCACTTGCAATAATAAATAACTGTACACAACTGGAAAACTTTGGTTAGTATGCATAAATAATTAACCTTTTTTTAATTACAACTGTAACAAAAAAGAAGTCTCAGATAAACAAATACACAGAACAAAAACTAAGTTCTTGCCATCAATAAATTATCTAAAATTGTTTAAACACATTAATATAGTGAATCCTGCATATGAAACTGCAGTTAAAATTGCTAAATTTTAAAAAGAACTCCTAAAATCTGCCAATGCTTCCATTGAGAAACTATTTATTATTATTATTAAATTGAAGCTGTGTATAGTTGTTACAAAACATGTAACCAGATAGAGTATACAACATTCAAATTATTGCAGATTATTTTCATAGAAACAAAATGTTTTTATATTGATCACAGGTACCTTTCTGCAATTTTAGCATTAGCAGTTCCCTATTTAAATTAGTTTCATAACATAAATCTTTTATTTGCATTACAAAATAAAAACTTATAATATTCAACAAAATTAATTTAATGTATAATATAAGTATCCAAGAAAAAAATATCACACTCACTTGATCATCATTACATACAAAATTACCATTATAACCACTGTTCCTAAGATTGCATGCCCTTAAACTGGAAGCCTGAAGTAATGTCACATGAAAGTATCTAGTACAGTCAGCTAACAATATTTGATGTGTCACATATTTATGTACATAGTTATGCGCACACTTAGTAAGTGTATGAAAAGCTTGTTCCTTCACAATGGAACATTACCCTGCAATTTTTTGGGGAAGGAAGTAATTAAAATATGTGTTATCTGTGAAAACATGTTTCCCTAGATGAAGATTATGTGCTTGTGGGAAAAGAATGGCTTGTTTTTAAAAACCTTAAAGCATTCTGTCTTTCAATCACTGCTTTGTATTAAAAAAATAGATGTTTAAAATGCATTTATCTGCACCATGATTGGTATGTGTCACATTGAGAAAAATGACTGCTCAGTTCTCACAGCATGTGCATGATTTTACTGATTTAGGTAAACTTAAAGTATCCATCAGACTTGTATCAAGCTGAGTACTCAAAAATCAAACTAATTTAAAATCTACTTGAAAAATTTAATAATGCTTCTATTATTCAATGTAGTCTTCATGGATGTACCACCGGATTGTGTTGTGGAAACATGATATTTCGATGGCTAGCTCCACCGTCTTCTTCAGGTGTGGAGACATCTGTACTAGTCAGCTGACCCACATATACTGAGATGGTTCAGGTGCCACTCTTCCTTATATACATGTCTCCACACCTGAAGAAGATGGCGGAGCTAGCCATCAAAATATTGTGTTTCCACAACACAATCTGGCGGTACACCCGTGAAGACTACATTGCAGTCATATGCCGGGAAAGTCTTCATTCTTACAATGCTTCTAATATGTTACATGCTAGTAATGTGTGTAAACCAAAACCTTCTAAATTGTTCACAAAGAAAAAAAGTTTATATTCCAAAAAAATCAAAAACCAGTGGTAATCAGTCTTGAGTGGTTATCAAATTCTTTTATATATACGGTAAATCTGTGCTATGGAAAAACTAATAGAATGAGAAGAACAGGTTTAAGAGGGTATTCAGGTAAAAAATTGTGCCCCTTTCCTATGATCAGTTTATGTAGAAATTTTAAGTCTCCCAAATAACAGGTATAAAAAGTTTGTTCATTACTATCCTCCCATATATCATTTCAGTGATTGTGAAAATCAATTCAAAGCAGCAAAACCTGGCATAGTGTTTATTTTTTATTATGAAATAATTAACATCAAATGATTTATCAGATTATTTTCAATTTCAACAGCCTGCTTTGAGATGAAGTACAATTTCAATACACTGACACATTTAAAAAAAAAAAAAAAAACATTAACTTGGATAGGGAAATTAAATCCATTAATAACCAATGTTAGATGCTAGTGTACTATATGCAAGATGAACACTAATAAATTATATTTTTGGTAAATCCTCAGCCATTTTAGAGAATAATGATACATGATAAACACTGCATATGTAACTTCATGCATTATTTCAAGTCTATAATGATGTAGGTGTAGTGCATCTTTATCAGCTTTCATGTGATTAAGGGGTCCCCAAAAGTATTGCACTTTTGTTTTTGCCTTGTATTTTGTGTCATCATGGTGCATCCTGCTAGCAATTTTGATGAAGTTATTGGTTTACTTGCCCTAAACATTTTATTTTCATGCATTAGAGAATTATATTATTTATTATTGACTATATATATCACTGTGATTCAAGATTTCCACCCCACCCCCTTTTTATCAAACAATTTAATTCACTTCTGCATGGATTCCTCACAGATAAATTAATTGGAAGGAGATAATCAAAGAAAACAGTTGCACACACTGTGAGAAACATTTGAAACTGTTATAAAATCTTTGTTACTGAAATCAAAATCTGATATACCAGAACTAAAATATTATCTGAGGAATTTTGTTCAGCTGTCCAAAAAATATTCTTGCTAGCCCTTTTTTTTTTTATAAAAAAAAATGAGTTTTTTCTCTTCATTAACATGCTTTACACATTAAAATCCAGTTGTAAATACTTATTTTTTGGAAAAAAAAAATAAACACTAAAAGAGTCCTGTTTTAAGACATTAGACAAACTACATACAACAATTTGTACAATTTTTTTATAGCCATATATACAATAGGACACAACAGAGCCATATTTCAATGATGGAGATTAAAAAAAAAAGTTGCATGAAATAGTGAAACAGAACAGACTCCAGAGCTCTAATTATAAATGAAGAAACAAATTGTCTGTGAAAAACTGAAAAGAACCAGCATTTCTTTACATATGAAACTAAGAAATTGCTTTCACTTTGTCAATAACATATGTTAAATTGCTCAATTTTTTGAAGTCTCCACATCTGAATTGAATTTTCAACTGTATTCAAGAATTATCAACAATATCCATGAAATAAACTGACTTATTTATGAAGCTTACAATTCATTTCTTCATAGCAGAAACTTACCAGGTTTCTTTTTAAAAACTCCATAATAATTTGGCCCCTGTTTACAAGTCCAGCAATATACTAGCATGCAATACCAAGATAAATGCACAGTCAAATTAAATTGAAAATTATAAACATCAAATTTGTTCATTTGAAATGCCATATTTTTGTTTGTTTCTTAAAAAGGAATTTAATTGTGATGGAGAACATGCTCTAGTGGCAATTAAATGCTATAGGAAAATGTGTACAGAATGCCAGAAAAATAAATACTTGTTCTCATTGTGTGTAATATGAAACAGTAGTTTTAAAATATTATTTCAGCACCATAGGAAATTAAACTGCTTCAGAAAAGAAAAAGCTTTCCATCATGCTGTGTGAATGTAGGAAAAAATTAATACAATTATCTAATATTTTACTGAATTGCATAAATTTTATCGAGATAAATCAAATAAAAATAAGACACTTGAATATTTGGGACAATGTAAACAGAAATAAGACTACAGTAATTTATAATTAACATGTTCTTGTAACAAGCAATGAGAAGTATAAAATTATATCAACTACATAAGAGAACAAAACAAAATCAGCAGACAAGACAATTATTTTGAATTTATGTGATACTACAATCCATTGATAAATGCAAATCATTAAGTGGGGGCAAAAGTTTCAAGATTTGAACTATAAGTAGAGTGTAATTTGGAATTCCTTCAAACTTGCTAGTGTAACTTTAAATGCCTTCATATTTGTAATAGTTTTGAGATGATTTCATTTCCTATACCTTGAAACCAAAAGAATTTAATCAGAACTGTAAATTAAAGAAACGTAAAGATTTTTTTGGCAACTGGGCAAGAAAATTTGAAGATAAATAACTTTTTTTAAGTAAAGAATTCTTTTAAGATTCACATACTTGATAAAATGTAAAAAAAAGGAATGTAATCTTGTACAAAACCAGTAAGAATATAGTGACAATGTTTCCTTACACTGGCACTGAAAATGCATACAAATCAATTGTTTTCAATAAAGCCAAACATCAATATGGCATTCAAAATCATTCTGAAATAATTTAATCGAGTGTACATTTTTAAACAAAAAATATGCAATACACAGTCATTTTTGTCTATTGACACAAGAAATCAGAAAGCAAATTCATAGCTCGGTCAGTTCTCACAGTACTTAGATTTTTAGTCACCAAAAAATATTCTAATGCTAAGCACATTACAGTCTACAATTATTTTCATTTTGCAAAATTTGGACACAGAAAGAAAATTACTATATGAACATGGTACCTAAAATAATGTGTTTTTCTGTGTATGTGTGCATATAAGCAATATTCATTTTTAAATGTGTTCTCCTAGTCACTAAAATGTCTATATAATTTGCATTTGTGGGTAGTGTCATTCTTTTCAAAATATTTTCACATAAATGTTCATGACCACAAAATGATGTTTATACACAGTCTGCAAACTTGTGACTTGGAATTAATTTTACATACCTTCCTCAATTTCCATTAGAATCACATGTAACACTATTTCTTGAATCTTTTGGATAACAACCAACAATTTTACACTTAAAGTTATGCTGAACACTTAACTTTTTATCACAACAATAATAATGCTCATGTTATATCTGTATGGATTGCTGCACAAAATGCAGCGGATTCAGCTTCACCAGCCATTACATACAACATTCACTTCACTCACAGCTCAATCTAAAACATCTCTTTATAAACTCCTTTCTCGACTCACCATAAAAAGGAATATAAAAGGATGTTATATCTAGTATTTCTTTACTGAGTTGTTGATATAAGCTATCAAAACATTTCATATTTGTCTTCAAACTTAAAATTATGAATATTTGGTATAAATCTCTGCAGGAACTGTTGTTGCTGTTATTATGAATTAACTTAATTAGGATGTATTAATTATAATTAAATACAAATTACTTGGAACATTGGCATTTGAAGTCAGTCTTGTAAAGTAAACAATCAACCATGGAACATGACAATTTTCATATCGACACATTAGCTACCTTCTACTTCATTGTGCAAATACACATAAAGCACAAGATGAAGATGAAAATGCATTCCAGTGGTTCATGTTATATCAAATCCAACACAGTATTACTGTACCATGTCTTTCAGCACCCGAGTTTCTTCTTGACTGTGAATATAGAATTAGATATTAAGGAAATGCAGACACTGTTAATATGTGCCTTGCCAGCCAAAGGAAAACTGAAATGCCAATTATACTTCAGTACTACTGAAAGCTGACAGTATCTGAACCGTTTCAAGACATACATGTGTTCCTCACTGAACTTGATAGTTTCGGAGATAATTACACAGATGCACCTTAAAGAAAGTTTACTTTTTTACTCAGGTCATTAGATACAATATGTCACAAACAAAAAACAGTTAGTTTTGACCATTTTGCTCTACAAGTTGTGCCGTATCTTCTCTAGGTGGTGGTGGTGGCGGTTGTGGTGGAGGTTGTTGTTGCTGCTGTTGCACCTCATGTTCTTCATCAATATTACTACTATTGTTCTCCCTTGATTTTCGCCCACTACTATTTTACAGTCATCTTCCCTGTTACTGGCAGAAATATCCAGTGGCATAGGCATTGATGGCCCAAATAATTCACGGTTCTTCTCTGACTGAGGAAGAAGATGTATCATGCTGACAGGTACAGGGAATGAAGCTGCAAAATCAGGGTAAAAGTTTGCAGCTGTGTACGGATTGAAACCTGGCCCCATTGAAACCAGATCATGCTCCGACACCTGTGGTCCCAAGATGTCTTCTGGATTGCTGGACTTACCAGTTGCATTGTTATTATTGTTGTTGTTGCTATGGCTTGGTCCCATTGGCCCAAGACCAAGCAATTCCAGTGGACCTCCAGGTCCCCCAAGACAATCCTTTTTCAGTTGCTCCAGCTTCAAAGATTTCCCGTATTTCCCACGTACATACATTAACAGGCTGTTGTATGGAATGCCAAAAATTCTTGAAGCCTGGGATGTTGTCATCTTTTTGTTCCACACATGCTGCAGTGCTTCTGTTAATTCTGCATTGGTCCATGAACGTGGTGGGCCTCCTCTTGGGGCACTGTGCTGTCCTTTTGGTCGACCCACTGTTCAAGCAAGAAGAAAAAGTGATTAGTATAGAAATTTAGTATATTTTTTATTAAAAATTATGCTTAGTGTCCTTCATTGTTATATGAAGTTATAGCTTTCATACTTCTTTCAATGCAATAACTCTCAGAACATAGAAAAATGATTATGACTTGATGGACTAAAAATGTTGATTAGTATTTCAGAAAGTACTTGGGTTTTAAACACAAGTAGATGACAGTAGAATAGCACTATGAAAGGTTATAAGTGGTCGCGTGGGTTTCAGATTTTGACAACCAGAAACCTCATCCCTAGAAATTTATTTTCTGAACACTACATGTCCCATTTAAGATTCTAGTTTTTTCAGTCTCTTTATTCCTAATCGTGTTCATATGCTTGTTCTCCTATTTACACCCTCCAATTCCTGAATCATAGTCCCTCTCTTTACAGATGACAATGTCAGAACTAGAATGGGCAGAAAAAGGAATTAGAACCAATCGCAGAAGACTTAACAACTTAAGATTTACAGATGAAATTGCACTAGTGGCTAATGAGATTGGTGAACTCCAAACCTTAACTATCAATTTCATCTCTAAGTGTAAAGCAATTTAATAAACAACTAACTAAAAGTTGTAGTAAGTTAATTAATCAGTGCTTTACAGACTTTTTAGCCGGGTCAGCGGATAATTATACTTTCACCAAAGTATCATAATTAATTTCTATAAAGTCAGTTGTTAAAATAACAACACTGTTGATTCACATTCAGTTTAACTTTTTACCCTGCATAAATCTTCATATACACATATGGTACACGGTTAATGCATCCGCTTCTTCCAAAGATTCTAAAGCACTTCACTAATACCACAGATACAGAATCCAGTTAGCATCATTTCAAGAAACCTCAAGCAATACTGATAGCTTGCAATCTCAAATAAGCAGTACTAAATTATTGAGAAATAATCAGAAGCATCAGCTGGCATTTCTGGATCATTAACAATTGCTCCAAACTATTGAAATAGTACAAAAACTATCAGAACCTAAACGAAATTACTTAAAATCATGGAGAAACATTTTTAAATGAAAAATTGGCATTTAAATACAAAACTGACAAATTTAAAGAATTCCATTTAGATGAAAATCATAATTAAACCACAATAGCTTACACAAACTTCATGATTAGTCTTTTAATTAACATTTCACACATTATACTGCTTTTAATCAAGTTACACTTCATATAAATAATTTCCATCCTTAAAAATACTAATTCATATGGAAAATATACAAATCTTCAATTAATAAATGTTTATTTCTCTCCACAACTAATGCCCTTAATTAATAGAACTTAAATAAATAAAAAGCTTAGTTTAAGGGCTGTTACAAGTTTGCCTGAGCATGAAGCCTTTTGAAACAACCATATGTATAATGAATGAGCCACAGATGAGAATGTACAACTAAATGACACTTCTTTAGAAAAAGTCAATGAATACCTTGGCCAGCTTGTAAAAATATGAGAGGAGATATAAGAGCAGAAATTTTTGTTTTATCATGCTGAGATGGTAAGCTTTTAGGAGGCATTCCATTATCCTAAAATCTAATATGGAAAAAAAAGTTTACGACAGTGTATTCTGCCTGTGTTGGTTGTGCTGGCTATGTTGATTTAAGGCTGTGAGACCTGGACACTAAATGAATTTATGAAAGGAAAACTTAAGAGTTATGGGAAGGTCAAAGCTAGCATTAACCAGAAAAGATGAGAGAGCAACCGATATTAGATATAGCACAAAGGTCACAAACATCTTAGAGAAGACAGCCTTCTTGAAATAGCACTGGACTAGCAATGTTGCTCATAGGAAAGACAAAAGATGGACAAAAGAAGTGTTAGTGTGGAACCCAAGAGATCATCAGAGACCAAGAGGAAGGCCATCAGATAGATGAGACAATGACACATGCCGGGTTGTTGGAGTTAACTGATAGAGGATTGCCCAAGATTGTTGGACCTAGAGAAGATTGCTGAAGGTCTACCTGAACTCGTAACTCATTTAATGATTGAAAGCTTATGATAATGACAGAACAGAAATGGATGATGTAAAACTTATTACCTTATTTCATCTTTTTATCATAAACAAGTTTTTTTATTCACAAGCATACATCTGAATTCATGAAATTGAAGTGACTGTAAATGAAATATCAATTTTATCACTTAAAACAAATACTTCACATTTTGCTAATTATAAGTAATGAACATAACGATTGTAAAAGTTTTTAATATTGAATACTGCATAATGTAACCTTATTATTTGAACAAATTGCAGAAAAATTTTAAGGCTACAATAGTATATGAGGTTTTGTCAATTTGAAGTTACATTTCATAAGTAAGGTAAGTATATATCCCTTTAGTCTTGTATATGCATTAACTTGCTACAGACACTTGTATGAGAAAATCAACCACTTATAACTGTTGAATTGTAAGTTTGAATTGGGAATATGGTCTAGCATCCAATTTTTCAGTGCAAGATATTTGAAACTAGAGGAGATTTCTCAGCAGATAACCCAAGTGCTCTAAATGTGGTGGGAAGATATTAAAATTTGGTTGACTGTCAATGAAGGATATTGAAATGTGTATAGTGTGCCAAGGGATTAGCAGCTTTAAATCATTACTGACTGATTGGTGCAGGAAATTTTGACGGCAGACCATCTATGAATTAAAACATATTTTAATTCCAATGGACCATATGCTCAGTTGGCAATCTCCTCACTCAGCTATTTACCACTTTCTTATTGTCTTATATACTTTGAGTGTAAATTTTTCCCAGCTACCTACTTAAGCAATTCATAAATTTTAATTTAAATTGTATTACCATTTTTGGTAAAACTATTCAACATACTCTTTGGACTTTATTCCAATCTCTGACAGCCATACTACGAAAAGAAGAAGAAAAAATTACAACTCTCTTACACATAAAATCAATTGACAGCTTGTGCTAATGGTCAGCATTTCCCTTCCAAGGACAATCCTAATTTTTTCGACCAATAACATTCCAAGCCTCATCACTAAATTATGTCCAGCATTCTTATCACCCTCCTCCTGTTTTCAAATGACTCCCAATCAAGTTTCTTTATCATTTCAAATACTGATTGCTACTGCAGTAATTTCCAGAAACAATTCAAAGCTGCTTTCCTTTGCATGTCTTCCAATACCTGTATCTGAAACCTAAAATGTGTATTCCAAACTACATCACTAATTTCAATCCATGGTCTGTAAAGAGCTTTGTAACCCAGTTCCCTCACTTCTCTGGAACACCCTCTCATCACACTCTTTAATTAATGAAGGATTTTGTAACCTTTTCCTAGCACCTGTCCAATGTGTTCTGCCCAGTTGAGATTATTATCAAATGTTATTCCAAGATATATACACTTTAAGTCTTCAACAGTCAATTCTGTTTCAATCCTATAACATAAACAACCTTTAGTTTTTTGTCTGTGTACCTACTCAGCTGACTGTACTTGGCATTTTCTTCATTCCATGTTGACCTCCACAGGTGGCTAAAGATGGGTTTATAAGAGTATTGTCAGTGCAGGGGGACCATTGACTGTTGCATAGCAAATTTTCCATGGTTATGTTAGAAAAATTAGGGGAAAAGGGGGGGGGGGGTTGAGATGCTTATAGATAAGGATGGAGAAAAAATTACTGAGGATTTGAAAAAGGCAGATATTTTAAGTAACTGGTTTAGTGAGACCATTAGGCACAATGAATCAGAAATGGGAGGGGTCCAATCGAATAACAAGCTTAACAACACAAGACCAAAAAATTTGAAATTGATCCTGAGAATATCATGAAGGAAATAAGAAAGCTGAAAAACATAAAGGGGCTGGTATTGAAAATATTGTAACAGATGTCTTTAAGATAGCAGGATGTGACATAGTACCTTATGTTGAAATATTATTTAAATTGAGTATGAATAATTTCTGCTTACCAGAGGACTGGAATAGCATAACAGTAGTGCCGGTACATAAAGGAGGGTTACAAATAAAGTAAAAAATTATAAGCCAATCAGTTTGACATCAGTAGCAGGTAAATTAATGGAGAGATTGATATACAACCACATCAGGAATATATGTGACGAGCGTAAGTACTTTTGCAGTAGGAAACATGGGTTTAGGCAAGGATATTCATGCGAATCTCAGATGGTGGATCATATGTAAGATATTTCGGATGAAATGGACAATGGAGGCCAAATTGATAGTGTAGCACTACACTTTTGACATAGTGATCCATAAAATAATAGTAAACAAGGTAAAAACTATTGGAGTGGATGAGAAAGTGATTTGTTGGGTAGAAGAAGATAAATGCAAAGAAGAAGTCAGCTTATTAGATATACAGATAAATAAACTAAAGGTTGATTATGATTATAAGGTGGGGAAAGAATTATTTGTTGAAGACTTGAAAAGTGAATATCTTGGCATTACATATGATGACAAGCTTAACTGGGCAGGACGCATTGGACAGGTAGTAAGAAAATGTTTCAAAATTCTGATCTTGTTGGAGGGAGGGATGAGGGGATGTACGAGAGAAGTAAAGGAACTGGGTTACAAAACTGTGGTCAGACCATTAATTGCTTGATAATGGTAGTGTAGTGTGGGACCCACATTTTGAGTATCAAATAAAGGAGAAGGTGCAAAAAAAGGGCTGCTAGATTTGTTTCTGGAAATTACTGTAAAGCACAGTCAGTAACAGATATTATAAAAGAGCTGGAATGGGATTCATTGGAAGACAGGAGGAGGGTAAAGAGGGTTGTGGGAGTGTACAAGGCATATATTGGTGATGAGGCATGGAAAGATCTTGGTGTAAGAATTAAAAGTAATGCATGTAAAGGAAAAGATGACTATGACCACAAGCTGGCACTCGATTTCCAGCATAAGGGTGTAGGGAGATTCTATTTTTTTTATTTTTTTATTTAAGATAAGGGTATTGTGGATTGGGATAAGTTACCATGAGAAATGATCAATAATTTACCAAAAACATTGAAAAAATTCAAAGATGAAATTTGTAGTGGGCAAATGTAGGTGGGCTCAGGAAAGGAGGAAAATTGGTGTGTAGAGAAATTGCCACCAGAGCATTTACTCCATTGCAATTAAATTAAATTCTATCCAGGTCACCATGCAGCTGTTGTCTTCTTTCATTTCGATCATATTATATACCATTATGTCAACTGCAATCTACGAAAGTTTTGACTGTAAACTATCACCACAATAATTCATTAGAATGAACCCACATCCTTGTGGCTCTACTATAATCACTTCCATCTCTATTAATACTGCATTTTCTACCATAACACTTTGTTTTCTACTTTTCAAAAATTTCTGAACCAAGCACATCACTTTTTCATTCATTCCAACGGTTTTCACCTAATTTTATACCATTTTAGACACTATGTCAATGAACTGGTGTTACATTATTATCTTGGCCCCCTTTGTTCAATTCATTTGAAAAATTAGCACATAGACCAGAAATAAATTTACATGAATATCTTTGCCTACAGCTATGTTATTGATACCAGTATTCAACTATTTCATGTGAAATTGAATTGACAAGTTATGCTGTATGCTGATAATGCTCTGTGAGGTGTCTAAAAATAATCAGCTTGTCAGTGCTTTGACTTATCTCTTGGTCAGTGTCATGATAATCTTCAAAAGATTGTAAGACAGTGACTGTTCAAAGGAGATTTTGTTCTTAAATTGGTTCAGTGTCAGGGAGAACCAGAAATATAAGTGATAAAAACTTTTTTCTATCTATGTTCTTATAGCTTAATGGTCCATACATTTATAAAACACACTTTAGTTAAAACAAACCTACATGTAGTTTATAAGAATTATTTTTGAATATACAACATTCAATAAGTTGATTTTTTCAGAGACAGAAAATGTGGCAGTAGGTAGAAATATGCCTAGTAATACTTACATAGATATTTACTCTTCCTTTTACCCATGATATGATGATTTTCAGGACGTTGCTCTGGAATATCATTGAGAAGTGGGGTTCGGCACCCTTCAATACCAGGAAAGAACCCAAGTTGCGAATCAATGGAGAAAACTGAAAAATAAGATAAACATAATTAATTAGAGCCTAAAATGGAAATATATAGAGTCAGACATGTTAATTCGAAGGATTAATTACAACTGCCTTACATAATTTTGTTTAAATGAATTTTCTTTGAATTTAATTCCTATTAAGATAAAAGAGAAACTTGATTATAATTGTTCGTTTACCATGTGGAGGTGTTAAAGACAGAGCAGAAACTGAAGGTAGTGGTGGAAAGCTAGAATTGTCCATTGAAGAATCCTGAAATCAAATATTTGAATGAGGTGACTGTTTACATTATGAAAATTGAGTATTACTTTTAGATATGCAATACTTACAGGAGGAAGAGGTGGAGGTAAACTCATTGACTCTGAATTGTTACAAAAGTCAAACCTTTCTCTTTCCCTTTCTCTATCTCGATCTCTCTCTCTTTCACGTTCTCTTTCTGGAGTTCGAATTTCAAGCCTGTTGCAATCCAAGTTTTGGCTTTCATCTGTTTCCAATTTCATAGCTGGCGCATGCTAGAAAAAATAATGGACAACAAACCACAGGCCATAAGTTCTTCTGTCAAACAAGGTTTTATATGAAAGAATTACAGTGTTCTCACTGTCTCTGTAGCTCTATGAAACCCACAATAGCATTAGCATCTGTTGTAAATAAAAGCTTTTTTTTTTCTGGGTTTGCTTATAGTAGGTAAAATTATTTACTGTTTCTATTAAAGGCATTGTATGAGGTGAAATATGCTAATTAGCAAAATGAGATAGAAAAAAAAAACCATTATTTATCCTAGGTTATGACAGCAAATTTTTAACTATTTAGTTTTTTTATCATTATTTTAAGAACAGTTTCATACTGAAGATTCAATTGGATGACTGTTGCAGAACCAGAGTACCCTTCCTGTGCAGGAAGAAAGACTTTGCTGGAGTATGGTTGCTATGAAATTGGCCAGTATTGATAGATTTACACCTTAAGAATATGGCATGTATTATAGTAAATGTTTTAGCCATCTATCAAATGGAAGAAACTTCGTTCCATATCAAACGGAAGAAACTTCGTTCCGTATTGGGTTGCAGAGTAAGGCGTAATGGTTAATGCCTTTTATAGGTAACAAGCTTACAGGGGTAAATACAAGCATTTTAACATTCAATATGTTAATTATTAATGGGAAAAATAAATAAGAAAAGGTATTAAAGAGAGTTCATGTATAACAACTGAATCATTGCTAACGCTGACAGTAGGAATTTGAGTATTGAAAGAAACTATTTTTTTTTTTTTTAGATTAAGCATTACAGAAATAGTTATCATGTAATACTTTAAAAGTTAAAATTACTTTAAATATGAAATTTCAGTGGAAAACAACTGGTAATAATAAAGATTTAAACAATCAAAGAATTAGTAAATTTAAAATCAGAACATAAAAGTATTAAATAATGAAAATTTTGTATGTAAATATACAGGATTTTTCATTGA
Organism: Vandiemenella viatica; assembly: GCA_031002005.1. NCBI lineage: Eukaryota > Metazoa > Arthropoda > Insecta > Orthoptera > Morabidae > Vandiemenella > Vandiemenella viatica. Next base: position 337,554,736 of record JARYHS010008074.1, on the reverse strand, counting down.
ATAATAATACAATAACAGTTAAAAGCATTTGCAGTGGGGTGTGATACAGACTAGAAAGGACAGTTTTAAACAGAAAGTATTTACAAGGGACTTACATATCAAAAGAAAGTGCAGTTTTTTTAATAATAAGAAGTTGATAGTTTTAATTCTGATTATTAAAAGGAAATGTATGATACAAAATTTAAAGTTTAGGCAGTGAAAACCAAGACAGATAGAAAAGTTTGCTTTGACTAATATTTCCTAAATATAGTTTTTTACAGGGAAGCAAGGGATACCAAAAGAAAATATATTGGAAAAATGAATTTTTCTTTATTAAAAATTTTAGTGGTGGTGTGAAATTAAAAGAGAAAATGTAAATTTGGTGTTTCATCAACTATAGGGAATTTCCATTGCAAAACTGTAGCTTATTTTGGAAAAGTACAAAATCATCAAATGTTTGGTATATGTTTTATATATAAATCTGAATTTGAGCAATGTTCCTGATGATGTAGTATAGAACATTCTGGAATGAAATAGGCCAGAAGTGGCCATGGTTGCAGGTAGACTATTTAATCTGCCATGATTATGTAAACAGCGTTTGTAGTATAACTGGCAAAATCCAGCATGAGAAAAAAATTTTAGTGAAAAGTTTGATGACCTGTACAGTGTAGAGCAGGAAAAAGTTTTATTCATTGTAAAGTTTTTGAAATGAAAAGGCCTGTGTTTGATGAACACAAGAAGAAGAAGATGTTAGCATTTTCAGTCACAGAAAGTTGTAAACTAGAGGTGGGTTTCTGATGAAACTGGAGGTTTTTCAGTTGCCTGAGCTTTATTAGTGGTAATAAGATACACCTTAAAAGTTAGTTGGATTAGGCTAATCTATTCACAATCCAATCATAGCTGAACTAATTCATTCCAAATCTAGCACTACTAGTACCAATTTTGTTGTTACCTGAAGACTTAAAAAAAACAGTAATACTAATTAAAATTAATCCTGGGAACCATATTTTCAGAAGGACTGTATGAATTATCACATTATCCAGAAAAACATGCCAAAAGAGGTAAATGATTCTAAACACCAGCTTTGAACCATCATCCTGTGGTGCAATGAAGGACCATCCGCAAATTATAGCAAACTAGATGACAGCAATAAGGCATACCCTTAGCAACATTGATAACTCCCTCAATGGTGAACCCTTTCACCATCAAGATACAATTTTTTTTTCAGTCCAAAAAATTTGTCTATGAAAATAATATTTATGAACATTGAAGGTATTTCTCATGGAAAAGAAGAAGTACTCCGTGATATGTGTAAAATACACAACTGCGTCTTCCTCTTAGTACAAGATGTATACAGAAATCCAAGAGATGGAAGAACAACTATACACAAAATGAAATTATTAATTGAGATACCAAACGTGCAGTGCATTATTTGCTAACACAGGCTCACAAATTCTTTCTGCAGAGTTAACATAAGAAAAAGACATTGAAGTATTAAATGTAGAAACAAAATCTTGCATAGTGACACCTATATATAAACCACTGAACAGTGAATTCAGTTTCCCTGAACCGACTAATTTCCAGTCACAGCATACCAAATTCATCATCAGTCACTTTGTCAATGCTCAGTGTGGGGTAATAGAGAAACAGATAAAAAATGGTGAGGACCTTGAAGCCTGGGCAGAATGCACTGGCCTGAAACTAATTCATGACACAAAACTCTTACAGCTTTTTAATAGCAACAAGTAGAACTGCGGGTACAATCCAGACATCTTTGTAAGTGAGAAAATTACACAACAAATGAGGAAAGCTCCAAGGTTGTTCAATAAGTTTTGTCGTTCGATAAAGGATTGCACTCGTAGGTTTGTCATTTTATTTTTTTAAAGTTGGAACTACTTTTTTTTATGAACATGGGTGAAATTTCATATAGATCTGATAACTTATTTGTTTACTTACAGCTGTTCAAAGTTGATATGTCACAGTATATTGTTAAAATGGAAAAACTGAATATTGTGCAGTAATAAAATTCTTATTTTTGGAAGGTTTAGCACCAAAACAAATTCATGAATGGTTGTTAAAAATGCATAAGGACTATTCATATTCAAATATAACCATAGAAAGTTGGGTTGCTGAATTTAAATGTGGTCGTATGAGTCTTGAAGATAATCCATGTGAAGGATGCCCAAAAAATGCATCAACACCAGAGATTTAGTTGAAGCTCTAGGCATATCACTAGGCAGTGTGATTAATATTTTAGTGAAGTTTTGGGTTTCAAAAAGATGTGTGTAAAATGGGTGCCACATTCGCTAACAGTGGAACAAAAACGCATTTGAATGCTACTTTCACAGAAACATTTGGAGTGGTTTAGAAAGTATAAAAAGGATTTTGTCCATCGTTTCATAACTATAAATGAGACTTGCATCTACCACCATGATCCTGAATCAAAACAAGAGACTAAGGAGTGGTGTGAATCCAGTACTTGTTCGTGGTGTCTCTGATACCTAACTAGAAGCTGCATGGATTTGTTCTTTGGTTGCCAAGCTGTTGAACCAATTGTCTTGAACCAACAGCTAATGGGTCATAGATAACATAAAGAGAAATCATGGATGATAGTTTGGTAATATATTCTTTAAAATGTTATCAGATCACATGTTTTGTACTGCAATTATTTAGAAGTTAGCACATAGTTAGAGCTTCAATCACTGAATACATTTTTACTTTCACTTTCAGCAGAATAGTTAACATCACCAAACATTGTCCAAGACTTGAAATTTTACAAGTTTCTGGCATACATGTTTGACATTTCTCAAGTCTTTAGATTAAAAACATGGCATTGGCTGGTACAGGTTATGTGTACCGACTGACTGCTGAATTACAACTGTCTCTGAGGTAAGAAAAATGGCGGCTTTATATATTTTTTAACCAGAAAGTTCCAGACAAATGGTGATTTCCCACATTAAGCCACTGATCTCTTGTGAATTGCAAAAGTACCAGAAAAAAAAAAAACATGAGCTTTGTTACTACAATTACAGTTTTTCACCCTTTAAATTTCAAATTACTGTTAAAGTCTTGTATTATTAACACTTAGAGTGCTGTGAACGTAATATTACATTTCACAAACTCTCACAAAAAATGCGGCGAATGAAATATTACATTCCTTAACATGTCACAATTATCTTTATCTAAAAATGTAATGGTATATTCATAGCTTGATTCAGATGGCTTCTCTACGTATTTTAGTTCATCAGGCCACCACCAGACTTCACCACCTTCTTGAAACCTTTGAATATCTGGGAACAGATTACAACAAGCACAAAGCAGGTGTAGATCTCTTCGACCAGCATTTGTGCTACAGTGCTCTTACACACAAGACAATGAAGTGGTGGAAGAAACTTACTTTGATAATTATGAGTTTATCAAATGCATGCATTTTGCATAACACAATCTCAAGAAAGAAGATCACAACAACACAATTCATTCAGGAGATATGTTCGGCCTTGGTGCTCTCTGATGGTGACACTAATGATGTGACTAATTGCAATAAAAAACTTTCAAGATTGACACAAAATCACTTTCCAGAAAGAGTGCCAATGCCAGCTGGAAAGAAGAAAGCCCAAAAAAGGTGCACTGAGTGCAGCGACTGATGAGTCCCGCGGCTCTCACTCCCTTTATGGCCCAGTCACTGCTCCCACTGTAGGCTACTGCCCCGAAACATAGTTCTACAAAAAGTGTCATGCAGAATTCTGAAATTTTTATAGGATTTTAGAGAAACTCTTAAATAATCATTTACTTCCTTATACAAATTACTGTAGGCTCAACCGTTTGGCCGTAATAAATTAAATCCCATTGCGGCGTAGAGTCAGGTGATCTAGCTGAAAAAATGTATCCTTACACGATTCACAATTGTGCAGTAATACTGTATTTTAGGTTTTACAATGTATTTCTTTGCTTTCTACAGTTTCTGAACTTCCCAACGTGGGCTCAATCTTATTTCTAGCAGCTGTACTTGTGTTTTAATCAAATTTCTAAAAATCTGTATTTTCACATGGCCGGTGCCATAAGTGAAAAACACATTTCACCTAATTATTCTGAAGATACTATCTGTTTTGTAAAAAGGCCTGCGAAGTAAACTTCTGTGGTGGTCTGAACGTATGTTTTCTTCTACTGACTTTCGTTAATTTACTCGTAATTTTATATACTATATAAGCCATGCCCGTTTGAATGCATAATATTTTGAAAACCATCTCTGGTTTGTCTAACTATCTATAATGATTTCAAATTTCAATATGATGTACAGCATTTTATTTACTTGGTTTAACATTATCAGTTTGCCTCAAAAACCGCTTTAAAATTGTGTGTGACGAGGTATAAAACCGGTGTTTTCTTGTTTTAAATTACTTTAAACTGTCAGTTAAGGTTTGTTTATAATAGAATCTACTTTCTAATGGCTGGTTTACTTATAAAGAATTTTTACCGCATCGAAAAATGTTATTTATTAGTGATACTGTGTCGTAACAAAGTTTTATTGTTTACCCAATTGGATATTTCACTGTCACGGCTATTTAGGTAAATTTATAGTCTACTTGTTGTTATTTAAGGTTTATTTATGAACTGATTTATCTGTTTTGTTAGTTTAGCACCTTCAAAATGTCGTTTATATGGCTGTGGTCTGTGGTATCGGTATCTGCATTAGGCCCGTTCCCCATGTCACAAAGTAACTAGCTAGAATTTAACAAATTCTAAGGTAGCTTACAACATGATGCAATAAACATACAAATTACTCTATCTTCTCTAATACAATATCTACCCTATACAAACTGTATAAAAATGTTTGTCTTCAATAACACTATCTTTGAAATGAATGCAAAGAATACATTCGTATTAAAATTCTGATTTTCAGATTTCTGTTTCTTTACAATTTTGGTTTACTTTCAAGTTAGCAGTTGTTTTATCAATAAGATTTTGTTTATATTATTTACCCGCTTTCCCCAGCATGCACTGCAATGCCTATATTTCTTTCTAAGTTGGTACACATACATAAGCAGACACATTTACTTATACAAAATAAATGAAAGTCTATAGCTTTTGTGCATAAATTAATCTGGAAGAAGTTTATTCTAGTGCTTTGGGATACACAATATTTTTTGGTCTTTCCATCTTCTGCATAAGCAGAATATGCAGCGTCGCTCGAAGGTTGGATATGAAAGTTCAGATATTTTACCTCTTTCGATCAGATTGTAATAAATACTCTCCATCACCATCCACTTTGGCACATTTCCCTACCATTTTGGATATGCATGCAAAACACAGAATAATTACACTTGTAAATTTGTCTAGGGTAGTGTAGGGAGAAAAGAGTTGCAGTTTTTTAAACTAAATGTAAACATCATTTTTTCACTTATTTTAAAGCATATGTGTAAAAATTTCCTTTGATATTGAATAAAAGCTGTAGATTTGTGTCCCATCAAAAAAAAAAAAAAAAAAAAAAAAAGTATTTTTTAAAATCAAATCCAAACTTCTCGGTGAGCAAATGTCCAATTGTAATCAATCCAAAGCTATTTAACAGGATGTGTTATGTATTCTAAGAATATTGCTATCTGCTTTAGCCAATTTCCCCACTGTTTTCGAGATACGTGAAAAATAAAAATACTGAATGGTTTCATGTGTAAATTTTGCTTAAGTAGGGTGATGGGGGAAAGCAGGTGGGTGTTGGTAAAACAAATGTAGACAGTATATTTCTCTTTGTTTTAATGTATAGATGTGAAAAGTTCCATCCAAATCAAATAAAAACTGTGAGCTTGTGCAAAGAATTTTGGAAATTAAGAGGGTAGGTGGTAAAGGTGGAGAGGCATTTGGCTTTGGCAAACCAAGTGTAGACAGTATTTTTTTTTTTTTTTTTTTTTTTTTTTTTTTTTTTTTTTTTTTAAGTATACGTATGAAAATTTCCTGCAGCGTCGGATAAAAACTGTAGCTTTGCATAAAGAACGTAGGCAAAAATTAAGGGGATGTAAAGGGGGTGAGGTGTTGCATTTTTGTAAACCAAATGTGAACAGTATTTCTCTGATTGTTTTAAAGTATTCGTGTGCAAAGTTCCATCAAAATCAGATTAAAAAAAAAACTGTAGATTTGTATAAAAGTTAAGTAGTGTAAAGAGGGAGAGAGTGCAGTGTTTGGTTTTTATTTTTTATTTTTTTATTTTTTTTTGTCTGAAAGCTCAATGAAAAAAATATATGTGTGTGCCAGCTTTTATGGTGATTGGTCAAATGGTGTTAATTGTAGCTTTATATGAAGAACATGGACAAAAATTAAGTGGTAGAAAGGGGGAGAGGGGTTGGGATTTTGTAAACCAAATGTCAACAGTATTTTTCTCCTTATTTTATAGTATAAATGAGCAAAGTTTCATCGAAATTTGATAAAAACTGTGGGCTTCTATAAATATCATTGGAAATTGAGAGGAGAGGGAGTAAAGGAAGAGAGGGGTTTGGCTTTGGTGAACCACATCTAGACAGTATTTTCCTGTTTGTTGTAAACTATAAGTGTGCAAATTTCCATCAAAATGGGATAAAAAAGACCATTTGCAAAAATTAAGTGGTTTAAAGAGGGGAGAAGGTGATTTCTTCCCCCCCAGAAACCATCGCATGTGCACACATAACAACCCACCATAGTCTCATCATAATCAGATGAATGGTTAAGAAACGCATAGAGGGCAAACATAAAAAGAAACATTCATTTATATGCATATAGATTTCCTGTATCAAACACCTTGAATTACCCCTCTTTGTTGGTTTTTGGAAATTTATTCATTCATGACAAGCCCAAAATGAGACAAGCTACATCATAACAGACTGCCTCTGTCATTCTCCCATAAACCTAATCTACCAGCTAATGGGCATAATCCTCTCAAGACATTGAAGAAGCTTCTTACACAAAAAAAACAATATCATAACTATCAAAAATGCCATCCTTCTTTCCACATACAACTCCTGATTCTTCCACTAACATCCACCCAAGCCAGATTTTCAATATAAATCAGTATAAACTGCCTAGAATCTTAAAATAAAACAAAAATATTCTTTTTAAAAAACACATTTTTTATGAAAATGCCTAATTATTTATAAATTGAAATGGAAAAAAATGTAACTGAAACATTAAATTTGACCAACATTGCTACACACAAAATTAAACTGATTGCCATTAAATTTACGGTTGTATTGTACATAACTGGCTACCAAATTCTATCACACGTTGTGGCTGCTAGGTAAGCTATACACCAGTTCTAAATACAGCATGCCAAAATTATATTCGCTGGTTTCTTGGATTATTCTCCTTCCTTAATAATCTTATGATAAATATTAATATCTCTTATTTATGTTTACAATAATATTTCACATTTTTAATGTTCCATTTCATTGTAACATTTCTGTGTATAAACTACTACATTATTTTGGAAGGAAACTATTTCACTTAAATTCCAAGATTAGTGTGAAATTGTAATTAATGCTTACTACTTGGCTGATAATTATTTGTTAACATTCTCAATGAGTATTAAGAGTCCATGTAATTCTTACTCTACTGCCACAGTTTAATTATGATCGAGTTTTTTCTTGCAGAGAAAGAATTAATGATGAAGATGAGGCTCTTGGGGAAAAAATAAATTAATATTTATAGATCCAAGGTGATCATAAGATAGTCATTATTGATGGCTACTTAAATTTAACAGATGTGAACTGGAAAGGAAATAAGATTATAACATCAAGGAACAGAGATTTGAAATTACTGTGACATGGGAACGTGACTTTAAGAAGTAAGCAATCGACCAAATTTCTTACTTAATTAGATGACCGCATCTAGGACCAGCTTTAAAAGGCGGAAGGGGGGGGGGGCACAGGTAGGGCAAAGCAGGGCAAAAAGATCCCAGACAGAGTTCCTACCTAAATAAAAATCAAACATTAAAATACTATCTTAAGAAAGGTGTTATTTGATTTTTTTTGCATTAAATTTTCCTGACTTTATCAACTGAAATCCTAGTGCTGGCCCTGATCACATCATCAGCAAACATGTAGTGAAACCAGAGGTTTCCCTTGTGAAATTTAAATATTTCTTGGCGTTGGGATCGAGGACAGGCGAGCAAGCAAAATTAGGCAATATTATAAGAGCCACGACCGACAAAAGTAGAACACGAGTCAGTGATTCGGCAGTTGTCAAGTGTCGAAATGAGAATGCAAGATGGCACTATGACTGCATGCAGTTTGGTGATGATAGGGTTTGCCCTCTCCAGACAGCTGGAGCAAAGTGGCGGTTATCATAATAAAATCCTCAGCAAACTTAGCGCGAGGTCTGTCTGTCTGATCATCACATTGTATTAAGCAGCACTGAAACAACCGGGAATCGATGCTCAAAGTTACTGTGCTCCGGCCTCAGAATGGAGCCATTACAGCCGCAAGAGATATTGGACAGCAAACCAGCAGGTAGACACTACTGAGGAAAGAGTTGGATATGTAAACGGGTCGGGGTAGTTAATCAGTATTGCAGAAGTTTCAATATATCACAATAGTCCTGTGTTTGGGTTAGAGATGCCCATGTTGCAAAGTTTGCTCTCTCTCCTCATTTTCATTATGTGTTGGTGGGTAGCAAAGCACCACTGCACCAGTTTTATAAGTCCAGACAGTAATATTTCAACCTGAGAAGTTATTTACAGCTATTTAAATTTATGTGTAAATATATATACAGTTACTGGTATACATGCCTTCAGAAACCTTCTGTAAATAAATATGTAAATACTCTGCAATTATTAGCCCTGATTTTACAAGTAATAATCCTATCACAAGACTCATATATGAACGATCGTTTACTTCTATGCTCGACGCTTATCCATGCATCCTATATGGCAATCTGTCGTTGTTTAACCACTTGGCTGGACAGAGTGACCTCAAGGGTCACCCAAAAGGGTGGCAGACAGGTCACTACAGACAATCTCAAACAACTATTCACATTGTCTCTGAGATAGTTTATAAAATTTTAAAAAAGTAGCCACCCTATTATACTTCCTTAAGAGATGCTTGATGTAACATCTATATTAGAAGACACTACTCCATCAAAGACAACATACAATGACTGACCAGTCAGAAAATCTCTTATCCATTCACAAAGCTGATCCGATATACTGTAGCTTCAAGTTTTCACTGAAAGGTAGTTGTGTGGCACAGAGTCAAAAGCTTTCCGAAATTAACAACAAACTGCATCAAATTGCAATCCTGCATCAATAACTTTCATTATTTCATATGTAAATAGGGCTGGAGCTTCTGTATATTGTAGTTAGCCTTCATCTTCAAATCAAAATAGTCACTTTGACCTTTAACTGAAACATTTTAAATATTTGCGGAACTGGTTTAACAATTTTCATCAGCAATTTCAGATAACTAGAATACATGGCACATAATATTTTCAGTTTTATCCTGGTGAAATGTGATCTGCTCAGTATTATTAATTCTGCTGTTGGTAAAATGAATAAACTACATTTGAAATTCAAATAATGATAGAACACTTAAAGCCAGAAGTGCCAAAGATTAATCAATATTATATTCCACAAAAATTAAACATCAGGATTGACTTTCTGGTTGTGCCAGTTACAGCTTGTAGGCAACTTTTCCTAATCACCTAAGTGAATGCTGATACAGTTTCTAACTTCCACCTCCAAAATCTCAAATTAACACTTAACTCCAGAAGCACTACTTACATTTCCTAAAAGAAGGAACACTTTCACCCCATTCCCTCCCTATCTATCATACATTTTCAGTAGGTAACTATGTCCACTGCTGCTAGCATGGAAACCAAGATATTTATTGGCTGGTGCTCCATTAGACAGAGCTTGTGATACCTTATGTGAGTTGATACAATTCGATGAAATTCTAAGACATATTTTTTATTTCAGCTTTCATTAAAGTTACTTATTTTTTCAGAGCATATCATTTTAAATTAAACAGGTCAGTTTACTTAAAAACATATGGTAAAACTTTACAACTGATAAAATGGGGAATAAAATTGTATTTTACGATTCAATGAAGTCCTTCCCATCATTTATATTTTTCAGTCACTTCTGTCATGATGCTTAGCTATCTTTAGATATTTAGGTATTGACATTGGACATTACACTTGAGATAACATCAGACATGAGGTTAAGGCTATTAAAAGTAAAAATGTGGATAATTTGTTTTATTTCCTTTTTACATTGGATAAATGCTCACTGTAGTTGAGTAATTATATAATTATGTGTATTTCTTCAGTATGTTTTCTGTGTATTTTTTATCCATTGTTAGTAATAAAAGTTTTAATCATGGTCCATGCCACAAATATCATGATAAATGAGGAACTATTCTAGACCCATGACCAAACCGAAAACATATTTATGGGCTTACTCTAGTAATAATTATACTTACCAGCTGATGTGGAGAAGGAATAGGAGTGCCCTGTGAAGCTGGCAAGTGTGTTGATCCACCAACATTGTTGCTCAGAATATGGTTCACTGGTTTTTTCATTGACAAGTTTTCTGCAGTCTCAAGTGGAGGTGACGTAGTTGCACCTTTTGTCAAGTCTTGAGCACCAAAATCACCAGATCGTCTTCGAGGGCGAGCCTTTTTGTATAAGCATATGCAACATTATTTTCAAAATTATAATTGAAATAATTAGGAGGCATATATGTAATATATAAATTATGACCATTATTAATTAAGATTGCAGGAGCAGTGCAAGTAAAAGAACAAATTAATTTGTTTTCAAAATATTTATTTAACTTTACTGGCTACAGATTGTATTATGTTAAAATATTGACCTTCTAAAATAGGTTTAGATTAGTATTTTTTGTTTTTTATTTTGTTACAACTTTTTAGAGCCTAACATCTAGTATCTAAATTAGGCCATATTTACAATAACAATAAAATTAAGTTGTTACATAGATTTCCACTACCTAGTGAAATCAAGTAAGTTGTTGCTTACAGTTAGAGTACTGTTGTAAGTATAGGCATTTTATTACAAAAACTTAAGTGCTTGACTACATATAGGTTAATTTTTAATAAAAGAAAAACTAATATTAGTAACATAACCCCTTAATTAACCCACAACCACTAGTAGATTACAAATTTTACTATGCTACTGCTAACTACAGAATAAAAGTCAGTTTATTGGGTTAGATCTTCAGCAGGATCCACGCCCTCCGGAATTCCTTGAGGCCTGGCCCATCAGATGTGATTTCTGGAATGACCAAGACTGTCCAGGGTCTTCAGAGGGGTCGCCACCAGCTTCCGATGGCTGTGAAACGCAAATCCTATTTGGGTAAATATGGTGCAGAGGAGGTGTATTACATCTCCTTTGTTCTATCAAGTCACAGTTTATTCCCTCTTGTATAATTTCTTTTATTTCTTACGTACGGAACTTAATTTAATAGCTGTCTCCTTTCCATTTTGCTGCCACATCATTTTAATTTTTTCAAGTGAGAAAAATAAACAATAATAAAGTATAATAATAGTCTCTTTTTCCTCTTCATCATGGCATGCAACGCTTGGCAGTCAATGCCCACGCCGCTTAGTAGGCATTATACCTTCCAGCTGATATAGTAATGCTTTGTCAGGCTATCCGCCGCATACCACAAGCTGACTAAGACTTGAATACAACGAAATGTTAAGGAGAAAGAAGTCTTTAACTACGGTATCGTTTACTATTATGTTTCGTTGTATAACATGCACTTCAACAAAAGTCTTTAACTACAGTATCAATTATTATTATGTTTTGTTATATAACACGCCCTTCAACAAAACAAATAATCTCTTTTTTTTTATCTCTCCTTTTTCCTACTCTACTACAAAATAAACTACTCTACTGTTAATTATGGATACTGTAATAATTGTCGGTCCAGTATTTGAGGAACGGCCTCCAAGAGAAAACGGTGTCCTCCAGTAACACAGCGTCCAGCCCATCAGAAGGATCTTCTGGAATAGCCGGGTGCATCGGTCTCCAGAGGGTGCTATTGTTCTTGTGTCTGTTTAAGACATATCCTTTGATGTTCAGTGCCATGCTTAGAAGTTAATTTCTCCATTGTTGGTGCCTTCTCAAGCCTGCTAACTGCTCAAGGTATTTTGGTATTTTGTTTTGTAGTGCATAGAAATCCTTTCTGCTATTTGACTCAGAATTTTGAAGTCAGCCCTGTTTTTAATGATACTTCGAACCTCTTTTCCAATTAGTTGTTAACATTCTATTTTCCTTGCTTCCGCAAGAAGAATGCATTCAAGAACCACACGTTCAGGTGTCGCTTCCACTCCACACTCGCATAGACTCAATTCTTTGAGGCCCCTGCTGTGTAGCAAACTGTTATAAGGACCATGTCTGGTTATGAAGTGTATTAAGCCGGTGGAAGGATTTAGATGTTGCAGTTCCAACCATTCTTTGACATCTGGAAGGATGCCACAAGTTCTCCGACCTGTACTGCTAATATTCCATTGATGTTGCCAATCTTGTAGTAGGGCCGACATGACTTCCTTTTTGGCTGCCACCGGTCGACCTACTATTTCTTCAGCTGCTCTCTTATCACCGGGCTTTAGCCAGTATATTGCACCGCGTTTTCTTACCATCATGTCTAGGGGCCAGACACCTAAAACCATCGTCAAAGCATCTGTTGCGGTGGTGCTATATGCACCACTTAGTCTTAAAAGGACTCCCCTCTGGACTCTTCTAAGCGTTGTTTTTGACTTAACTTTCTTCAGATGTTTCACCCAGACACTCGCTCCATAGCTCACTATTGATGCCAGAATAGCGTCATGATAGAGCCTCATCACTTGGATGGGAAGATGAGTTTATGCATAAAGACCTTTGCCCTGTTGGACACTTCTCCTATATGATCCATAAATGTTAGACGCTCATCGATGGTAATGCCAAGATATTTGCACTTGCTTGTCCTTTTTATGCTTTTTCCGTTAACCTTGATCGTTGGATTCCACTGCAGATTTCCGCGCAGAATCATATACTGAGTCTTCTGGGGTGCAATCTTAAGCTTGACCTCCGTGCACCATTGTCAAGTTGCTCCAGGATGATATTGCGTCTCTGCTCAATTTCTCTTCTTATTCCTCCCTGTATCAGCAGAAGCAGGTCAACAGCAAAGGAAACCAAGCCTAACAACCCTTCTAGTCCTTCCAATCTACACAATACAGTTTCAAAACATATATCCCAAAATATCGGGCCACATACCGATCCCTGAGGACACCCTTTAGACAATTTTTTCTCAATGGTCATCTGTGGACATCTCAGTTTGGCATATCTGTTTCTACAGTAATCCCTAAAAGAGTTGTATATATTGCTTGGACATTTTAATTCTCTGAGCCGAGCAAACAAACCTGGCCACCAGAGTTTATCAAAAGCCCCTTTAATGTCAACGGATATTTCCAGTAAATAATCACTAGTGCATGTTCCAACCAGTTGCATTGCTCTGTTTATAGCGTCCTCTGTTGATCTGCTGCTCTGAATCCGTACTGGTTTACATTCATTCCTATTATATTCCTATGCGCTTGTAGGTGCCAGACAAGAATTTTCTCTTGAACTTTACCAAGCACGTTGAGCAGGCAAATAGGCCGATAGGACTTGGGCTGGGTCGGATCCTTGCAACCCCCTTTCTTTAAAATAATCACCTCACTTTGTTTCCATACATTAGGGATTCTTCCCTGCTGTAAACATTTACTAAACAGATTGCACAACGGTGGGGCTAACTGAACAACTAGAGCCTGGAGTACCTCTGCCACTATTCCATCTGGCCCGGGGGCCTTGTTCTTCGACAGTGTATTTAATGTTTTTATCACTTCTTCTATGGTTATTTCATCTGCTATTACCTCTGTTGTATAGATACGCTCTGCTTTGGTATGTAACTCCTTTTGTTCGTTCGTTTCTGCATCTGTTTCATCGTCTGGCAAGAGTTCGTGTAGTAGTACTTCCGCCGTCGTGCCCCAGTCAGTGGTTCGTGTCCCGTCAGCCCTCTGCAGTGTCGACAACATGGTTGGAAGCCGTATCTTACCAGCTGCTGTCTTATAGGGGATACCCCAGGGGTCCGACTTAAGGTTTGTCTTAACATAGGCCTCCCAACTTTGCTGCTTTGTTTGTACCAGTAGCTCCCGGAAAGCACTTTTCCTCTTCCTGTACCGGTCGAGAAGGGCGGGCCTTTCAGTCGCAATCAAACAACATTGGTATACTCTTCTTGCCTTGCACATTTCTGCACGTGCTTTTTGTAGCTGGTCGCTCCACGGTTTGTCTCCCAACTTTGTAGGTCTTTTTATTAGAATCGCCACCTTTATTGCTGCTTGAATGGAATTTCTAATACATCTTGCTATGGCATCGACATCGTCACTTTCCAGGAGACCTGATGGCAAACTAAACACTCTCCTTAATTTGCACCAGTCGGCGTTTTTTATGTTATAGCACCACCTGCCACTTTCTACCCCTTCTTTGGCATCGAGTCTATCTCTCGCCAATTCAAACGTTATAACATTATGGTCACTACTCCTTAAGTTATCTTCAACCTTCCAATTTTGCAGAATGGTCCCTACATCTGGCGAAGTGAATGTAACATCAATGTTAGACTCTGCACCTGTCTCGTTTCTATACGTGGGCGGATTATTGGGCTTATTTCTAATTTCCAAATTTAAATCGCTTATCAGTTCTTCGAGCATTAGATTAATATGGATAAAATCATCACACAAAAATAAACAACCAGCAGTCTTTAAAGCACAGAAGATGTGTATGGTTGGAGCAGGTCACTAAGTCGGCCGTGGCATTGCATAGTATTGAGGAAAGGCATACCTGCAATTTCGAGGTGACAAAAATACTATCTTTTGTCAAGGGTTTTTGGGATAGTGTGATTAAGGAGGCTATGGAGATTCAGCTAGCTGATGGAATTGTTAATAGGAATTCAGGATAACACCTCAGCATGGCATGGAATCCAGTGATAGATCATCTCAGGAGGCAGAGATCAAGGCTGCAAGATTATCACCTCCAGCCACTCCCCACCGCTGCGCATACCCCTACCACGCCTCCGGCCCCACTCCCCACTACTCAGCCACCCCACCAGTTCCTTCCCTGCCCCACCATCTGTGTTCCGAATGGCCCTGATGCACATTACTTGATGTCACCTGGTAACCAAAGACCTTATAAGCAGGGACACTTCTCAGATCCAACACTTCGCCAGAAGATGGAGCCAGAGAAAGCCTCCCAAACGTCGTTATGTATTTTTACTGACTCGCTACCCCGGTGGAAACCCCTGGAAGATTTTAGGGAAGGATCTTAGTTGTTTGACCTTGAGTTACGTCACAAATGTATCAAAACCTAATTTATAAAATAAAGACTTATTTAAAAAAGGGGATAAGGACAGATAAAGAGAGTCTGCAGTTTAAAGAAGAGTAGTGAAAACCCCATTCAAAACCATAATTAAATAAGAAAGTATGAATTTTTGAAATCTCAAAATTGTATCTGGAGGTGGAAAGCAAAAACAAGATAAGTAAATTTAATTATTTTATTCGATGCAAAATAGCCACAGTTACAAACAATACACCAAACTAAGGAGAAAAATAAAAGGAATAATTTGATATGCATAATTTGATGTGGGACTAAATACTTTTAAAATTAGACAGATAAGCAAAGTTGCTGTCCTCCACATTTAAAATTTATCCCTAAATGAGGAAAGAGAAAAGAAAACTTGTCATATGAGGGAGAGTCAAAAGAAAACCTTCATTATTTTTTGTAAATATTATGTATTGTGCATACATACAAGTCAACTGTGTCATTGTTTGACATAGTCTCCCCTACGCTCAATGTATTTCAGTCAGTCCTTCTGAAGTGACTGAATACCCATATAAATATTTTTTTGGGAGATGTCACAAACACTTATGCACCTCATGGTGCACCTCATCATCGGATTGAAATTTTGTCGCAGAAGGTGCTTCTTTTAGGGGTCTAAACATATGGAAATCACTTGGGGCAAGTTCGGGCAAGTATGGTGGGATGGCATGCAAACAGCATGTCTGGGATTGCTGCAACCGAATGGGGCCATGCATTGTCATGTTGCCAAAGCATACCTGTCGATAGCAATCCACATCATTTTATTCTAATGGGAGGCCAAATATGATTTTTTGAGAAGGTCTGTGTATGTGTTACTGGTAACAGTGGTCACTCGTGGTGTGTAGTGCTAAAAAAAACGATGCCTTTTTCGTCCCAAAAGAGGGTTGTGGTAATGTGGTAATGTTGAATGGCACCATTCTTTGCTCGTTCTCTTCATTCCAAGCTGTTGGTAATGAATCATGTTTAATCTCCAGTGACAATTCGTGTAAGGAAGGCATCACCATCACTTTGCAGGCACTGCAGAAGTTCTTCACATGAATAACACGACACTGCTTCAATTCTGGAGTCAGCTGCCATTGCACCCATCTCGCAGACACCTTATGAAACCTGAGCATATCATGCATAATGTGATGTGCTGAGCCATGACTAATGTCTACAGCTGTCACTATGTCATCATTAAATCACTCAGCGATTTTCCAATACAATGGCTTCAACTGTTGCTGTGGTCTCGGTAGTCATGACACGATGTGCCTGGCCTGGGCATGAAGCATCAGCTACAGACATCATACCATTTGCGTACTTCTTACACCATTCATACACTTGCTGCTGTGACAAACAGGCATCCCCAAACTGGATCTTCATTCTACGATAAATGTCTATAGGTTTTACAACTTCACTTTGCAAAAATCTAATCACCAAATGTGATTCTCCTTAGGTGCATGTTGCCAGTGAGGTGGCCATCTTTATACTGTTCCTGCATTGGTACTTACGCTTCTTCACTGTGCTGCCACATTTGGGGGCATCTGGCACATTACTTCAAAGAGGTGTACCAACTAACAGACCAGTGGCACACTCTTCTGATTTAGTATTACACTTTTAAGGTTTTCATTTGACTCTCCCTCATAGGGGAAAGTTCTTGGAATAATCTTTTCTACAAAACTGTGAAGTTTCAGGAAGATTGGAATAAAATTATCACTGGAGATTCTGAGAGTTTTATGCATTCCCACGCCAAAGGGTATTTAAACCCACAATTTTCCTCCTCACTAGCAGTCATTCACGAATCACAGACCATTCAGTATCATGGCGATACTTAGTGTATTCCTCTAACTTTGGACTTAAAATCTTTTGGCACAGCAAAATTTTCCGGTGATAAAAAATTTTTGTGACATATTTCAACTTAGAAAATTTCCTGGTGAAAAACATTGCTTATAAGCTCACTATAATGGGGTTGCAATTCTGATTAATATTGCAAGCATGAATGTGTTTTATGTATGGTGTACATTTGTTCAAAGAATATTTTATATCTTCAACTAGGGATTTCAAAGTCTGACTTAATTTTCAGTTAAATGTGTTGTAACCTGATACCAGTTTAGCTTCAAACTTAATGAGAACAAAATCATTGAAAGTGATTTTCAACTGAATATTTCGTTCAGCAATATACTTTCTCCCACTGTTCCTTCTTGCACTAAAGTTTTTTAAAATGTATACAAGAAGTTGGTGGGTGATTCGGAAAAGAACTTAGCACAGACAGAATTTTGTATAGTATCAGGTCACATTTGTGGTCAAAGCTAACAATAGTAGCTTTTTATACCCAAAGCAACATTTATGTGTTACAAATGTAATCATATCCATAAGAATTCCTAGAGAATGTTGTGAAAATTGTATTTTAACAATGCTGTCTGCTGGCAAACCTATGACGGCTGTGTTGCAAGCATGAGAAAGATCAGGAACTAATACATTATATTTGATGTCTTTAATTATTTCAGTTTTGATGGGGTTCTTACTCCAAGTTCAATTTTCCTATACATCCATTTTCCTTTTTCTTTTTAATTTTCAACTTACATTTTTTTTGTGTAATTTCCCCACGCTCTTTATGAATTTTAAATTCTTTCAATATATTTACTAAAACATTCAGCGCTTCCCTTGGTAATTTATTCTAATTGCTGACTTCCTAAAAAAAAAAATTAATAAAAAATCTGCTCTCGTATGCCTCATATCAAGTGCCAGCTTGTGATCATGGTCAACTTTTTCCTTCCATGCACCATTCTAAATTATTTTACCAGTCTCTCTCCAAGCTTCACCACCAATATACATCTTGAATACTCCAACAATCTCTTCAACATCCTCCATTCTTACTATGAATCCCAATACTGATCTTTTACTTTATCAGTTACTAGTTATTTTATGCAGTAATTTCCACAAACAAATCCCATTTCACATCCCCTGCAGTATCCTGGAAACATAAAAAAGTTATCTGTGTGTTTTAAAGTAATACCGTTCACCATAAATCTTAACTGCTCTGTGATACTTACCTCTAACCTGGATAAATGAACATATGTCTCAATACAGAGATCCCAGATGAAGAATAAGCAGTTTTAAACACACCTACCAAACTGAACTACTAGGACACATTCCATTTATATCTGAGCAAAATGATTTTACAAGATATTGGTATTTGTGACCAAGATCTACATATGCATCTCTAGGAAAACAATTTGATTACTGCAGTAGGTAGACTGTTTGATGTAAACAAAATTTGGGAAATTTTGAACACTAGGTTCACACACAATGGTAAACGCCAATATTCCAATTCAATAGGGTTCATATTCCCAGGATATCACAGGACTCTAAGCAAGGGTAATTGGCTGGTAATTACAAGCAACAAATCTCACAGTTATTATGTTTTCTTCTTATTGATACCCATTTAGTGCACAAACAAAAATTTGGAGATAGAACAAAGCACAGTTACACATTGAATGTTGTTTTGTGATTATGACTGGTCTGTACATGTCTAACAATCTATCGAGCATATTGGCAGAAATATCACATTAGATTAGTTTTTTTGTTTTTTTTTTAATCTGAACTCACCTGCTTTCTGCGTGGTTGTGGTGATGGTGGATTTTCAGTGAAGGAAATGTGAGGCATGTGAGGCAACTGTGGTAGCTTAAGTGGTGAATCATAATGTGGTGCCTGCAATCCAGGAGACAGAGAAAACCTCTCTTTCTCACCAGAATGAGGAGTTGATGTTGAAAAGTTACGAGGAGGTGCTGAGGCAAAAAGACCCAGTTTTTCTAATGGCGTGAGTGTTGTTACTGGAGCAGGTGGAGGGTGTTGCGCAGCTGGTGAAGCATGGGCTTGCTCTTTCTCGGATACAGCATGTTCTGTGTGGGCCAGCCCACGGACCTATAAACATACACCAGTTTTTTACACATCTGAACTTTCAAAAATTTACATGTCTGTATCAATTTTATAGTCATTAGTTCCTTATGTTAAATTAAATAGCATCTAAAAAGAATATTTATTCATATCTACTGTATACATTCTTTCGATTTAGATGAAAAGCATACTAAAAAAAAAAATGTTTACTGCCCCCACTGTTGGTACATAAATTTTTATACTTCATAACCATTATGATCACTATATTATTTGATCCTCACAACCGAAGAGTGACTGGTGTTGGCTTAGCTTCACCCCTCTCTTTCCAACTTGAATATCATATTAATCATCGAGCATGTTCTATGGTAATTTTCTCAGATAAATGTGACTATCTCCCTTTATACCAAATCTAGTTATTGTATATAACTATAATGTTTCGATACCTTACCACACTCAAGCAAATCCTGAAGGTTTCATTGTCCAGTTCCCTCAGTTCCCTTACTTTCTGAACATATTATCTCATAGCCTTCTCTAATAAAATGAGAGATTTGAAACCTCTCAATCCCACTTCACCAGAATAACCTGATTGCATCATAAAATGATCCACCCAAATATTAACACTTTATACAATCAACCAGCAATTCTCTCTGCACTAAATCACACAAAAACCTCTGATCTATCTGTATATCTCATCATTGTCAACATCAAGGATTGGACCATTATGTCCATTCCCTTATTGTAGCACCTTAATTTTGTTCTCTTCACCACGTCAACAGGCATTCATGTCTGTGGCATGCTGCTGAATGTTACTGCCATGTTATTTTTGCTATGTATTTGACATCATTTTAATCAGGCTCCTCGTCTAATTTGAGAGAATATATATTATTTGCTACATATTTAGTTCTTCATGAATTCACAATTTTGTTTATGGTTAAGTAATGAATAGCCTGCTATACAAAAAAGAAATATAATTTCAGTTGCTTCTTTTTGTATACAGTAATTTAACATGTGCAGTTTTTATTACCACACTAAAACTTCAACAATGCAACTACCATTCTTAATTTCAGTAATGTTTTCCCTCTTACTTCATTCTTCATAGTGTGTTGTTTTATTTCAAAAATATTCTAAACATTGGAGAGATGAATTTAACACCAGGATAGTGTTGTCCACTGTAAATTTAATGTGGTAAGCAAAGTATAAAAAAATTTCTAACATGGTTCACTTAATGAACTGTCTCTTGTAGTTCATGCTCCTACTGAGCTATAATAAACTAGTCATCAACAAACAATTTTCTTTCCCTGGGACTGCATGTCTCAGCAACATCAAGGAAATAAGACCTTGGGAAGAATTGATGGCAAGGAATTCAGGAATGGGAAGGAATTCAGGAATGGACTTACCAAGGAATTATCCCAGCATGTATCAGGAGTTGTTTCCGGAAATGAGTATCCTAAGAGCTAAGATATTTATGTACATGGAAATTTTGTTTTAAATACATCTTCCCTCTTTTAATTATTTTGCCTAGCTACACGTTAAACAGTTTTGGCGATAAGAGGATAGCTTTGTCTGTCACCTTCGTTTATACCCATTTTAAATTTTCATGGTATTGTTTCCATACACTGATTTTAAGGCACTGAGATGATGATTTTATATTTTTCATCATGATCATAATCTTTTTATGGATTTTTCCCACATTTGCATATCAGTTCTGGTGCTTCCTCTTTTCCAGAGGTTTGCGCTTATTTTGAGAGCATAATTATCAGTCAGACTAGCAGCTTGCTAGACCTGTCATAGTCTTATCGAGAAGCAAAATTATTGCTTCTGTCTGAGTAACGTATAACAATGTCTTGTGTATAGTAAATGTATTTTTTATTTCTGTAATATGTAGTTTATGAGGCAGAATAAGGGGACAGTTACAGCATTCACTTTGATGTTTGAAGATCCACCGGGAAATCTTATGATTACACAGTCATGTTGATGATTGAAGAAAACTGCTTAAAAACTGCACTCAGAGCAGCCAGTAGATGGAGACTAGGACATGAACCTGGGCATGTTGTACCTCCCATATCCAGTATGGTGGTGCGTAACGGGCACAGTCACAATGGCAGGTTGGTATTTTCAGAGATGTTAGGCCAAATCGTGACATGAAAACACAACATTTCAGCAGTAGGCTCTGCATTTTCATCTGGTGCTACATGGCTTCCATTGGTTACAACATCTTTAGCTAATGGAAACATTGTGATTCCTGATAAAGATGGCAGCCAGCTGTTGAAATGTTGAGTTTTCATGACATATACAAAAAAATTCTCCATTCACACATTTCTAATCTTGCTAGTGCAACCAACAGCAAGTCTCTTTTAACAGATATAAATGTTTTTAATCATCTATGAATGTGTACTTTGTTGCTATAAATAACTGCATTCTTCTTTTGGTAAAGATGGAATTTGCACATGCACTGTGAAACTATGCTTAGAGTCTGTAATGAAAATTTACATGAGCATACTTCATAGTATTTTGGAATATACCTTGCTCATGTTTAGAGGAAAGACATACAATAAGGGATCAGATGTATACATACCAAGACCTTGCACATGTACACATCTGATCAAAAATTATTAATAATAATAACTTGTAGGAAAAGGTTTCAGAATCCTTCACTTGTTGGAGTGGATGATAAGGAGATATACCAGAGAAGTGAGGGAATTAGGTTACAAAGCTTTTTGTTAGACCATCGGCTAAATATATTGGTGTAGTGTGGGGCCTACATTTTAGGTATCAGATACAGAAGTTTGAGCAAATGCAAGTGAAGACAGCTAAATTCATCTGTAAAAATTGCCACAGAACATAAACAGTAGCTGAAGTGATGAATAATTTACCAAAAACACTTAAAAAAGTAACTTAGTCCACAACCCAAAGATTGGTTGGATCCTCCCAAAGGAGGCATACTAAGCCATTGTGTCAGAGGTAGGATGGCCAGTTCATTTCCTCTGGGACCTACAGATTAACATGTAATCTGAACCATGGACAAAAACACTTAAGGAAATTAAAATTTGTAAATTGAAAAAGTAAATGGGTGAGGAATTAAACACTCCAAATACAAAAGATAATTAAAAATATATATATATATATAAAAGAATAAAAGGGGTGCCTAGATAACTAAATGGAATGGTAGCTCCATCACAATCTGAGGTTAAATTAGGTTTTAAATTGTTCCACTCTTCACTGGACAGATATTTCATGATTTTATAGACTCCGAGTTGCCTCCATAAGTCATGTTCTGTATCATTTACAAAGCAGACACTGCTATTACGCAATCTATGGGGAAAAAATGATGAACTCTAAATGTATATGGCACAGTCAATATATAAGGGAAGTGCTCTTTAGTCATAGTTCATTATATGTTGCAAAATATATAAGTTATTGAAAATTATATTTAATTGCACTTGCACCTCCTATACGAACAACATTTTTAACAGATGTCTCCCTACTGATGCATTTAGGTTTTCTAGTATCAATAAGTAGTCAATTGTATTTATACTGTTAAATGTTTTTTGAATCTACATATAGAATTCCATAGTTTTGATAACCTTCCTTACTCAGAAACATGTAATGTCAGTTCTGAGATGCAACCATTTGCCACCTTGAGCAAATGCAGGACTATCCTTTCACTGCATGGTAAATGATACAGGGGAAGACCAAGAGATGGATGGCTGAAAGGAGTGGATAAGTGTGTGCAGAAGAGAGGAGAGGACTGGAACAAGATGGTGATGGAGAGGTGGTGGGAAGAAGGAAGGAAGAGTGGCTTGTGCATGAAGCAGACCCAGCCAGTGGTTGGAAACTGTTGAGGATGATGATGTAAGTAAATAACACTACCAGTTAATGCTGTTCTCTCTAGAGGTGGGCAATTTCATATAATCACTGAACTTTTTAATATTGAAGCGCTTTTTAATTTCATTTTGGTTACTGTTGTTGCAATCATACCAGTTTTAAAAGTATTAAGTTATTTTTATAATTCTATTTCCTTGTATGTGACACTACTCATATTTCATATTGCTAGTTTAATGGTTACTTAAGTCCCCAGACATTCCAAATTCACTTTATTTTGAACTACTGAATAAGTGTGGCTTTGTTGTATTTTTACACCTAATAAAGTGGTTCCTCTGACATATATCTGCATTCCATGCTGACTTATAAAACTATGTATCATATCCAGATCCATCTGCAGCTCCTTAAAATGATCTCTAGTGATTAAATTATGTAGTACTTGTCATATAACCTAAATTTTGCTAATAAATGTTCAAAATTAGTTTAAAGAGATGAGGCTAATATCAATCCAACAGTAGAGGATGTTTAAAAACAATTTTCTTGCAGTTTTCAAGTGATAAATAGGAGTAAATACTAAAAACCGATCATAACAATTTGTCAACATTGCAGTTATAAAGAAAATTTCTTATTTTTAAAGGAACGATGCATTGAATTTTAAATCATATTACACAAAAGTTTAGTTTCTACTGTGATATATCCTCAATTTTGTCAATATATTACAAAATTCAGTTAAAAGGCTGCAAGAATATAGCAAATGAACAGCAGAACATTTTCAAAGTAATTTTCTAGTGGTTTCAAATATTTAAGACACATTTCGAAGTATAGTTAGATCAGAGTTACATAGAGGTATGAAAGAATGATAGTAAATAACTTGAGATAAAATATCGGTCACTAACACTTGTGGATAGACAAATACACATATCCCCGCATTTAACATCGTATTACACTTTTCATATATCAGAAACACTTCTACACAGCACAGCTGTTTATGTATTGTTTGATGCATATAAAATATTAGGGGAGAATTACCCAACATCCATTCTAACATAGACATAATATGGATTTAGGACCAGTGTACTGGTCACCACAACTCTGTTGTGATAGTTATTTCAATCAGTTTTGATTACGTTTACATCAGTATACTGATGATTAGAAAATCTGTTTCTATAGAGTAACGTGTACACATTTTTTAAATTCTTTTACAACTTTATGTACACATTATTTTGCTATTCTTACCACTAGGATTTAGTAACATTTCTCAGTAACCCTGTGTTATATACTTGGGTTGATGTGTTTTTTTTTTATCGATTCATAAGTTCAAATTTTCTTAGTAGTAAGTTGTACTTTTAAAAATATGTAACTTTGTGATTTTTGTTGTTAGCATTTCATGCTGTAGGTCTTAGTAACTAATTTGTAAAGCATATGTCAATTTCTTTCGATGCTTATCATTTTCAAATCAGATTAATAATGTTTTATTCATACACCTTATATAAGAGATTGAGTGAGAAAACAATTTTTTTTTTTGTAATTTCTTTGTAATTGATCCTTTGTTTAGATTTAGGGTATCAGATATTAAGACATGACACTGATACTCCTTTATTTTCGACAGCTCTGGGCTTGGAGCTACTCCAGACCCACCTGCTGCGTCAGGGGCTGGAGAAGGGGGCCTATCGCTTTGCTGCTACTAGCAAGGAGCGTTGGTTTATATTTATGACTTGCTCCTAATTTTTTGTCGATTTGTGACAGGCCTTGTGATTTTTCTCAAATCCCAGATTTTTATGCATCTTCAGATGAAAAAAAAGGTGGTTTGTGTTAATAATCTGATACAAATAGAATATAAGTGAATATAAACACTTTGAAAATGAATACTTTTAGGAGTAAAAACATAAATGGCACCTTAGGATTTAATTATTGCAAATATACACAAATCAATGTACACACAAGTTACATTAG
This sequence comes from Vandiemenella viatica, assembly GCA_031002005.1. Classification (NCBI taxonomy): domain Eukaryota; kingdom Metazoa; phylum Arthropoda; class Insecta; order Orthoptera; family Morabidae; genus Vandiemenella; species Vandiemenella viatica. The sequence continues at coordinate 337,529,740 of JARYHS010008074.1, read as the reverse complement.
TTTTAAATGACATTTTTCTTTTTCTCACTGTGTTTATATGTTTTTATTTTCATCAATGTCACTGACGTAATGTTTTACATATTGTTAAAGTTTTACTGTTCATGTTACAGTAAGTAACAATTTTTGAAGAATAATTAATGTAATGTTTTGATAGGGACGGTACCAGGTAATAAGGAAGTAATTTGAATCTTGATATGTTTCACTTTTAATATTGATGCTTATGTATTTTGTTATAAAATTTTGATAAATTTGGCTTGAGAGAGAGAGAGAGAGAGAGAGAATTATTTATTGAATGAAAGTAAGCAGTCTTCCATGATAGCTATAAAAATGGAGGATTATTAGTTTCATTTTCTCGAAGACAATCTCAGTTGTTTTTGCTGCGCAAAACAACTTCGATTTTGGAGGAGCATGTGATATATCCTCAATTTTGTCAATATATTACAAAATTCAGTTACAAGGCTGCAAGAATATAGCAAATGAACAGCAGAACATTTTCAAAGTAATTTTCTAGTGGTTTCAAATATTTAAGATACATTTCGAAGTATAGTTAGATCAGAGTTACATAGAGGTATGAAAGAATGATAGTAAATGAATTGAGATACTGGGATGAAAGTATCGAGTCTTAGTTTAGAAGTAGAAAACATGGTCTCAAACGAAATTTAGAGGAAATATGACGAGTTTTAAGGTACTTTTTCAATAAAGGAAAAAATAGTAAGTCGAGAATAAAATAAGTAGTAAAAAGAAAATTATGTCAGGTTAAAGGTCTTCTTGAGGAAAGATGATAATAGCAGTTTGAGATCGTTGAGTTGAGTGGAAGTATTTTAAAAGTAATTTCAAAGCGAAAGCTGTTAACGCATCGTAGCCAAATATACAGTCTGGAGTGGGCAGAAATAAATGTCAAGAAAAACTAGACAAAATATCTGGGAGGCACCCTATTTTTATGAAAGAGCAATTTTTTTAAGTAAGTTTGGCGGAAAGTTTTATCAAAACAATGCACTCTCAATATAAGATATTTAATTTCAAAGTAATTATTCTGCATTCCATAATGGCCGCTAGAAGGGGTGAAAACTTTGGGAGACGATATCTTTTTAATTAAAGGTTTTTAGAAGGTAGTGAGATACACCAAATTAATTGTCAAAATATGTAGAATATCTGAAGATTAGAACTAACACGCTAGAACAAATAGTTGGGACACTAGATCTAGAAAATAGGTTTATTGAACTTTGAAAATTAATAACAAAAATAGGAGAGCAGATACGAAAAATTTTATAAGGATAGAAAATGCTTAGAATGATGAACTCTACGTTATTACAAAGTTTCATGAAAATCGGGGAAGCCTTTGTAACCCAACGCCAGTGTAAGAGAGACAGCAGCCAGGATTAGACAGAGAGGGTGGGAAATCCCACTGCTTGGTGTCACAAATAACACCCAGCCTATTTAAGAGGGTGGCCTGCCAGAGGCGTTCTTCAGTCTTTCAGCAGATTTGTTAGCGAGGAGAGAACGTGTGGGTGTAAGTCGAGCCATATGCCGGGCTGGAACAAATTGATCGGGGCAGTATCGAAATGTAGAGTATTCCTCCACAAATAACTAACATCAACACCGGGTTGAAGTGATGTCGCACTTTCAATGTTTATAAACTTTTGATCAATATGGGGTTCATCGGAAGTTGCTTACGTTGTGTGTAAATGTTTTAGCCTGCAATCATTTTATTTTTGGAAAGAAGTCTGATGCCTTTTTATTACGCTGGTACCGAGATTGTAAAAGAACTTTTGCACAATATATCAATTTTAATTTATCAGAAAGTCTACTGAGTTTTACTTCATGAACATACCTTTATCTCTTGTGGTGTCCTATTTTATTATTTAAACAAGCGATTGGCGACCAAGGAACAGAACCACTCGGTACCATGACCATGGTTATAGCTCAAAGTACTACTGTATGCTCACCCCAGCAAACAGCACGTCTTTGACACTACGTAAAGGTTAAGTAACATTTTTAAAACTAAATGATGATTTTGAATAGTTGCACACAACTCTAGACACAATGCTAGATATAGACAGGGAAGTATGTTTAAAAGGAAGTAGATTTTTTCCGATGCAGACTGAACAAGTTTTTATAAATATCCATGCAGTATTTTGACCAGGACAGGAAAAATAAAATTAAAAAGAATTACAAGGAAATGGAGGGCAGAAATGTTGAAACTAGAAAACAGATTAACACTGAAATTTTGAAGCTATATGAAGGTGACTAAATAACAGTTAAACAACTTCATATTATACAGAAAATTGCACCCTGAAGCACTTAAAGCAAATTTCAGCTCGGTAACACAAATACTTTAGGAGATATAGAAGAAAGAAATGTTAAGTTATGGATTTCACTAAGATAGAAAATTGTAAACAAGCCAGATTATATACTACAAGATCAGGTAGAATGAGCAGGTTATTTTAAAACAAGAATTAACACCATAGCTCAAATACTGTACCAGTGAGAGAAAATCTTATTTTTTGCCACTTTAATAATTTTTTTACTGACAAATGGCTGAGATTAGAAAATATTTCATATTGAGTTATTTTAAAGCTTAGGTAAAGGAATACCTCCCATAAAAGTGTCAAGTCAATCAGAGAAAAAATAAGTTCGGATATTTCGTAATATCAGGATGTGTTGCAAAATCCACCCAGCCTTCTATACATAGAGCCCCAGAACCTGTGGAGCAGACAGTTGTTTGAAAGCGCTCGTACTGGAATGATGTGTCCATGTGCATAGCCGTTTTGGTGGAATGAGTGGAGAAGAATACAGAAGTCATGTAATCTAGGCAGGTATCTTTGATCATTTTCAACAGTTAGTGGAGAAGTGTTTTACTCCGATGTACTTAAACTTTATTCAGTCAGGGTGTCTTTGGGAGTTCTCTATCAACCAGGTAGTTTTTTCATCCAATCCAAAAGATTTTACATAATTTATCATCATTTTTAACTGACACACTTTCAGATGCCATGAAGAATACCAGTGATACACTATCAACTTTACCTCCCACGAACAATGAACACTTCATCCTAAACATCTGGCACATAGTCCACTATCTGAGATTCAAATGTATTGCATTGTTTTGTACCCAAGTTGTTATTTTTCAAAACAGTCTCTTTCCTCAAATTCATTTTCAATGTGGTGGCATGTCAATCTTACCATCAACTTAACTATCATTGATATGAAACTAATAGGCCTGTAATTTCAACCCTATTTACCTCCCCTCATTAATGGACTGATACTACTATGGCAATTTTCCATTCCTCTGGTAAACAGCAAATTTTCAGATTCCATATAAACAATATTTCTAGGTATAGTAAAACATTACATTCCTCTATCTTTAATACATGAATAATAATATTGTCTATACCACCCTATTCATGCTGTTTTCTTAGTTTCCCTATAATATCCTCAGTATGTATTACAATTTTTTAGTCTGCTTATTTCTACCTAAGTGGAGAAGCTCCTTTTCTGATCACCTCCTTCTGCACTCACCTTCCCATCCCTGAATGGTAGTAGCTAATCTTCTCACTAAACCAGTTATTTAATATCTCTGCTTTTTTCAGATGCTTGGTAACTTCTTCATCTAATTTTACTTGGAAAGGTTGTAAGATCAACTTGCTGGTCAGTTATTATTTCATGAGAAATGTCTTGCTGAGATTAACATAATTATGTTTCCTTCATAGTAAATGAAAATAAGGAAGAATGCAGAAATTAAACTTGTTACTCACCACAGATAAAGGCAGCATGCCCACAACAAACACATATGAATTAACACACTTTACTCTATTTTGGTATAAACCTTAATCATGATTAGACTCACCGCATGACATTCCTAGAATAGTTAGCAATCAAACTCTCAAAGAAATTTCCTTGTACTGAGATGAAACCAATAATTCTTAATTTTCAATGTCATCCACCTCCCCTTTTATATGAACCAATGGAATGAACCACATTTACAGCCCATAGTTATATAGCGTGTTTCCAGGCTTAATTGAAAGCATAAGTATGATATCATACCACCTACACCTGTTGTTAACAACTCTGTGAAAATAACCCTTTATATTTTTTTAACCTCCCTTGCACTACTCTCATTCTATTTAAGCTCCTGCTCTGACATTTCGACTATTATCCCTGAACAATGATTTATAATGCTTTCATGACACAATTTGCTTAAAATTTCTACCTTTTTCATATTGTTGATAGCTTCTGCCCCATACTTCCCTTAACTATCTGAACATACTTCTTAATTTCCTTACAACCATAGAAACTTCACCACCCAGCCATTAAATTGACTCAGCATCCCTATTCAGTGCTACCAATTCTTTGTTTAGATTTTTCTTGTATTCCCATCTCTTACTTCTTTAAGAGATATACTTTCTTCTTACAGTCTTCTAAAAACTCTTCATCTCATTTTTGTAGTACTGTTATAATGCTTTCACTTACTTTTTGTTTTGGAATCAACATTTACTTCTACATTTTTATATCTCTTTGAATATCCCCCATTTACCCTTGCTGTACTACAGCTATTCTTCCACATATTGAACTTGTCTTCAAAGCATACAGAACCAGTGCTTTCATTTAAATGCACCTGTATCTATGTCACATTCTTGGCCAGTTATTCAGAGAATAATCTTACATTCATCACAACTGCTTCATGGGTACTTATTCCAATCAAGCTGTTCTAAGTAGTTATGAAATATGTTTTGCTCTCTTCTTCTTTACTTGGTTACTTTTGTGACTTCTTGTTTCAAAGCTAAGTTATTTGAAAGTGTGCATTCCCTTGTCTTTTTTGTTCTAGCATACTAGCTATTAATGACTTCTACAGTTCACGTTAGTTATAAATGATAGACACTAGGCACAGGGAATGTAAATCAAGTAATAAGGATCTTCCACAGTGAAGAAAGTGTAAGATGAGGCAGTTGTATAGGTTAGGAGACAATTAGTATGTTTCTCCACTCTGTCCTCTTAGCTACATGGAAAAACCTTCACCATCCAGTTGTTCCTTTAATCAAGAGACAACTCTGTTACTTACATGCAATTTGATTATGGTACATTTTCTACAGTAACATCAATACCTGCTGTACTCTCCATAAAATTATTAATATCTTTGGTATCAATAATTATTAACTCCTTGCATATTTAATCAGCAACCCTTCAATCACCTGTTACATTCTCTTCACCTCCTTCCTCTGACCTGAATGAAGATAATTCGAATTGGTCCCTTACAGCCTTAAATAACTGCACCGCAGAGGCAATATCTGCATACATCACCTTATGTATAGTGCCCATTTTTGATCTTGATTCTTTTAAGATCTTGTTCAGAATCTCATTCATCAACTTATTCCGTCACTGACTCCCCTGACTTACCGCATCCTTATGCCTGAAGTCAGGTATCATGGCTTTCTCTATCCTCCCATTTACTATTCCAAATGTTTCGCAATAAAGCCACTGAAGTAACATTGCTAACATATGAGTCATACATACTATAGAACAGTTGAATTACTTCCCAAATACATCCCCTCATTATTCTCTCTACTAGACGCCAGATTTTCAAACCTGTTACTACTACATCCCTAATCTGTCCTGCAAATCTGAGCTCATCATAATATGATAAGCAAACACGTTTACATTTTATGCCTTCAAAAAGCAATTACTCCTTCAAAATATGATCATAAAGAATCTTTGTATACCTAGCAACTGACTCTTTTGGCATTTATCTTCATTCCATTATGACACAATTAGCTAGGTATACTGGCCTGGCCCTTTCCAGCTGTTAATAATCCATTCAAATTGTAATTCTATAATACAGCATCATGTCATCAGCAGATAGAAAAAAATCTGACTAAGCTAACGAAGAAATCATTAGTCAGAAAAATGAATGCCAATAGTCCGAATACACTAACCTCGTGGCACTTCTGTTCTCACTTCCACCTCACTTGTTAAGGAATTTCCTGAATTAATACTTTACTTCCTACCGCTTAGAAACTACTCCCCCCCAGCAAGGCACATCCTCATTCATTGCAATTGTTCATTGTTAACTGCCTTGAGGAAATCCTATTTGGTTGCTCTTCCATTTCATCTAAAATACCTTGTACATATTCCATAAACTAAGATTCACATTAATAACCTCCGTGAATCCATACTGATCATTTAAACATTATTTCCTTTCCTATCAAGACATTCCTGTCATTAATGTGTGTCAGTGTTTCACTTGAACTGCCCATCTCTTAGGTCAAAGTAATCTGTACATAATGTAACGTACCCTGAAAATTGGATACATTACAATTTCCTATTCGCGGATTGGCACACTAAGGAAGTGCACCTAGTGCTGGGGGAAATGGCAGTTGACCTTCGCATAACTAGGGTCTGCCGATTACAGCCTTGAGGGAGGGGAAACCTCCACAGGAACTTCCCAGGTGGAAACAGAGGCGTTACCACCTACTAGGGAGCGACAGCAAGTGTTGTGTGTGTGTGGACCACTAAAAGACAGAGGTTGTAGTTGCTGATCGTTAATGTGGTTGTTTCCATTCTATGGGCAAAGAGAGATGTGGTCGACATCACAGAGTAAGGTCCATACAAGTAATTGTGTAATCTCATATGGAGAGCTTAGCTGCATCATCCATGGAATGCGTAAGGCAGTGGAATTAAGTGAAGGCATCATGACACTGAAAGGGTCAAGTGCTATTAGCCTCCAGCATCCAGTCGACATCTAGCTGTAACACTTTCACTTCAAGAATGTAATGATAATGATATCTATAAACAGGTCACCATAAAGTGTAGTTGTGTGAAATCCATTGCCACCCTGAAACGGATAACTCTGTTCAATTGAGTTTCATGCTTGTCAATTAAAGTTACGTGACATGAGGTGTGCCCTGAAAACAGTAATTATATTCAAGAGAGAAAAAAAACAGAGAACATTTATCATCCACATTTAGAGCTGCTAAGAGCTTGTTTTCAATCAATTTGTCATTGTCAAAATAAAACTATTAAGATTTTGTGAAATAAATAGCATGTATATGTCCATTGTAAATTCGATGCAGTTTTACATTCATCAAAGAATTATCCCACTCCCTCACTTCATTAATTTATTGATGCTATTATTTAGTGTTTTAATGATATATGTATTCCAAATATGTGCATATAAATAATCAAAATTAAATAATAAAGAAGGTACATCAAACTGGTATACTTCAATACAAAACTTAAATCTCTATGTTTGTTTGTTTCATACACAAATTCAAACTGTTTCACAAATTTTAACCAAATTTTACACAGTTGATCTTCTCAAATAGGTAGGCAACACTGCCTATCTGACACTTTGGTCATGAGAAACAAAAAATATGTAAGACTTCCAAAAGGGCTAAAAAATATCATATGCATAAATATTTCACTTTTCCATTTTCAAACAAGTAACCAAATTGAAAATTCTGTCTATTCAATTTAAATGGGATGGAGCATATTCCTAGGTGGCAATTCCTGTAAACAATTACTTTCCCAATTTGTGTTTTTTTTAAATATATAATCTCCAATTATTTGTTTCTCACCAAAGCTGTAGGTGACAATTCACCCCCACCATCTCCTCCCCCATCCTATCTTCTGCTGCCTAGGAACAAGTGCTTGCTGGGGTTGGTACATAACACTTAGTCTGCTATCTAACCGTAATGTGTTGCCTTTCGATAACAAATTGTTCGTTACTAAAAATTGGTCACCACTGGATTGGATAACTTCAATCAGGAAAGATATGTTAAAATCAAAGTCACTGCCATTTCAAATGAATTTTACCATCGCTGTATTGTTCTCACAATTTTACAAATCCACGAATAAACAATCAGCACCAGACTTCGTTTCCAAAATCTAAATGATTGCAGATACTGAAAAGTGAACCGAAGCCAGGTCAATCCACATAAGCCCCTAACTGAATTCACTCACATGTGGATTGCGCAACTACAACACAGGTGCCCAACGTTCCAAGATGGTTGCTGGAAACGCTCCTATATAACATTGTGTGCTGCCTTCTGCCTACATCACACACCCAAACCACTGAACAAAAGGACGTGTTCACTCCGCAAATGACTGTTACCAACTGACCATGAGGATGCAGATTTATTTATAGAGGTGGTCAGTGAATTTGGATTAAACTGGTTTCTCACCTTTTTTTCCCGAAAATCTTGGGGACAAAATATATTCCTTTCGATCTGAAAATTTTACAGTAGCTGGCTTGCCTCACAAATGTTAAACCTAATCCAAGTGAAAATTTCTGTAGTTATCATAGTTTTGCCATAAGAAATTATTTTTCAAAAAATTCCAAAAATGTTTATAATGCCTTAAGTTTAAGAGCTATGAAGTTGAAATAGATTTTGAAATGATTTGTTTTCTCTCATCTTTTGTTTGATCCCTAAATCCACTTTGGTACTATTTTCTAACAGGGCTAAATAAAAAAAACTTAATGATGTGTAATTTCTAAAATTGATATCTATTGAACTATTGAAATTACAGCTCTGAAACATGCTTTAAATGATTCTACATACCATTTTCTATAAGGTATCATCACTATCTAACCGTAACATCATTTCTTTAATAGCTTTTTCATCATTTTACAAATTCACCCTACTTCTCTTTGTAATTTTAATCCCTACAAAACTTCTACCAGAAGTCTTCCTACCTTTGAGTTTGTAATTTACTTTTTCAAATAATGCGTATATTCACAAATCAATTGATGTCTTATGCTCAGAAAAAATTCTCCTTTCATTTGTATTTATTGGTCCCTTTGCATCACACATAGTACAAAGTACAAATGATATGGGATAAGTCAAAAATAGTCTATATGCAGACACAAACACACACACACACACACACACACACACACACACACACACACACACACAACATCCATTCTCTCACACCTTATCCATTCTGTGATTAACTATAACATAACTGTACAAATATGATAAAGACACAACATTTATAATTACAAATACACAATCAACACCTGATTTATATCATTTTCCCTAATTATATTTATGAAATCAGTGTGACTTAAGGCTAACTTTTGGTATGCTCATCAATACTGTAGAAGCCGTGGTTGAGCAAATATTCCTTCAGTTGTGATGTGAATTTGTATCGTTTGTGGTAGTTTATTAAAGAATTAGTGTTGCTGTTCTTTGATGCAGTGTTGCCTGTCTCTCAATACTGACACCTCGGATGCAGACATGACCAATCTTGATCAATAAGTTGACATGGTTAGCAACTTCACTGTGCATGGTGGAAGTAATGCCAGAAATTACATATTCATGGCACACTATCGTCACTGTTCATCCAGGAATGTTGAAATCACAAACATTTTACGAAATGAAATGCTCCATACTTCTCGTGTCAACTACCATAATGTATTTGAAATCTGTCAATTCATGTTGTGAGGCCATAATCACAGCAGAAAACCTGTTACATGACTCATAATAGTACAAATGAAAACCCCAACACTGCACAACACATTTATATGTTTTTTTCTGCAGGTTTCTTGCCATCTGAATATTGCATCTTTCTATCCCATAACTTTTGGCACTTCAGTGTATAAGCTGAGCAAAATAGGAGCAGTAAAAAGTAAAAAAATCATCTATAATTTGAAACTAACACTAATTCCACCTCACAACTATTTCTCCAAACTAAAGCAGTAAGCAAATCTTCTTTGTAAGACTGCTATGACTGGGAAATACTTAGGCCTCAGAGTGTGCACTATTGTTTGCATGATAACAGTGCTGGCCAAAATTCTCATATATGAATCACAGTAAATGTAGACTAGAAGTAGTATTCAAATTATATGTAGTTGAAGACATGTATTATTCACTGTTGGATCAAAAATTTTTATCCTCTGGCAAAGTACATGTCAAAAAATCCTGGCCCAATCATGATCTGGCATTGATTGAAGTAAAATGGTGGTAAACATCATGTACCATTTGTGAATATACCAATGTGAAAATTTTAGCCATGTGCTTCCATGAACTGTAGTCAGTTCAGTCTGAAGTGTTGTGTCATTCTGTGATGCTAAAAATTGACTACTCAATTAGAGATTAAAATCCTCACATAGAAAACCCCTTGCTATTAAAAAATACTTGGACAGTGTGTATGTGGAATATTCACCTTCATTTGGCTACCTGAAAGAATGGGATAACTGGTTTGGTGGGCTCAAGATGCAACATTAGGGTGGTCACAAGAAATCATATTTTGATATTTTTTTCTGAGGGCCCTCCTAAAAGTTGCCAAATGGCTAAAAAAATGAGATCGACAAAATTTCAGCTCAATTGGATAATGTTAACTCGTGCCTCATTGAGGTTGAAATATTTTTTAAAAAATTAGGTTTTTGCTTAAAATTCACAGTTTTTCATTCATAAAGTGAAAACCATTTGTCCTAGAAACTTGATTTTTGTCTCATTGCAATAGAGAATGTTTCCTTGAACTTTCACTCTTATCAATCCTTTGCCAAAACTTATATTCAAAGACATTTAACATTTTCAAGTCAGGGTATATCCATAGCCTCAAAATTGATTTTTTATAAAAACATTGCAAACATTCTGCTTTCCAGGTTTCACTTTTTTAATTTTTATTTTTCTACATCAAGAATGGTTTATTTAAAAGTGTTTTCAAAAGTAACTAATTCCAAACTGAAATTTAAGGACTTAAGAGCAAAGAAAGTACAGAAATGAGAATAAATAATGTTCAATTACCTTTTTGTTATTAAAGTTGCATTATAAAAAAAGAAAATATTATATAGAAAAGAAATTATTATTATTCCTAATTACCACACTATGGTGGTAAAGTGTTAGATAAGTTGGCTTTTGAAGAGTCAAGAAAAAATTTTCTATTCTCAGATACAACTTGTAACAGAAACTGCCATTGGCCTTAGTCTTTTGTTAAAGAGGAGTTGAAGTATTGGATTAATTTTATTTCTCTTTCAGCTGTGTCATTGACAACCTTAAAAGTGTTGACTAGTTTCTTTTCTTTCAAATAGTGTTCATTTTCCCACCATACATCAGGATGTGTATTTAAAAAATTTAGATTCATTTCAAATCTCTTAAAAAATTTATTTGAGGAGACAAAAAAAAAAATGGCTTGTTTGTACAATAAAAGATTCACTTCTTTGAGACCTATTGTTGCTACTGCAACCCTTCTTAATTTTCTTTAACAAAGGACAATAATTTTACAGCCAAGCTTATTTTGACTTTTTTCCCAAAGTATCATTGAAAAATGAAAATGCAACTTGCTTTGAGTTAAGATGTTTTATCATTTTAGAGAGTGCCTTGCCTTTAACCTCTTGATCAGTTTTCTGTAGTCAATAAATGGTTTTAATAATTTTTGGTCTTGTTTGGGATCCAAAGTTGATTATGTGGTGTTGAACCATGCTTTTACATAAATATTGATCATAATCAAACAAATGTCTGTAATACCTTTCTAAATGTGTTAATGAAAATTGGTTATTAAAAAGATATATTTTGAGAGAATAAATGGCCTTTTCCATCCATCTGGTGTGATGAAAATCACAAGTTACTCTAAAAAAAAGTATTTTGCAGCAAGATGTCCTACAAAAATCGAATAAAGTTGGATAAATTCTTTGTAACCATCCGTGTACTATTCATTTGTTTGATAAGAAAACTTGAATTAAGTATTTTATGCCTAATATTTTTATCTTCAATACCAGTTTCATAATTCGTCTTATCAAGCTTACACCACCCAGTCTGAAATCTTATTAAAAAAAAACTGGATGAAGGCCATTTTACAATCAAAAACTGCTTTTAGAATAATTTATAAAATATGGTGGTGACATGGTATAAATACAGAAGGCTTTTTCTAATAATTGCTGTAGAAAACACAAGCTCCCCTTAAGTGACAACTGTTTACTGGAGTGGTACCAACACACATTTCTTGGATTTTCTTAACTGCACCTCACCCCACTTTTCAGTTGCCGAAAATAATGCTTTTCCTTGAGTAATTTCTGTACTACTTTCTAGCTAGGAACTCCAATTAACTGTTATTCAAACGCAAAATTAATTTAAACAAGATGAGACTTTCAGAAGTCCGTTTTTAATGTATTTAAACTATAACACAAATCAATGAGACACTTCTTTTTGAGGGATAGAACTAGAAACCTATTAATTAACTATAATTATGAAAGTATTTATAAAATTACAAAAATTGATCATTTTTATGCCTTATATTGCAGATAATACAAAAGTAATTAAATTATTTCATTTGTCATTTTTTACTTACTATGCCGATATTAAAAATGTGAGTCATGACCTGACCTGAAAACTGCTGGATAAGATTCAATCAAACTTTTAGCAAAAATTGATGACAGTAAAAGTTAAAGACAACATTTTTTATTAAATGAAAAAAATCATATTTATAGAGGAAATGTTTTTCACTTTATGTTTCAGCAAAAATCTCTTTTTTTCAATATTTCAACCTTGATGCGGCATGGGTTATTGATATCAAATTGAGCTGAAACTTTTCCAATCTTATTTTCTAGCCTATTGGCAACTTTTAGGGGGTCCCGCTCCCCCTCCCCCTGAAGAAAAGCCAATTTTTTTCCCCTTATACCTTGCGACCTCCCCAAAGGGGCATAGAGGAGGTTGACAAGTCTTCTAGATGAAAGACTTGCGTTTGAAGAAAACGGACATCTCAGAATATTTAAAGCTTTTGAAGACCTTGGTGCACCAAACTTCATGTGCACCCTCACAGGTGCAAGGTCAGCACAATAACTTTGTTCACTGTTCAAACTGAATAATAAAATAATAATAGTTGAAAGATTTCAGTCTCTCTCTCTCTCATTCCTACTGTTTGCAATGTTACTAAATTGTAATCCGTTCATTAAAAAAATCATGTAAATTCAGTAAATACAATAGCTGAATAAATCACATAAATTATGAGTTCACTAACCTGTAGTGACTCAGCAGCCTTTATCAGTGATGATAATTGTTCCTGAACAACACTTATTTCACCTTTGTACATGAAGTCAACAATAGCTTGAACCTCCCAACCTCGCAAGTCCTTCAGCACAATTACTGGATGCTTGCATGGATTTTCTGAGAATATCCTCTGAAAGTATGGACTGTAAAATAAAATAAATGGGTATACATAACAATAAAAGAAACAAACTTTTCAAATGTAAAAATTATTAATTATTTGATCAATAAATATGTCAAAAGAAAGCCAATTTTTTTAAAAAAATTTATTGCTTCACTTCTTTGAATCTGACTAAAAGCATTCCATCATATGGTATCATTTCAGCTACAGCACAGAAACAAGTTGAAAATACTAGAAACAAATATTTCTATCAACAATGCAAGGAGACATTACAAGAATGGTTTATCCAGAATGTTTCAGGAAAATAAAGAAATATTTAATCAAAAATACAATGCTTTGAAATAGCTCTCTTAGGAGAGAGCATCATTGCCTATATCAATGTTTAAGAAATATTCATTATTAACCTAATGTTGATAAATAATCATTTAATGGCAAGAGCAGCTTGTCAACAGTGTTACAATTTACTTCCAAAATGAGAGGATTTAAAAAAAAAAAAAAAAAAAAAAAAAAAAAAAAAAAAAAAGGATTGGAAAACAGCATAACTGACATTGAATCAATATTTTTTCCAATAAAGGAATCAAAAGAAAACCTACAAATTAGGGTGAGGAGCATAGGAAAAACATTGATTACATTACTGGAATGGATAGTCAAAACATATTTGAGAATCACATTGCAAATGTTCTCATTGTATTACACAAAATTAAAAAAAAAAAAACATTTGAAGTTATCATACACTGGAGATGATATACTTAAATATTATTTTCAAACAACTTCTTATCTACACAAAGCTGAAATGTAATTAGAATATCTCTCTGAACCCATCTTAGCGAGCGCATAAAAAGTACAGAACTCAGTTTTCTGTGAATCTAGCAGATCATATAAATGTTACTTAACATGAGATTCTTTGTTCCTGCTAAATGTATATTATATTTAGAAGAATAAATGAGATTTATCAACAACAAAAAACCAAAAACAAACAAAAAAAAAAAAAAAACTTTCACAGAAAGGAAAATTATTCACATGATCTTCCAGGCTTACAATTTCTTAGTTTTGTTCTCATCATTTTACAATTGTTTTCTATCAATTTTATATTTATTTTATTTTATGCGCATGGACCTCTACAGATCACGCAAAGCAGTCATTTTCTATCTGAGTTTCTTTTGCCATTCCAGTATTCTCGCATCCATTTACTGAAGGCAAGTTTTCTCTCTTGTGTCCATGTTGTGCCGGTCTTCTTGGCTTTGGTTTCTGGCATGACTACCCAGTCATGTATTTTTTGTCTGAAGATTTTACGATATAGGATTTCTGAGCTCTTGATTTTAGCTTTTTCCAGGTCTTGTCTTACTTGATTGAGCCAACTGTTAGGCATTTTTAATGGTTGCATGACTTTGAATATCTGCTTAGTTAATCTGTGATCTGGCATCCTGTAATAGTGACCATAGAATTTTAGTCTGCATTTTCTGATGTCATTGGCTATGTTTGAGTAGGACTTTAATGTTTTGTTTGACTTTAGTCTGTAGCCTTCTTCTGTTTTGGTTGGACCAATAATTTTCCTGATTATTCTTTGTTCTTCTTTTTGGATGTTCTTGATATCCCTCTTAGAGTTTAGTGTGAGTGTTTCTGTGGCGAATGGAGCGTTGGGTTTAATAACTGTATTGTAGTGTCTAAATTTTGATTGAATTCCTATGTTCTTTTTGTTGTAGATGTTGCAGGTCTGTCCGAAAGCCCTTTTCAGTTTGTTGAGTCTGTTTTGCTGTGCCTTCTTTTCAAGTCCTGTTGGACTGATAATTTCACCTAAGTATTTAAACTCGGTGACCATTGACTTTACCATATTTTGTGTCCAGTGTTTTATGTTCAGTTTGTGTGCCTAGAAAAACCGTTTTCTCAAAGGAGATTTTTAGTCCAATTTTTTTCTGCTAATTCTTTGAGAGATTCTATTTGTTTGATGGCTTGTTGTTCACTTTCTGACAGAATAGCCAGATCATCTGCGAAGGCCAAGCATGAGATATTTAGTCTGTTCCTGCCTAGTTTTACTGGGGTGTTCGTTTTCTCCCATTCTCTAATGACTTTGTCCAGGGCTATATTAAATAAGATTGGCAAGAGACCGTCACCCTGTCTAATGCCAGTTTTTGTCTTGAATTCTCTGGAGAGTTCTCCCATGAATTTTACTTTGTTTGTGGTGTTGGTGAGTGTCTGCTTGATTAATTCTCTTGATTTATTGTCCAGACCATATTCCCTTAGGATGTTGAGTAGGCTTTTCCTGTTGATGGAGTCATACGCCTTCTTGAAGTCTACAAAGGTGCATATGGTTTTCTTGTGCCTGATTGACCTGTATTTTAGGATGGTTTTTAGGATGGTTTGCTCTGTGCATGATCTGTTAGGTCTGAAGCCTGCTTGGTATTTGCCAATTTTATGTTCGATTTGTTCTTGTACTCTTTAAAGTTTTTATTTAATTTGCAAATCATTATTTAAAAGGCTTTGTAATTTTGAGGTATTTTTGAAGCAATAGTAATATCAAACAGATATGCATATATGTTTGATTTCTATCCATTAAGTTTATTCCTTGCAAACTTGCGGGTTTGATGAGTTTCATTTAGCCACAGAACAGTCACTATGTTTTGAGTTGAATCATGCTACCAAACATTTTTGCTGACTTTTGACAATTTTATGCATTTCATAATAATGCAATACAGGGAGATGGTTATTATAATTGTCGTTACATGTAAACAAAGTGAAACAAAGAGTTTGTATTGCTCAATGAAGTACAGAGAAGAGCCGCTCGATTCGTGACCACTTGAAAGCGTTACAGAACTGATTAGTAGAGTAGGCTGGGAGTCTCTGGTAGATAGACGACACACGTTTCGTATAAGCTTATTGGTAAACATGTGTACTCCCACTTTCACTTACGAGTATAGTGAAATACTTCGTCCACCAACTTATTTGGGTCGGAATGACAGGAAAGATAAAATTAGAGAAATAAAGTGCCGCACTGATTCTTATATGAATTCTTTTTTCCCTCGTACCATTAGGGATTGGAATGCACAACAAAGAGATTAGGTTTGGTGCTGAGCACCCTCTGCCACCCACAGTTTTGTGAATTACAGAGTATATATGTTGATGTAGACAACACAATGAACACAAAGCTTGGAAGGGACACTGCTTTTATTACAACAACACTGCAGCAAATATTTTTTCAGCTGAATGATTAATTTTATTTAAAAAGTGTGAAATCATACAAATCATTAGATCCATCATTAGAATACAACACACATATTGCTTCAAAAGAAGGAAAAATTTACAGTTGATTCAATTTACGGAAAACTTTTTTAAACAATTAAAGCTAATGCATGAAGAATGCAGCACACATAATTTTCATGAAATTACTGTTAGAATACCATAGTAGAGTGTGAAACTCACAAAAAGAAAGAGGATTAGCAAAACAAACTGAACAATTTAGATAGAGAACTTCAAACTTTGTCATGGTCAAGCACTTCTGAAAGTGCCACACATCTGATCATTCATTCTGTTTGACAGACTGAAGCAAGTTCTTGCAGATTTACAGTGAGGGCACAATTAGCAACTGAATATATTGAAGGGATGTTAAGTAACTAACCTGTAATCAGTAGCTGGTAATATTTAATTTAATTGAGTGCACGCTCTGGGGGCAATTTCCCTACACATCCCTCTCCTGTACCCACCTACTTTTGCCCTCAATTAATTTCATCTTTAAAATGTTTCGCCGATTTTGGTAAATTATTCATCATTTCCCTTCATAACTTATTTCAATCCATAACCCCCTAACCCAAAAAAAAATTAAAATAAAAACATGTATTACTTTTAATTCTTACACTAATATTAGTAAGTGTGAAGAAGAAGCCCTTGGTTTTCGCCATCCAGGGAATTGTATATCGGTTACCTTCTTTGCAACCCCTCCACTTGATATCCAAAATGTGGGTCTCATAGTACACCACCATATTCAAGCAATAATATGACCAAAGTTTTGTAACCCAATTCCTTTAATTCTCTGGTACATTCCCTCATCACTCTCTCCAACAAGTGAAATGATTTTGAAACATTTTCCTACTATCTGTCCAATGTGTCCTGCACAGTTGAGATTGTTATCAAATTTTATGACAAGATATTTACATTTCATGTTATCAACAAGCAATTCTTTTCCCACCTTGAAGTCATTACCAACCTTTCATTTTTTGGTTTGTTAATAATTATTTGTTATGATCCATATCTCTGACACTGTTGCCACCTGGGATTAGAGCAAACATATCTACTCTAAAAATAAAGAGCTTATCTTCACTTATATTCTTTTGAAACAAGGCTTTAAAGACAGTGTTCTGTTAATTATTGATTTCATTAACTTTTACAAAATGATTTAATTCATAGAATACTGTGATTTAAAACTGTCCCGTTTACCAAATTAGAACTATTAAACTCATACTAATTACTTTATAATTTTACAAATAAGCTTGACTCAAAATCAATTAGAATTATGTGAGCTTAAATTTATTGAAATCATAAATTAATAGAACTAGACATGAATTAGCTATGTCTTTGTGTCGAGACTTCAGACCTAAATATTCGTACCTTTACAGTATAATCACTTACAGAAAAAACTTGAATAGACTAAGTTACAGGTTATCAGGAGATTACTAAACAGTAACATTTGAGTTAAACTGGAGAATAGTTTTACCTGCATGCTGAAAGAACAACTTTGTGGGCACGCACACTTGTCTCCTCACATACAAGTGTGACATCCACAAGTGTTTCATTCTGTAGTAGTGTGTCAAATGCATTGAGGATATGGTTCTGGTGATTGTTCCATCTTAAACTGTAATGTGGGGATGCCATTTTTAGCTTATCTATTTTCTGCCAACCTAAAATAAAAACATTAAATTTAATTGCATATTTTTTTTTAAGAAAAAAAGGTCAGGAGAAATAGAATATGTCAAATATTACAAACAAAATAAATGAAAACACACAAACAGTGAAATCAATCATAGTCAAAGAAAATGTTTAGTGGAGATCCTTCTATTTATAACCCACAATCATATTATACAAATCAGACACTTAAATCCATTTTTTCCCTTATCATTAAACATGCCTAAATTGACTTCCATTGATGAAATACAAGAACTGAGTGAGCAAACTATGACAGTAAAACTATGGAAAAGATTAAATAAATTTGTAACTGAGTGCAATGTCAAAAAATAATAAGCTATAGGCATAAAAAGTGTTAAGTAATTCATTGCTGTTAATTATGATGTACTATAAGTTGAAAGGATTTATACTGCCTCATGGAGATTTTCTAACATAGGTGTAACTGTTCATAAAAGATAATAAAAAGGAAAATGTAGAAAAATACACATTTTAATTTCCTGCCTTTAGATACTAAAATAACAGAAAAAAAATAATGATAAATGTAATAACAATGCATGAAACAAATTTTCCAAACAAGCTACAAGGAGAAAGTATGACTTTCTCTAGAAATATTAACCTTGCATTCAGGTAGGGCCTATATTATAACAATTACTTCAGAAATTAATGAAGAAATGTTTTTCATTAAAACATGACAATTTATTTAAGGCATACAAAAATAATGACCGCTGTATTTAACATTAATGTAATGGCAGGGTGTCCAGCCTTTTTTGCTCAGAATATTATTTGTTTCAACAACACCATTGAAGGAAAGGGTTCTTTAACACACCTTAATGCTCCATTACAGATTTACAAACCACAGTTTCAAAACTTTTTTGCATTAATTAAAATGCTCATAAACAAAAAAAGTTTCCCACGACAAAGAGGCATCATTTTGTGACTGATAATGACACAAAAGAGCATACCGTATGTAAACTGTTTTAATTATATTCCTCCCTCAAAAAGTCAGTAAAGACATTTTGTGTAATGCCATTCAAATTCTCCAATAACTTATCAGACACAATAAATTTACACAATAATCTTTAGCTCTGTATTCAAATCATTTACTTTGCAGTCTCTATTATCATAATATAGGAAAGAAATAAGGAATTCACTTCCAACACAAGCAAAGCAAAATTTATTTTAAAAAGTTTTTTTTAAATAAAAAAATGTATGGATATTTATTAAGTTACATACAATTTAATAATTCGGATGAATGAGTAATGAAAAATGAGATTATTTGGTTTTATCGAATAGCACATTAAATATTTCTGTCTGCCATAACAGTAGGAAAAGCATTGTTGTCAAAAAGATGATTAAAGATTTTTAAACCTTGCAAATGTGGGACGATATAATTAAGCCAAACTGATGTAAAACTATGGATTTATGTTCTGTTTATAAGTATTAAATTGAATTTTTCCTCTTGTTCATTTTTTGTTAGAACAAAAAAAGATCAAATTGCTCAATAAATTAAGGTGCATAAAAACTCATCTTAAAAAAATTATTTAACCGTAAGTAAGAAAGAAAATGAAAGGTAGCATAACACTTCGAAGAAAAACATGTGCTAGGAGTATAACACTCTAAGGTGGTAAATAAAGCTAAACGTGATAGAAGCGTTGTGTCGAATCGTCAATAAACATTATAAACTGACTGACAGAAATCATCCTCCTCTCTCACAAAAATAAAAGACCAAACATTTGACACAAATTGTAAGCAATAACTGAGCAAAGTCGTTGGACTGTTATGTTATCTTGTACGACTTGTAGGATCTAAAATAAAAGTATTGTGGGCCTTTGCACCAAAAATATCGTGCGAAAGAGAACACCGCATTTCTCGGAAAAAACCCTTACTTTAATGGGAAAGGCGTCTTGTCACTAGGGTACTGGGTAATGAAATAAGTATCATGATAAATGCAACATTGGGTAGATAATTTTATTTATGTTAAGAGAAAAATATCGACCGCTCCGAAAGAGCGTATTTCTTTCAAGGTACAATCAGAAAAAGCCAGAGCAATGGGTTAATAATTTTCATCAAATCACAAGGAAAATAACTTCTCATGACATTTTATTATTTACCAAAACTCAACGAAATATTTTATTTTTTTTTTTTTTTGTATTTAGTATTCATGCGAAATTTAATTGTGGATACATCATAAACATATGCAGACACAGTTATATAGCCTATACATAACTATATAGGCTACAGATTTTAGCTGTTATTATAGATGAACTTATTTACAGACTTCCTCTGTCAGTGAGTAGATTTAAAATTACAAAAGGGGATTCTATCATTACCGTGGCGCCACAATCTGATGATTGATTCTTATAGAACTCGGCGAGACAAATTGAATGTAAAGAATAAAGTTTTTTGATATCTCGCTTAGTTCTCGAGATATCGTATCTCAAAATTGACGTAATTAGGTTGAAATACGGCCTGGACCAGAAGAAAAATTTCTGTATAGCTAAATTTGATGATGAATTCGTATGTACCTCGACGAGACAAATGGAGCAGGGCCGCATTTAGGCTCTGTGGGCCCCTAGGCTATACATGTGGTGCGGGCCCCCTGTCGGCAGTGGTTGGATTCTTAAATTTCGAAATATTCGAAAAATTTTGTGGTGCGGGCCCCTAGGCTACAGCCTATGTAGCCTATGCTTAAATGCGGCCCTGAAATGGAGAATAAAGAATAAAGTTTTTTGATATCTCACTTAGTTCTCGGGATATTGTAACTCAAAAGTGAGGAGGTTAGGGTGAGATCCGGCCTGGACCAGAAAATTTTTTTTCACCAAAACCACCACATCTACATGGTGAAAATGCACTATAGGTGTTTTATTTTCTTCCTAGTGGTTGTTGCTAGGTTGAAATACGGCCTGGTCCAGAAGAAAAAACACCAAAATCAGAAGGAACTATACCCATGACTGATTTTTAACATGCTATATCTCGAAAACCAAGTGAGATATCAAAAATTTTTATTCTTTATTTTCGATTTGTTTCGTCGAGTTCTACAAGAATTATTCATCAGATTTTGGCGCCACGGTAGTGATAGAACTGCCTTACAAAATTTCCTTGACGTATAAATTCACGTACTTATGAAAAGATTTTCTACAACACGTATTTAACTTTACTTTGTGGACTTCGCTTTTTTTTTTTTTAACTCTTGAACAAATGTACGGATGTATTATATTATTTATTAGTGATTATTAATACTTATGGACCCGCAACCAAAGTACAAACTTTTCAACCTACGATGCAGAAAAATAACATAACAATGTTAGAAAAAATAAAAACAGTTTTTAAGAGCGAGCAATGTTAATGTCCAGTTTCATTAAATTTGCCGTTATAAATGGGTATATTTTTCTAGACGTGGCTTGATGTGGTGTCACCACCCCTAAACAAAACTCTGATGCTCGTGTTTACATGAACGTTTGGGAATCACCCGCATGCATCGTGGGAACAGACAGTGGTAAGTCCATATAAGAATTTAGAAAACAACTCTATGAAATAATTTTTCTTCTTTACCGCTATACTTTTTCTATTGGAATTTAAAAGCAACAATGTTACCAGGCATAGCACAAAAGCAATCCAAGACTACCGTCTAAAAGTAAAAATCATCCGACCTCCAAAAACACCAAAAATAAAATGCTTATACTTGAGGATAAGAGTTATTATCACTTAAAGCCACTCATTGAAGCTACTAAATCATAAATTATATTGCACTGGTTTTTTTTTACCTTATAGAACAACACGTATTTTTCCAATAGCCTTTTATATTTCACTCGTTCAAAGTATCGTAAAAGAAAAACAATTCTAAGAAATTACAGAAAATTTCACTCAATCCAAATCTAAAATCTCAGTTTTTTCCAGATAAATTCATAAATTCCTCGGTCGCTTTCCTTGCCGATTATTCAAAACTATTCAACAAGCGTACACATCACCTAAAACGCTGCAAAATTACTGGAATAGACGTTTCGATTTCTTTTTTTATCTTCGCAATGTATCTGCTTGTCGCAATAGACTACAGATATAAATACAATAATAAAACAAATGAGAACTATTAAATGGCTTTGAGAGATAAATATACGTGCAGATCTTATATTTTTAGCTGATACTATGTTATGACAGCAAATCCTTCAAAACTAATAATTCTAGTAATTTTGTTTTCTAATACCGTATACTGCTTAACATTCTGAGAGCTTCATCAATATAAATTTCCCAATACTGATATCAACAAAAATCTTCGACTCAAATAAACATATAAATCTAGTATCTGCTCTGTACCATCATTTACCGGAAGCCAATTTAGTTTTAAGTCTCAACAATGAGGTCCTCCACCCTCTCCTCATATTCGAAAAAGCGCGGGATTATCCGCTGTGCGTTCCCACTGGAAAGTACTTTTTTTTATACATTCAGTTACCCTTACTGTCCTATGATTTTAATCCAAGTTCTCAGTGAACTTCGTTCTCCGACTCAGTGAGAAAAAATCAGTGCGTTTGAGGTAAACAATGGGAGAAACAGTGGTGTCAGATCATTCCGCGCGGATGAATCTGATAGTTTAATAGTAATAAAAAAGAAACATACAACACTTACGCTTACTTGGTTCAACTGTGTGACGTATATCACAGACAGCTTGCGAAATGTCAGCTTCGCCAGGACACATTTGCGGGACGGACACATCACAACACAGCACGCACAAACTGCGACTTACCTCCGCCGCATGCCACGGCAAACTCTCTCTCTCCCCCGAAGAGCCGAGAAAGCGCGAACGAAGAGCAAAGGGAATCGGCCGAAGCTGCGCTGTTGTGTGGGTGGAGGGGAGAGCGAACCTCAAGGACCGGGAGCTGCATATGTGTGAAGCGAAAGTTTGTTCGTTTCTGCGGCCCTGACGTAAGGCAAACGTCCACCCGTTGTGAGTCAAATGAACAGAAGTGCACCGGAGAACCGAGAATTGATCAATAAACACAATCTTGCCTAGCGGCACGGCATTCCGAGTGGATCTTGCAGGCTGCGTAGGTTTGGATATGCCGCCGTCGATTAGTGGTGGGGACCATGCACATATCCCCACCACCACTCTCTCCCCTCCACTGGCCGAGCGCTCCCCTCCACCGAGCAATGTACCTATGTCCCCTCCACTAACTACCCCTCCCGCGCTTCTGTGTCTCGAGTTCTGGCATACGAAGACGAAAAGGAGAAGAAAAAATCGACTAATTTTGCACATGCGTTTTAATCCATAAACCGGCACCGACGGAAGCAGACGCTCAAGTCTGCTCAGACGGTAATTTTCGAATGTTATAAGCATTCATACGTCCCCGTGTGAATTATTCAGAGATTTAGAAATAACATTACCAATAAAGCTGAAGTGTTTTCTCAGAGCTGTCAGAATCATCCTAATACTAATGTTGCGCACAGATGGCACTTATCAGACGGCATTACACCGGTTAGACCACTCGAACAAAATGGTATAGTCGAAAAGAATCTAACAAACACTCTTAAATTCTTATATTTAACATTAAAATTAATCTTTACAACTGATATTAAGTTTTGAGTCATTATTATAATATAGTCACTACGGAGAAAATTCTCCGCCAAAAATTTCCCATCAGATCTAACGTTGCATTTCATGAATTTTTCAATTAAATTATTTCAGTGACTGAGGTAAATTGTTCAGCATAACTCTAGCTACTTTATTGCAGCCCCTAACTCTCTCACCTACAAAACAAAATTTCTCATTTACTTTTGTCTGTAATAGACGCCAGTTTATAATCATGGTCATCTCTACAACTACTAATTCTAAGCCAATACTCATTCAGGTCTCATCATCAATATACACAGACGGAAAAAAAAATCCCAACACCAAGAAAGACTTGTGTTAGATAAACGAAATTTGGTAGGCGTGTTTATACATCTGAAAGATGACATCGATTCAAATTTCGCGCTTCGCGCATAAGTGTGGCGCTAGTAGCGCTACTCAGAGCTTGCAAATCAGGTTTGCTTTAAATACGCGCTGTAAAGTTTGTGAACGTTATTTACCGCTGAGATTTGACATAGTGAGTTGATGTTAGCCAAGAATGCCTTTAAGAAGACGAAGAAGCCATTATCAACAGCTCACCGAGTTTGAACGAGGTCGTGTAATAGGGCTACGAGAAGGTGGATTTTCTTTTCGCGATATTGCAGAAAGACTTGGCCGGAATGTATCCACTGTGCATGATTGTTGGGTGCAGTGGTCAAGGGATGGTACTGCCTCAAGAAGACCGGGTTCCGGGAGGCCACGTGGCACTACTGAGAGGGAAGACCGCCGTATTCGGCGTACAGCTGTGGCGCATCGTACTGCGTCTGCGGCAGAAATTCGAGCTGCAGTTGGTACCACAGTGACACAACGAACTGTTAGAAATCGGTTACTTCCAGGACAGCTCCGAGCCAGGCGCCCTGTAGCGTGCATTCCACTGACTACAAGCCATCGCCGTTTGCGACTCCAGTGGTGTCAAGCCAGAGCTCATTGGAGGACGGAGTGGAGATCTGTTGTGTTTTCTGATGAAAGCAGGTTCTGCCTTGGTGCCAGTGATGGCCGAGTGTTGGTCAGAAGGAGGCCAGGGGAACGCCTGCAACCAAACTGTCTGCGGCCTAGACACACTGGACCTACACCTGGAGTCATGGTCTGGGGAGCAATTTCCTATGACAGCAGGAGCACTCTTGTGGTTATACCAAACACACTGACTGCAAATTTGTACGTCAGTCTGGTAATTCAACCTGTAGTGCTGCCATTCATGAACAGCATTCAAGGGGGAGTTTTTCAACAGGATAACGCTCGCCCTCATACCGCTGTTGTCTCGCAACGTGCTCTACAGAGTGTCGACATGTTACCTTGGCCTGCGAGATCACCAGATCTGTCTCCAATTGAACACGTATGGGATATCATTGGACGACAACTCCAGCATCATCCACAGCCAGCACTGACCGTCCCAGTATTGACAGCACAAGTACAACAAGCATGGAACTCCATACCACAAAGTGACATTCGAAACCTGTATGACACAATGCATTCACGTTTGCAGGCTTGCATTCAAAATTCTGGAGGTTACACCGGCTATTAATTTAACAGTATTTCACATTTGAAATGCATTTTCTTGAGCTTAAATTAACCTGTGATCTTGAAAATTTAATCAATTAAACATGTTAACTTGACAAATGCATTGTCCAAATTTCATTACTCTACAATAATTTTTTCTTGGTGTTGGGATTTTTTTTTCCGTCTGTGTATATGCCTTATCCATTCCCAGTACTTTCTTCACCCACTATCTGTTTTCAACTGAGTTCTCAAACGATGTCAAGATAATTACTCTCATGTATTCAGTCAGCAAATTTCTCCTCCACCGTATAATCATACAAAACCCTAATTTTTCCCTCTGTTTTTCTATTACGAAGTTTGTTTTTGATATTTATCTCCACTACATATCAACCCACTCAATTAAATATCGTATCCATACCACCCTGTAACAAGATTAGAAGCTAGATAACTATGTACATTTTTTCGACGACAACACCGTAGAAAAATCTCTCGGAGACTAGAAGCTGTTTACGACCCTGATCTTTCGTGGAGAAAGGTTATTTTTATTATTTTATCCTGTTGGAGATTGATTATTATTCACTGCATTGCATCCTTAAGCATCTTTCCTGGATATGAAAAGAATAATTTATTTTAGAAGATAAAAATTAAATTGACTTTCTTCTCATTCCCTTATGTAAAATTTTGTCACTATTAAGTTTTGAGTTTTATCTCAGATAATATCCTATTCAGTCCCGACGTATCATATATGATACCTCCAGGAATTATTTTTTTCTTGGGCCACTGCACAGCTGAACCTTTTCTGGCCTATCGTATCACCTACAATATACATCGCGCTTCTCACAGCTCATATGTTCGATCTTCTGCGTTTGGCAGCCCTGATTGGAAACTTGGGATCTTGCAGCTGTACAACATGGCTCGTCGAAATAAAGGTAAAGACATATATTTTTTCCATGAAATAAAACAACATGAAGCAGTAAAGTTGTGTGTATAATTTTCCTGCTTGACTCCCGAGGTATCATATATATATCATCTGTAAAAAATTAATTATTGTTTCAAAAAAATGTTTGTGGTCATTCATCGTTAACTAGCATTAACACAAAGTAAATAACACAATAGTAGTTCTATTGCACCTTTATTATGAGCTCGGGACTGAAGAGGATATGTTGGTTCAAGTTTACGTCGCGATACACGACATTGCTAACTTAAGATAAAATGATTTTATCAATGCGCGTGTGATTGAGGCTTTGATTTTGGAGCGCCAATACTAATGGAGATTGTGGTTTGGTTGAAATTCAGCCTGGACCAGATTAAAAGCTGAACCTTCTTGTACAACAAAAAGCACCAGGAATTCAGTTATTTAATTAATTCTCTTAAGTACTATGTCACATTGTGACGTCATGTATCGCGACGTAAACTACTCCCGATATAACATGTTGGTGATTTTTTCGGCCCAAGTCCTTAGTTGCTATGATAACTGTTTTGTGGGTTCTTTCTGCCTTGCAACTAAACAAAATGCTTTTGATGGCATACGCGTTTCGCCTTTATTCAAGGCATCATCAGTGCCCTAGATAAACATATATACACATATATATACAATGCTGTTGTTTGATTTTTGTACAGTTTTCTAAAAAATATTAAGTGGGTACTTACAGTTTTTATATGTTCATTAACACGCACAAGTTCGTGTTTCCATACCAGCTACTGTTTTTGAACTATCACTACTGTCCCAAGTTTGTGTAGGCTGCATTTTAGGTAATTTCACCGGCCACGAACTGTTCGTGGCCGGTGAAATTACCTAAAATGCAGCCTACACAAACTTGGGACAGTAGTGATAGTTCAAAAACAGTAGCTGGTATGGAAACACGAACTTGTGCGTGTTAATGAACATATAAAAACTGTAAGTACCCACTTAATATTTTTTAGAAAACTGTACAAAAATCAAACAACAGCATTGTATATATATGTGTATATATGTTTATCTAGGGCACTGATGATGCCTTGAATAAAGGCGAAACGCGTATGCCATCAAAAGCATTTTGTTTAGTTGCAAGGCAGAAAGAACCCACAAAACAGTTACTCCCGATATGTTCATTACCAAACATCACTTCTTTTGCTGGAGAATGCTTGGACTCCTCAGTCACTACTATTTACTTACAAAATGTTGCTAACTGGAATACCTGAATGAGAGATCAAATAATTAACAGATGATGTTCCATATCCACGATTTTATATGTTTACTAGCTTTTACCCGCGAGTTCGTACCCGTGTATTTGGAATTTCATTGCCAGAATTGGACACAGAAAGCTGTAAGCAATGTAGGATTTGTCCCAAACAACACTGAGTAGCCATAATATGACATGAAAGCTATAACTACTCGTATATCACACTACCATCGAACCTGTCTCATGAAGAGAAACAATTTCCAACACATTTAAAAACAGAAAAACAAACGAAGGTGCGGGTATGTGCGTGTGTGTGAGGGGAGGGGGTAGGCTTAACTTAGGGCAGCTTTATTTCAGCTTGGTCTATCCTTCTTTATTCAGCATGAGCATCAGATTCTTGGGTTGTAATAACTTTAGCTTCTCGTGCTCTTCTAGAGCTTAACCTTAGGTCTGGTTTACGCCCGCAAGGCATGTCAGAAAAGAAGACAAAATAAACTGATGCCACAAACGTTTAGAACAACGAAAAGCAATAGTACGGTGCAGAGCAAATCAACATCTATACTAAATAATAAGTTTCATCTCTACACGAAATTTATTAACAAATCATACATTAAGAGACTGCGCGAGAAGCACAGCTTGAGCAACCAATGAAACATTACAGACTAACACGCGCATCCGTCTGTCTGTCACCATTCGATAAGTTCTCAAAATTTCGTGACTGAAACTGTTATTCATACCGAAAAAAAATAGCGCGTTAACCACTGAGTTACCATCCCGCAATACTATAACGCACTGCAGAGTCTTACTTACACATTCTAAGCGTTGGTCTATGTTCGTTACGGTAATTTTTCAAAATTACACGACAATATGTAGCCTACTATTTATTCAGAAAAAGTATCCTGTGACCCTCCTAATGCCAAATCGAATCTGCTTGTCAAATTTAATCACGATCAGATTAGCGGTTTATCCCAAGAAACGTAACAAACAGACAGACAGAGAGTCAGAGTTACTTTCGCAGTTATAATATTAGTATAGATGTATTTACTTTCCTTCCTCGATCTGTCCATCCAAGGATCACATGCCAACGGTCCCCTGCTGTATGCAGGTAGCCAGTGTGAATCATCAAAAAAGGGGGTGGAGGAAACGGGCAGGACACAAGATCTCTTGTGTCCTGCCCGAATTCAAAACGCGTTTGTTAGACACTGCGTACTTGCCTATGGGGAGGAGGGGGGAGGATGGAAGTCTGTGTTGCCATGTGTCTGGGAAGCGTGTAACTTTTTGTGTATTTTTGTTTGCGAAATATGTAGCTCATAAGGTGGAAAATGTCCCAGCACGCCAAGATGATTGCGAGACACCTCCTAGAAACCGCAATCCGGACGGCTGGTGCGTGGGGAACAGAACTCGAGACTGGTCCCCTGTGCATTGGACCACCCCGATCCAGTGTACTTCGCTTAACGCACCAAGCTACACAAGTGGGTTATTTATTTTTTACTAACTACCTAACATTGTAAGTGGCAAATCTTTTACTTAATTGATAAAACTGATATGTAACAACTGTTAGATATAACAATTTTTGTTACTTATTGCTTGTTTTATAAAGAAGTAATATTAGGCCTATTCCGATTATATTGTTACTAGCCTCAAAGCGCGTCAAAAATGACAGATGGAACGGAGTGTTCTGACAAATGATTTTTGCGCTTTACTTAACTGAATAGAATTGTGGGTGGGATGGGACTTTCTCCACCAGCGAAATACTGGTACTGACCTTTTGAAATTTGGATTAACTACTTCCTCATAATGTCCTCTTCACGTTGTACACTCTCCTTTTCCGGAAAAGTCGCCACGAATTAAATTAAAAATGCCTAAATATGACACTGCAGCACTGCTATTAGTTACCGCCGACGCTGCGAAATCAATGATAATGTCTTGAAATGTTGGTTTAATTCTTTGTTGTAATATTTTCTTGCCGTTTTAGCTTCACTCCGTTCCAAAAAGTCGCATAAAATTAACAGATACAAAATTTTTATTCGAAATGCAGTACTATAAGGCTCACCATATTGGAATCGATATAACCAGTCAAAGATAATCGATTGTTTCCGTTGTAAACAAATGCACAGTTTGTCTCTGGTTTGCGACATGGCCTGCCGCAGAACGAATTACCCGTAAAATTTTTACTCTTGGTCCAGGCCGAATTTCAACCTAACCATGATCACTATGACAAAACGAACCTATTTAGGTTGATATGATCCCTGTACCGATAATTTTTGTCATTTTTACAGTGCTGCTAACATTTCGCGGTTGCGGAGCATCCCATATTTCGGCATTTTTAATTTAATTCGTGGTGACTTTTCCAGAAAAGGAGAGTGCTAAACGTGAAGAGGACACTATAAGGAAGCAGTTAATCCAAAGTTCAACAGGTCAGTAACAGTATTTCACTGGTGGAGAAAGTCCCACCCCACCCAGAATTGTTATACATTAAAGCTCAATTCCTCGTGCCTAACGCTGTAGCAAAAATGTTTCAGTTGTCATCCTGGTCCAGGTTGCATTTAAACCCAGCCATAAACTTGCCTCTAGAGAATCAAACCTTCAATCACACGCGAATTAATACACTCACTGTATCACTTGTTAGTAACATCATGCACCCCAGTATAAACTTGACCCAAAAGTTTGTATCTTCCTTCTTCGTTAACCGTGGTTCATATTGGTATTATAACATTTGAACGTCTATCACTGTTGTAACTACTGAAATAATAACCTTAGTAATATGTCATCTGTGAAGGCAAAGGAAATTAAAAATAAATCTTAGCAATTTACATTATGTCGCGTAGCATTAGTTTTAATTGTGATCTAGACAGCATAGATCGCGATTAATGTGGAACTATTTTCATTAAAGCAAATTATGATTTCAATAACATGATGCTCAACTTAATTTTTTTTAACTTTAAAAGCAACTAATAACCATATTAATTTAAACGCAATTTATACTTTTCTTGCAGTGTTTTGGAAATTCATTTCTAGCGGATTCTTAGTCAAATAGAACTGTTATTATATAAAGCACGTAATCTAGAGTTGATAGTAACATACATGACAAATGTTAGTTAGCAATGAAGGCCGGTTGGATGGATCACAGCGTTAAGGACACTATCATCAGGCTTATCGTTTTATTAGTATTCATGATAAACTGTGCAATTCAGTCAACTACATTTTACTACAGTGCACATATTTTAAACAAATTGTTAGGTTGTTTGACAGTTTCGATGAGTAAGAACTAGCTTCGTCAGTAGATCTTTCCGAAACCGATCCACATTTTACATTCTTCGATTAGTGGCATATGTATTGTGTAAATTATTTATTATTTTTAGTTCTACATGTATTTCACCTGTGCTCGTGGTTTTCGTAAGGACTGAACAACGATTTATCTTGCTAAAAAGCAAGCAATAACCTAAATTTTAGGTTTCTTATTCTGTTTAGAAAATCTTATCGAGATCATTCAAATCGACAGAAAAAAATAGATATGGTAGGCTTTATATTTTGAAGTACAGTACCTTAACATGTAGGTTGTGCATGGCATATGAAGTTTTTTTTCGAATTATTTGTGTTCTATATTGCTTCCTATGAATGTTTTCAATAAGTCTTACTTTGAATTCCTTAAAATCTGTACTTCCTTAAGTTTCTTGAATGGACATAGTAAAAGCCATAAATCTGATCAAAATTTGTTTCTCATACTTTTTAGATGGTGCCAGTGAAATAACATTATCAAATCATAATATCTGTCGTACGTACTATCGGGTATCTCATACGTGGATTCAAAACAGTAAAGGGGATAGTTAGAATTATACCAACTGTTACTTTATATTGTTTAAAATACGGTGACATCTCACTATTAAAAAATGAGTAGCTCGAAATGAGATTTAGGATGCAGTTAATTTGGCCTTAAAGGCAGCTGAAATTTGATGACGATGCCTGATGGTATTAAAAAATTCGTTGTTTTATTTTTGTTTGTTTCATTTTTAACTAAGGATATTTTACATTTCTAAAACTAACGGATTTTAATTATTAATCGCAATGGAGACGTCGTATCAGCGTTCGCACACGAATTTCCGTATTCAATTGTTTCAGTCAGAAGTAAATTCGTCGGCACATCAGTTTCAGTCTGTAGAAAGTAATTTTAAGAAACATGAGGAAGTAAGACGTAAATATTATGTAATTTAACGAATGGAAATTGGATTTATAGAAAAGTTAAGTAACATGCGCTCATTCTTCATAACAAGGTTGTTAATTTTCCTTTTATTCTTATTATTTACACTACGTCAAGAAATCAACCTGGAAGCAGCCTGGAATGGTTTTGATAAGCGATGTATCAGGCTAAGATTCATACCAGCGTTCTACGGAATGCTAGGACCAACAATTATGGACTTATGGCTCATACTTTGTAATCACTTTCACTCCGTGCGCATGAATATATTGAATGTAACAGATAAATTTATTAACTGCATGGAGGAAAGTCTTTCCAACTTATTGACAACGGTCAGTTTTTACATCGAAGATATGTTATTGCATATTTTTTTAATGATAATGACGTGGATTTTTTTTAACAACGAAACTTTATTATAAATTATTAATCGTACCAACTTACGAAAAAACATACACATGAAAACCAGCATAAGATAGAAACAATTTACATAATAACACTTCATCGATAAAATTAACAACAACATAAATAGAACACTGCCAATCAGCTGAGGTAATTATTTTTCTGTTAAAATCTATGAACCTGCACTCACAGAGCAATAATGTTGAATGGAACAAGATATGTGTTTGGCGTCGGTTTCCACTAATGAAAACCTTATACAGCCAAAAATAGTATGACTGGATGCGCACAATAGACTGCATCGTACAACCCTTAGCAGAATATCATGTTACATCCCCTCGGCTAGAGGCATTCGACAAATCGGAGTTGAGACAAAGGAGGCGGATGTAATTATATCGTGTGCTTCAAGGCGGCACCTGTTCTGACGTGACCGGACAATAGTAGATCCTGCTCACCGACCATTACGGCTTAACGGTTCCTCTCCCGTATAAGCATATGAGATAACTGAAAATACACTGCTATTTCTAAATGTATTCTGCATATAAATTTTTAGGGTCGCTGAACTATTAATCAGCCCATGTAAATTTGCTACTTGGATGTTAAACTTAGTACTTACAAATACTGAAAACTGAGAATTCTAATTCACATCTTAGAACATCAAACAGTAATTTATATTTATCATATAAGTAATGCATTTTATGGGTCGTGATACATAACTATTGTTTGTCAGTTTTATGTTTATCTAAAATAATAACAATAAATAATTTCGTATGGTCGTAAAGAGGGCGTGCACAAACTACGAGGCTCGGTCCATGGGGGGGGGGGGGGGGGGGGGTTTGGCTGGAAGGCTACGCTGGGATACGTGGGGGGAGGGGTGGGTTTCCGAGCCAAGCTACGTAGCTTTCCTTTCATAACATTGTTCACAGTTAAAATGAGGAACAGGACACACAACTGCATGTGAATATTGGTTTCACTCAGTTAATTATCTCCGTATGTAATTTACAATAGTCTGACAGGAGAAAACAGTACAACAAAATGTGTTCTGGAATCAAAAGCGAAAAAAGCTACGTGCTACGTTGGGGGGGGGGGGGTTAGAGGCAAAAGCCACGTATGGTTACGTGGGGGGAGGGGGGTTCACAGGAGGCCAAAATGGAGCTACGTGGTTTATGCACGCTCTCTAATGACCTGGTGACAGGGTTTTGGCTACGGATTCCGCCCCTGCCGTAGCCGCCTTTACCTAGCGGGGCAAACCTGCCGGGTACAGTGGACCTACAGTTTAACGTGGAATCCGAACCACGGAAGCGTTCTGGCGCACTTTACACAGCAACCTATGCCAGAGGTTAAGGTCGCGTTAAGAGTCTATGAAAATCCCCGCCGCGACAGGGATTCGAACCGGGGACCATTCGATCTCTGGTCAGAAGCCTTAACCACTGAGCCACCAGACCGCTATTTTATCTGACATAACACCAATGAAAAGGATTTTTGTTCGTAGTATTTCACGGATGTGTTTTGCTCCGTTCCCAGAAGCATCATCAGTGGTTTCTTGTTTTCTGTATAACGAAATAGCAAACTGGATTTTAGTCACCTTTCTTCCTTTAAGTTTTAGTTTATTTGCTCTGTTCTCAGCGACTTCAGAGCAGCACACACGTTTTTTCGTAAGGTGAATAAAACATCGTACTACAATGTACGTTGGCTTTTGCAATGTATATTTAATATTATAATAAGCAACTGGTCATCTATGACGTCATCTGTCACGCCATGACGTCACTCTTTACGCCATTGTTATTGCTTATGCGAGTTATTTAATAACATTTCCAAGCATCCGGGAATAAATTTACTGACAGAACACTGAAATAAAAATATGTATTGCGTTTATATTGACATATCAATCATTAGATGCTTATATTTACGTAATATTTTTTTGCTACACCGCAAGGCACGAGGAATTACATTGAATTTTATTTTACAACATTTCTATTTCATTAAGCAATTGCTAGAGTTGCCAGAACACTGAAAGAAAAGTATATAATCAGGTTTTTTTAAACTGAAATGAATTAAAGAAGTTTCAAATTGATCGCGATATATGTGGCCTAAACCACAATTAAAAATTACGTGGCATTGCGGAAGTTGTTAAGATTTGTTTTTAGCATCCTTCGTTTTCACTGAGGTAATTATTTCAGTCGAGGTAAGCTGTCTCAGCCGTTAAAATACCGATCTTCATCACAGGTAATAAGAGAGAAAGGTGTTATAACCTGTGAAGATTTGGAATCAAGGTTATATCCCGATGCATGATGACACTGACATGAAATACAGGGAATGTATTAATTCGCGTGTGATTGAAGCTTTGCTTTTGTAGCGGCAATATCGGCGAAGATTGTGGCTAGGCTGAAATGCAACCTAGATCAAGTTGAGAACTGGATCTTTTTGCTACAGCACAAGTGACGATAAATTACAATGAGTTTTATTTTATAACAATTCTATTTAGTTAAGGAACTGCAGAGAAATAAATTATCATAATACTCCGTTAAACCCGTCATCTTTGACGGGCTTTGGGGCTAGTTTAATTTTTTACGTACAGTTTCTATTATACTTATTGCTCCGTATTTTGTTGAACGCACCGAGAGTGATGGGCAAATGCTTACAGGTTTACGTGCTGGTCGATTGGATGGAACATCGGTCATATGATTAGTTTAAAAAAATAAATAGGAGATGATAGCAATTTCCTCCACATTTACTGGAGTTTAATAATAAACTAAGTAGAAAGCTATAAAACTTAAATTATTAATTCTAAAATCATTAAATTAAATATTCATCAACCTGTACTCAATCTACTCGTATACAGATTGTAGCTTTTACAGGTGTGTTTAAGGATTTTTTTATATTAAAAAAAATCTCTCATCACTCTGCATTCTGCATTTATTGTCATCTAAACACGTTGGAAGCACTTTGTAAATATTTTCATGTGAGTCAATCATATCTACCGGAAATTGTAGTTTAAATGGTAAGTACATATTACAGCTGGCGAATGTTATACAGGGTCTTGTATGTGGCTAATAACAACCCCAAATTCTACTTCTGAATTTCACGATTTTTTAAAATTTAAATGCTTTTAATGTATAAGTAATTTTTCAGCATGTCTATCTGGAATGTATTCCATTCTCTGACTTCTTCAACTATCAAAGACTGTTTTCACATTCTCTTACGTACTAAATCAAGTACCAATTTATGGTCATGGCCATCTCTTCCCTTCTATGCAATACTCCTAATTTTTCTGTCAATATCCATCCGTTACAAAGCATTTAAAATTAACATAGGGCATTTAAAAATAAAGCGGTAGAAGCTGTAAAGTTTGTCTTAAGACTTTCCAATTTTTTCAATCGTAACAGAAAAACATTTTCGCGTTAGCCCATGCTACGGTTCCAGTAGCGTTCATTTCCAGATAATAAGCAGGATTAACAGGCGGAAATGGCTGAGAGCTGTGGAGGCCGATCACTCAGCGGGATGGGGTGTACCTGGTCGGTTATTGTTTCTGCTGGATGCCTTGGATGCCATTGTTCGCGCTGGGATTGTTTCCCATGAGCACCTCCTCTCCTCTCGGAGAGTCCGTCATGTGTGACCGTCGAAAACAGCATGCCGTCTCAACAACATCGAACAGTCCACACAAAAATTCTCTTAATTCAACACTACTACGCACCGTTAAAAAAGCGAATTTTCACTTTTTACGGAGTACATTAGCTGGCTGTAATAAAAATACGGAGACAGAATACGTGGGATTAAATTACACTGAAGTTTACCATGTTTGTCTCCTAGCACGACATTAAAAAATTGAAAATGAGATAAAAGATGTTTGTGGTAGAGTTAATCATTTCTGTTTCTGAACTGAACTATGAACAGTGTCTGCTAATTCATTTGTCGAATTCTGAGTGGAAGTTTTCGCTTGCTGTGTTTAGTGGGGACAAACTATCAAACATCAGAATCCCGTTCATAAAATAATTTAGAAAATTAAATTAATCAGGAATCACATTAAAAATAAAATGTTCTGGACCAATACATATTCTTTTTTAAATTAGACAACAAACGATAATATCTGCGGTAAGTTACAAAAATTACAAAAACATACTTTTTCCAGATACAATGCTGTGCGGTTTGATTCTGCTGTCACAGATCATGTTTAATTTAGCTTTAGCAATTTTCCTTTTTTGGAATTTCACAAAAACATTTTATCTGCAAAGTCATTATGGATGTAATACAAACTTCCTGTATTTGTGTTTTAAGTCATACATTGGTCGTCAACTACGAATACTGTTAAAGGTAAACAATTTTTATTTTTTTATATTTTACGAATAACAAAATAACAACATTGTAGTAAAAAATTAGGGTTATTTTTTTTTTTTTTAAAAAACATGATTTAACGAAAAATAAAAAGATAGTTTGATCTACAGCCAATCGTTCTTTTCTAAAAAAAGTGAGTGATTCTCAACAACTGTGAAGTAGGAAGAAATGCTGTGAGGCGATATTTATATGGAAAGGAAATATAAATTATACCCAACACTCACCATAGCTGAATGATTGAGGCCAGCGGCAACAAAAAATATAATTCAGAAAAAATCGGGCCATTCCCTTTTCCAGTAAATAAACACGTATGACTAAGCTTGCGCAAGCGCCTTTGTTCAACACATCTACAAGCATGATCAGAGACAAGTGTAGGATGGAATTGACCGTTGGAGGTAGAGGAGGGAGTAAACGATAATATCATCGGAAATATTAATGACTAAAAAGAAAAGGAAAAATCTTTTATAAATTTTAAGAATTATAAGAATTATAATTACAAAAAATAATGGTAATAGTTAAATAAAAAATTGAAATAAGTTCTACTTCGATTTTTTATTTGACTCTTCGCTGTTATATTGACATCATACCTTCTTGGGCCAACAGAACTACCAGGAGAACGGAAAAAGATAAATATTTCTGAAATCTTTATCTGCTTGCCTTTACGAGGTACAATTGATTGCAGTAATATCGTAGGAACAGGTGTTCCAGGCTTATTTTACAAACAAACTTTTAAACGCGTTTGCTTTATCTAGGAGATTTTAGTGTTGTAGAGCAGGAAGAGGAAGGGCAAAATAGTTTCCATAACAACTGATAAATGTACTTCGATTTTTCTTTTATTGTTCATAATCACTAAGTTTTATGAGAGACAAAATGTCGTCATATCTGGGGATGTAAAAGTCTCCGCCGAAGCCTGGATCAGAACAAACAAACAAAGGAATGGTTACAAAAAATTAGTTTTGAATGATAGCTGTGTAGTCATTACTCCCTTGCTAAAATACTCTCAATGTTTTTTCAGAAAATGAAATTTTCTTGTACATACAGAAAAATCAGTTAGTACCTTCCAAAAGCAACCAAACAAAAATTTGCAAGTGTGTTTTGTGACAAACCTGAGAAATAGTTCTGCTAAGCTCACACTGTTTGTCTGATAGTGTGCTTTATTAGCTACCTCGCCTTCACATTAGAAAGTGGGACATTTGCGCACGTCGCATGTCATGTATGACGCTCATTATTCGATGCAATCGGTTGTCATGCTTCCACCGGAAATGGGATCTCAGATGCTTGGAAGTGAGATAATCGACACAAATTTTGTCGGTTTATCTAACAGGACACTCACGTTGGTAGCACAGCAGTTGGTCTCGTATGATTCACAGTGCATTTGAGAGATAGTCTGCGTTGTATAAAGCGCACTGCGTGATAGCTCTCACGGCAGCGAGATGATGCTATCAGCTGCACCGCGACCAGGCGCACCCATTAGAGCGATCTTTGATTGCGACAGCGGTGGCCGCTCGGAACTTATCACCAGAGATTCGTTGTCGACAAACACATGGTCACGCATTCAGGGAGCAGTTGCGATTTGCATATCGCGTTCGTCTAGGACACAACATTAAATCGGATGCTCGTTATGAGTTACTTGTGTAGCCTTGTTGTATCGAAGGACGAACATAAAGCTAACACGCCATTTTGCAGAAGATCGGAATACACTAGAACTGTAGCAAATCGTATATACGAGTATTCGTTACTGAGTAACGGGTTCGTCGCCTGACTCGAAGTACCGAATCGCTACTCACAAATTCATTTCGTTACTCGCATTTGTCGTTACTTGCATTTGTCGTATAGATGTCAGTTTGATTCGATAAACGAACGAACACGACGTGTCATGCGTCATGCGGGAGATGGAACGGTTCGTCCAACAATAGAATGAACAGATGTTTGTTTTGAAATTAGTTGATTTAAGTGTGCTGCGACTGTCATATTAGGTAATATTCTGAAGTATGTAATATTCAGTGCCGTAAATCAAATGTACGAACAATTTACCTAAATTTACTTTACTCAATGAAAAGTACCAACGAAGTCATTCATGCGATACTTCATGCTAGTGCTCAATTGTATCAGAAGTAATGTGACATAGCAATCAATGAACTTTAATTACCGCAGGATCCATGTGATCAATGCGGTACTGGCTTTTATGTTGAATGTTTGTCATAATCGCAACGCAACAACAATTACGAATCTAATCACAAAAAGATGAAGAATTTACAAAAATAAATGAAAATAGTAAAGGAAAACGAAATACTTCATTGAGATTATAATATTTGTTAAATACATGTCCCATTATCATAACAGGCTTGTATTCAGGGTTTTGAGTAGGCTACTTTAAAAAATAATCGTCATTGGTTATTGTCACTACATATGTCACAGTCAGGTGAATTTTGAAATTAGATAATTATTTCGTATATAATATTCATTACAGTAAATCAAGTTTACATTCAGAGGTTTTATCTAAACGAACAACTTACCTAAACTTATTTTACTAAATAAACAATTTACTTAAGCTTTACCAACTACTAACGAAGTCGTCCCGTATGCGATGCGACTCGATGCGATGCTTCATGCTAGTGTTCGATTATCTCAAAAGTGATGAGTAACGATTCAAAAGTAACGGGTACTGATTGGTTTAGTAACGAATATATACGGGTACAGAATTTCTCGTTACTTTTATAGCTCTACAATACACTAGCAAAAACATAGTCGACTAAAATGGCTGAGGTCGGTAGCGGTGAAATGTTGTGTGCAAAAATGGATGGCAAATCCTACAACCTAATTTTTAAAAGGTTTACGTCAAACAAATTTGTTCATAAGCATTGATATTGTCTTACTTCACTATTTTTCCGCAGATCACAAAACACTCTCTTCGTGTAGCGCACAATCACTAAGAATCACGACATCACCATTGAATAAGACCATAAAAATTGATTTACTCTTCACTTTATCTATTTGCGAAAAAAACTTGATGTTAGTTCTATTCATTCTAAATCTAAAATTAACATAGTGGTTGAAAATATTTCTTAAAAAGATAAGTCTTTATCTGCGTTATTGAAACAGGTTTTCTGGTATCACTCTGGTTCCATGGCCAGTCCGCGCTGATTTCTGGATTAAATAACTTTACTTTAAAACTCAATAAATATGCCATCTTCATCATTATTAATATTTTGGAAATATTTCAATTTCGCAGGTCGTCCGGTACATCCTTTTCCTAGGCTGTGTTTGTTTTTAAAACAATGTTCCATCTACAACCGGCTTGCTAGGCCTGTCGTAGTTTTGATGGCGGGTGGAGGTAGGGCGGATGTGTTGCCATCTATCTGTGAAAAGAGTTCCTTGTATTCTATGTGACTAGCGTATTTTTGTTTGAGAAAGCTCTAGTTCAGGAGGTGAAGATAGGAACCGTCCCAGCCTTCGCCTGCCTAGGTGATTGCATAAAACCACGTAAATACCACAATCAAGATAACCGGTATGCATGGCCTGAGATTTGAACCTTGGCCCATTGTACCTCCCGGATCCAGTGTTCTGGCAACTTAACGCGCGAAACCACATTGGCGTGTCTATAAGCAAGTAATAACTTTGTATTTAATTCATTAGCTTCTCCTAGCAGATAAATCTTGAAGGACCACATACAATTAAGATTGTCGCAATAACAGACTGTTGATAAGTTGACTACAGGGCGCCACAACACAGTTTCAATATGCTTATCGACTGAGGAGACAGAAAAAGTTTCCACAGTGGTTATCTGGGATTCTTGTCCGATGTCTGGTTGAAAAATCTTGATGCACTGAGTTCTGATTCACCTACTTGTTCGGACCTACAGGTCAGCAGGAGGCCTGACATCATTTCTTGATGTTTACGCAATTCAACGCAAATCATTTTACTCAGGTATGAAACAATGCACCTCGGCCAGCAAGAAAATGATTTCTGCCATCAGTGTATTGTACCTTTCTCCTTACTGGTTGTGAGGACGTCAAAGGTGCATATTTTTAACCCAAAACCACTATCAATCATTCGCTTTCTCGAGCAGAGGTGGTCATGATTCGATGGAATGAAGAGCGATTATTTCTGCAGTATGAGTAGCAATCTAGCTGCCCTACCATTTTACAATTACTCTCTATAAACAGAACGAAAAGGTCAGGTCCTTACATATTACAATGCTCACTATAATGTAGCATTAACAATCAACGAAATGATTATGAAAAGCCTTAACTTCTGCGACATCCAACTGCAGATGCAGTATTTGTATATGTTACCGGTTA
Source organism: Vandiemenella viatica (assembly GCA_031002005.1). NCBI lineage: Eukaryota > Metazoa > Arthropoda > Insecta > Orthoptera > Morabidae > Vandiemenella > Vandiemenella viatica. The sequence continues at coordinate 337,489,264 of JARYHS010008074.1, read as the reverse complement.
AAGAGTGAGAATAAACTAGTATATCCTATCACGCTTAGGAATAAATTGGTTAGCCAAGGAGAAAACCGGTTTCTCCCAAAATCGGGGTTGGCAGGTACTAGCTCTTTATGCTCGGCGACGGATTGTTTACATCGTAAAAATTATAACAGATCCACTTTGCGATTAAATTAGAGATTTTATAACATAGTTAATATGCATACAAATAAAGCAATCTTTCTGTACACACGCCACACAGCGCCACTTGAAATATTGCTTGCAGAAAAGAAAAAAGGATTGCTCCTCTACGCCATTTTACCCAGCAAACATTTCTTTGAGATTTTGTGTGTGAATTAACAGCGCAAAACTCAGATTTTACCTGGAAAAAAATCAAGGGCACAATTAGTCTGAAAAAATGTATTACAAATTCGAATAAAATACTATTCTATTAAAAACCAATCTCTGCAAATACGACGACAGTCAGATGAAAGTGCAAATTAAATTTGTTGTTTAATATTAACTCTCCAACACAATTCCATTTAGAAGCGCTTAAATGACTAAAAACTCTATTTGGAAGCAACTATTTTACCTAAAAATATATTTTATTTTTTTAGCGATCATAACATTCACACCATGCGGGAAGAAGGATATGTTTCAGTTAAAACGAAAACACTACAATTTCAATAGCAATGCCACCAAAACAAACAGTTAGTTGTAAACATGGATAATGTTTGGAGTAATCACGTGTATGTAGCAACAGATCGTGACTATGGTTAGTTCGATGCGTAGTTCAGCGAAGTGAGACAGAAGGTTGCGTTAGGACAATGTAAGTAGCCGTGACGTGGGCGAATTAGGATGGGTGTTAACATAATCTGTACAGAAAATAAAATTAAAACATACAGAAACCAGAGCCTCCCCACTTCAGCCCATTCATGCCGTTCTCGTCTTGGCACTGACCTAGCCCAAGAGAGCAGACACTCGACACCGTGCTAAGGTAACGGCATCTCCAGTTTTTGCCCGGGGCCTAAGTGAATCCTGTCGTGTTCAGGTCTACCTGCGATAGCAGCTCCCCCGGTTCCTCTTTATTCCAAGCGGCCGTCTTGAAACAGAGGAAACCAGAACCTCCATTAATGACACTGGCTAAATTCCGCATGCTGTTTACCGGTGAGAGAAAGAAAACGCTCAGGGGTGACCACTAGTGACTCAAACCCGTTGTTAGGGACACCACCAAGCTACATGTTTACTTTCGTTTTCGGCTATCGAGAGACGGTTCTGGAGGAACACTATGATTCTTGTTGCACAGTGGACTTCAGTCTCGAGTACCGAGTAATAACCGAATTGTTTACATGAAGTAGCGTAATGCATATACAAATTGTTTAGGAAGTTTACAGTTCAAAATTATTACCGGAAAAAAATGGTTAGTAATAATGAAATCAATTGTCTGTCAAACAGTTATTACATAACATTCTTGTTTAGTTTTATGTTTCCACATCTCTCATAAACATTGCACTCATCAATTGATAATTTATTTTTAAGCAGCCATTCTTGCTAATTTCTAATAATTGATTAAATTTTTAAAGCATTATTAATAATTATAAAATACCATGATCAAAGCAAATTATTATTTGTTAGCCATATTCAATCATAAAATAATGGCGCTTCATAGAGCCATGACAATTGACTTCAGTCACCACATTTGCATCAGCGGTGGACTGGTGAAATTTCCGCTGGCCGGAATGGATCTGTTATATACAGTGAGGTTAGTAACCCCATTGAATAATAATCGTAAATATGCTGCTGTTCTGGCTTTGTTCATTCCTTGTTTCTGGATGTCACTTCAAGTAGGCACTGCTTTTTTTTCAAATTAAATTCGGATGTTCAAAATGTGTTATTTATGCGTAATATCAGCAATTTACCACTGTATTAAAAAATGAAATCACCACTAATGATCGAAAGGCAGCTGTCGAAAACTTTAAAATTTTAAAAATGAAGGAGTATTAATTTCCTCTGTTGAAAATTCTGGTGCGGTTTTAACGAAGAAAATAATTTTTCACTTTTACTAACTGGATATTCTTTGAAAGGATTATAGAAACCAAATTTAGAAATATATATCAAAACAATAAATTAGAACCAATCGTATTAATTTATTGAGTAATATACTACTACAGCTGTTAGGCCGACAGAATTAATCCCACCGATTTATTCCGTTTTTGTATAAAGAAATGACGGTAATATACATTGTGGATGGCCGTTATAATTGCTTTTCAAACATATTTAGAGGCATGATATTAAATTTTTTGAGCTTTGGGGTCTTACGCCGATAAAATAATCTTTATCTATAAAACGAAAACCGGGTATATTTGTACCAGAAAAACAAAAAAAACTACTGCGCAGATTTCGATAGGGTTTTCACGGTTTTAAAGATTAGAATCTCAACTGAATTATTTGGTATGTCTTATCCTTCGACCTAATGTAATGCCGGAGCGTTAAATGAAAATTTGAACGTACTGCGTGAAAAATCAGAAATACGATGCCTACGTCATACATCGTAAAAAAAATAATAGCCATGTAACTTTTCCTTTCTTAAATTTTTGTTTTTAGTATTTAAACACCATATATGGTCGTATATAATGCGAAGAGGAAACCACGTAAAGTGGAAAATATGTAAATTAATTTAATAATGTAATTAAAAATCATTCGATATCTATTTTGCTTCTTGAAGTTACTATCTGACGCCGTATTGCTACAATCTCTGCTGTTTAGAAGTGATATTATATTCGCTGTTGACAGCAAGTAGTGCATATTTGATGGGTTTGAATATGAAAGTGAATTGTTTAAAACCTTGTGTAGAACCTCGGAGAAATTTGTTGCTTTTTGAAACTACGATCTCAGGCCGCACAGCTACAATCTCTGATGTATGGAAGTGAAATTAAGATCGCTGTTAATTGTAAATAATGCATATCTGATGGGTTTGAAGATGAAAGTGAATTGTTTAAAACCTTTAGTGTTGATATAGCAGTATTTTTGTAATTTATTGTTGAGCGATTCTGTCTTTACCACATTTCCTGAAAAAAATAATTGTTTTACAATTGCACGAATCGCAATGGTTATTATGATGAACCTTAGTACACATGTTCCTGATAGGATGGCTAAAAATATTGCAGGAATATCGCCAACCCCATCTCCTTTCTACTTCACCGGGGGTTAGCAATTTAAACACGTATAGAAAATGGAGCGACTGACATGAAATTTGAATCACAAGTGTAAAAAACTGACCTCTGTTATGAACTTCAATATTTACTATGTGTCTAAATCAACCTAGATCATACCGGGCAACGCCGGGAACTCTCCTAGTGTTATAATAAATCCGAAGCCCTATCTCTTGATATGAAAATCAAAAATCCTCTGACATTTTGGTTCTGTATTCATCTTTGAAATCATATCATCATCACTTAAAATATTGGTGTCTCTCAACTGGGTGGAGAGAATTAAGCCAAAATAAAATATTCAGAAACAGTTTCACAAGATCCAAAACACAGGGCCGGATTAAGACAGCGCGGGGCCCTTAGCAAACGTGAAGATGAAGAGGCGCTTGGTTTTCGCCGTCCGGGGGAATTGTAGAGAGAAAAAAAAAATTCGCCCATCTAGTCTGACCGGGGGGGGGGGGGGGGGTTTTCCAGATACTCCTAGGCGCGGGGTCCCCCTAGGAGGCGCGAGGCCCACCAGAAGGTGCGAGGCCCGTAGCATTTGCTAACTTCTGCTACGTGGTTAATCCGGTACTGCCCAAACTTGTTATAAATTTGTAAATGCTTGATGTCAGACATGAATTTGCATTCAGTTTTGGGCGTGGTGACAGCACTATTTTTTTTTTTTTTTTTTTTTTTTTTTTTTTTTTTTTTTTTTTTTTTTTTTGATAAACCGACGCATCTGTGTTACCAGAGACCTTTACATCTTGGCCACTATTGTCGAAATTGGCATTACCTTTTGCTGTTAAACGAGAAAATGTTTTTATCTTTAAAGAAAAACCAGTGAATACTTTAAACAGTGTCATGTTGACTAAAACAATTTTATAATATTATACAACTAGTTTTCTGAACCTGTCTCTGATTGCCTGTCTTTGTTTTAAATTACATCCTGTTTTCTTTCAGATGAAATTATAGTGGTTTCTGCCAGTTACCATCCTGACTACCACACCAACCAAAAATATATTCTCTGTTATTAATCACTGTTAACGACAGTTTGGTTGGCTGGACAGTTTTTTTTCTCAGCTTCGTGAGCTGAACGTTTTAGGATAATTTGCCATACCCCGATCACTTTCTTCGCGTCAGACCGTTGTTTTGAATGTTTTCCAACGGCGACCCGCTTTCTCAAGATGGTAGTCAAGAAGGTTAGAGAGTACACGATACTTCATCAGAATGGCCCATCGAGCAAGAAATGGACGTACCCATGTTGCTGAATTCTTAACGTTTAACAGTGAGGTTGAAATACATCTAATTTTTATCGATTTCGTATTTAGAGCTGATGTGTTTCATTATTTCTGTTTCTCATTCTCAACCCCTTCTATAAAATAATACGACTAATGTTCCAGGTAAACAACTGCTTAATTCAATACATTAAATGTGTTAGTTCCTCTTCTGTCTTCTGCAAATACACACTTATTTATTTATTTAAAGGTTTATTTAGCCTGGTAAGATTAGGGCTTTCAAGCCCTCTCTTACATCATACTAGGTGTTTACAATAAATAATATACACCTTACACAAACTAACAGTATACAACACTTATGTAACCTTTGGACTAAATCAAGTTCAAGAGTAATACTAACAAAAAAAACTTAATAATATTAATGAGTAAAATACTAACTTAAAACTTAATAGTATTCGTGTTTAACTAGTTAATAATTTAATGGTATAAACTAATGCAAGTGAAGTTAAAGAAGTAAACGGTACAAACTTAATACTAGTAGGATGAAGAGACAAGACACAAACTAATGATAGGGAAGGCAGAATAAAGAGGTGGACACTGTATACATCAATATTATTCAAATCTAAAAATTAAGTTATGCATGGAAGGAGATATCTTTTAGCTAGTGCTCCAATAAATAATGCTTTCTCAAAAGAGTTTTAAATGAGCCGATTTTTTGGTAGTTCTGATTTTTAGTGGAACATCATTCCACAGTCTAGCCGCTGAAATGAAGAAGGAATTGGCTGGGATTTCCGAGCTGTGGGAGTGGATGGTTAGTATATTTGAGTTCAGGGATCTGGTGTTAATATTATGGGAAAGTCCTAGGTATGAGATATTGGAACAAAGGTATGCGGGAGTTTTCAGACCCACTGAAAATACACCATCAGGGACGGATAAGGACAACATAAAATAACTTTCTTTTGACCAGTTTCCGATCATACGATATTGCGTTGAAATAACTCCCACAATTTAATCTGCAATCGTGCACCATAAAATATGTCGTTTTGGCAGTCGAAAATTCTGGCGAGTTCCGTACAAAGCGTATTTTATTGAATTACTAGCTGCGACGGTCACGCGTTACTGTGACTCAGTAGTTATAGTACCTACGTTGGATCAATGTTATTCTAAACTTCCTAAAGTAGTCAAATTAATATTCACTAATAAAGACAAAAACGTTTTAGTGGATTTTAAAATTCAAAAGTAAAGTTGGTAAAGAGTTTCGGAGAGTTGAAATCAAGGACAAACGAACGTAAAATTTTATAATTTACATTTTATTAAAAATTACTTAATTGAGGTGAGCAGGCATAGCTGCCCATAGGAGAAACACGTATTTTCCAAGTCCAAGACGCAAACGGACATTGTTTGGCCTTGAGACTTATTTATGGTCATAGCGAAAGCCAAACGAATAGGAAATTGAAGCCTTTTAAATGGTATTGGAGATTCTGACGGTATCATTGAAATACGTGGCAACAGGACGATTTCTCCTTTAAACTTTCCAGTTAAAATAGTTGCTTCAAGAACATTTCCGGTGATTCTTTAGATGACCAAACGTGTACCTTTGCATGATCTAGGTGGATTCAAATTACGAAGAAGAATAATCGGTGAACCAATCTTTAACTGAAGATTGTGTGGTTTTAAAAACTCAGTTGGAAAATTTACAGCTTCATTTTCATCTACAATAGTATCTACTGATTTAAAAGACATCAGATCACCTGGAAACAGTTAATTTCGTCGACATCAACAATTTTTTGATGCCAAAATAGCACGATTACTGATCCAATTATGATCTAAGTAATTATTTGATATATCCGGGAACACACTCTCCCTGTCACGTGCTGCTGTACGAACAGTATAGAAAAAAAAATCGAAAGCAGATTTCGAATATGGCAGGATTCCAAGGTAGAGAGGAGAGAAACAGAAAACACAGTGCAATATTGAAGGGGTACTGGAGAGCTGGCCATAACGAAAAGAAGGAAAATGGGAAGCAAGGAAGAAATACTTGTACGTTTTTGAATTTAGCTTAACGTTTTCGTCAGTGTTATATTCATGTGTGTAATTACTTTGTCGTTATGTATAATAACATACAAACGATGCACAACAATACCGTATAATTATAACACGATTCACAGCACAAAACTGTAGCATAAATAAATCGAAACACAACGCCATCTACTGGATGGTTACCCAACCTGTGACGATAAATTAACACACCGCCATCTGTTAGAAACTTATGGAATTTACAAACCACTGTCCTATGACAAACGTTTAATTCGCAATAATAAATATTGAGATCAATAATCGAAATAAAAACTATCCTATATTTTAAGTTTGAGCAAATTACACACAAGTCAAATTTCATCAAAATCGGTTAAGTAGTTTCGGAGTTCATCCCGGACAAACATCGTGACACGAGATTTTTATACATATAAGATTATTCAAAATGACTGATCAGCCAAGCTGTTTAAATGTTATTTTTACTAATTCGTATGGTATCTCCTACGAAGGAATGCGAAATTAATCTATGTTAAGCGTCTAAAGAAATTGTACTACATACGATGTACCAATGTGCAGTGCATTAAATCTTCTCGCAGAAAAACATAAAGCGTGCTGGAAGATGTCCTGATAGTAGTATGGGAAACTATTCCGCAGTCACAAGCAGGCGAGTCGCGACTTACCCCTTCAGATATAAGGTAATCGCATCTTTTTAGGGTGGTTTGGATGTGATTAAGCAATACACACGCGTGGCGCATTAAATTGAAGCCAGGTATTAACATTGGACGAAGCAATGCTACTGTAGCGTGATCGACTTGTACTCAGGCACAGTAAAAATATCAAAGTACAAAATATTTTCATCTGCCATTCATAAACTTTTGGGTGCTTTGCACCAATACTAACTCTGTGCAATAAAATGGCGAATAGAAGGAGGGAAAAAAGAATTCATATAAGCATCCTTACTACTTCCGATTTTCTTATCTCTTCTGTCACTGCGACCCAAATAGTTTGATTGAAGTATTTCGTTGCACTCGTAAATGAAAGGTTGTTCAGTGTTTATCCCAAACGGCACAACAATAATCTAAATGTGGACACACGAAATTTTGTTACGCTATCTCCATTTTATGGGTGTTACAACTCTTCAAAATTCTACTAATGAATCGTAGCCTAGAATCAACGCTATCTACGACCGAAGTTATGTACAGTTGCCAGGTTTCACGTTGATCTGTTCTGTTACGCCCGAATACTTAAGAGAATCAACCATATCAACAACTGAACTGCTTATTTTGTATTACTGAACAAACGGATTATTTTTGATAGTTGTATAAATTACCTTTTTGCAATTTAGTGTAGTAAGTAACGTCCATGATTCGCTGAATTTTTAAGACCGAATTTCTTACTGCCCACACATGACTGAATCGTCAGTGAGCAATCTCAAAGTGCTATTAACATTGTCTCCAAGACCGTTTATAAAAATTAAGAAAAGAAGTGGTCCTATTACATTTCCTTGAAGAAGATCTGATTTAACATATAGATTAGTAGCGGCTTCTCCATCTACGACTAGATACTGCGACCGGCCAGTATGTCTGACGTGAAGGTTTTCGTTTTAGTAGACTCTGTAGGACTTACATGATACTAGAAAGTGAGCAATATCTGCTATGATAATTTTACGCGATTTCATTACCGTGTTTGATTACGAGCATGACAGGAAGATGGTTGTATGTTAAACTCCCATCAGAAGAGGACGCGTCCATTGGGCCAGTGGTCTATGTCGTGACTCTATCTGACACTGCACTTGGAGTGCAGGCACCTGTGGCTGGTGAGGCCGGCAGGAACAAGGCGGTCTGCATATTCATGTCTGCAGTGCAGGTGGTTCGGCCGCCCGGAGGCCGTGCTCCGCAGACCGGCACAGCAGCCAAGGGCGAACACACAGACCTGGAGACACCCTCGCTCTCCTTCCTACAGTCTAAACTACAATCACAAAGCACAAGGTGACACACGCCACGTTACCCCAAGTCGATCATTTACAATAAGACATCAAGAAAATATATCACCTCACTTAGTTCATCAAGTTTGAACGATACGTCCGACAAAGGAACTTTCAATAATACTTGGAAGCTCATTCATATTCTGACTATGATTTTGTCAACATTTGGATTAAAAATTAACTCCTTGAACCGTGTCAAAATGTAATATCCAGGATTTAGTATTTACTTGGATGAATGGCTGTTAGATTTGTATCTGGAAATTAGTGCAGAACACAATCAGTAAATGATGTGATGAAAGAGTAAAATGGGATTCACAGGAAGAAACGAGAAATGTGAGTAGCACTGTGGGAGTGTACAATGCGTATATTGGTGATGAGGTGTGGAAAGATATTAGTGAAAAAATTAAGAGAAATCAAGGGGGAAAATGACCGAGGGCACAAATTAGCACTCCATTTGAGGCTTAAGGGGATGGGATTTTTTTTCCCCATTGGTAAGGGAAGAGGGACTGGAATACATTACAGAGGGAAATATTGAATAATTTACAAAAAAAAAAACGCTGAAAGAATTCACAATAACACTCGTTGAGGGCAAAAATAGGCGGTTACAAGAAAGGGTAAAAATATGTGTGCAGGAAAGTTGCCACCGGGGATGTGCAATGAAATAAATAAAATTAAATTAAATTTATACCCCAGCTAACTTTATTGGACCGTAAATACCAGAGATGTATTATTAGTGAAATTAAAAGCTCATACAGACGTCTTAAATACTTTGTGTCGTGGGGTATTGGATATAGGATGAATATCTCATCCAAAGCGACTAATCTTATATATATATAAAAATAGACGTGTTTTTTCCTATATTTCACTTTTCAGCCACCACTACCTTGCACAGATCACTGATGTTTGTTGGTGGAAGTAGCATGGAGTTTCCTGTCGTGCACAACGTTGGCCGAATGCCGATAGCTGTGGGGATGGGGGAGATATAATGATTAAAGTTGGTCAGTGCAGGGCGTTTTCATATTTCGACCAAAAATTCGTATCTCCGTATACTTCTCTTTCCTGCCACAACTACATAACATAGACCTTTGGTATTTGTGTGTGGTAGTAGAATCGTCTTTCCTGTCGAGCACTATGGTTGTTAGATGTCGGTAGCTATGGGGGTATGGGAGATATGGGGGTTGAAAGTGGTCGACCTGTGGCAATTTCTTACTTCTGCCAAAGACAAAAATGTCATGGTGTATCACTTTTCAGCGAAAACTACAGATCACAGATAACTGGTGTTTGTGTGAAGTAGTAGCACAGAGTCACCTTTCGATCACAACAGCGGCCGATTTTCAGAAACTGTGGTACTGTGGTAGATATGGTGGTTGTAAGTGGCCGACCAAGGATATTTTCGTATTTCGACTGTCTCCGCATATGTCACTTTTCTGCCACAACTACATAGCATAGAGCATTGGTGTTTGTGTTTGGTAGTAGAATCATATCTCATGTAGTGCACTATGGTTGTTAGATGTCGGTAGCTATGGGGGTGTGGGAGATATGGGGGTTGAAAGTGATCGACCTGTGGCAATTTCATACTTCTGCCAAAGACAAAAGTGTCATGGTGTATCACTTTTCAGCGAAAACTATAGATCACAGATAACTGGCGTTTGTGTGTAGTAGTAGCACAGAGACACCTTTCGATCACAACAGCGGCCGAATTTCAGAAACTGTGTTACTATGGTAGATATGGTGGTTGTAAGTGGCCGACCAAGGATATTTTCGAATTTCGACTGTCACCGCATATGTCACTTTTCTGCCACAAATACATAGCATAGAACATTGGTGATTGTGTATGGTAGTAGAATCGTATCTCATGTAGTGCACTATGGTTGTTAGATGTCGGTAGCTATGGGGGTGTGGGAGATATGGGGGTTGAAAGTGATCGACCTGTGGCAATTTCCTACTTCTGTCAAAGACAAAAGTGTCATGGTGTATCACTTTTCAGTGAAAACTATAGATCACAGATAACTGGTGTTTGTGTGTAGTAGTAGCACAGAGTCACCTTTCGATCACAACAGCGGCCGATTTTCAGAAACTGTGGTACTGTGGTAGATATGGTGGTTGTAAGTGGCCGACCAAGGATATTTTCGTATTTCGACTGTCTCCGCATATGTCACTTTTCTGCCACAACTACATAGCATAGAGCATTGGTGTTTGTGTTTGGTAGTAGAATCGTATCTCATGTAGTGCACTATGGTTGTTAGATGTCGGTAGCTATGGGGGTGTGGGAGATATGTGGGTTGAAAGTGATCGACCTGTGGCAATTTCCTACTTCTGCCAAAGACAAAAGTGTCATGGTGTATCACTTTTCAGTGAAAACTATAGATCACAGATAACTGGTGTTTGTGTGTAGTAGTAGCACAGAGTCACCTTTCGATCACAACAGCGGCCGAATTTCAGAAACTGTCTTACTGTGGTAGATGTGGTGGTTGTAAGTGGCCGACCAAGGATATTTTCGTATTTCGACTGTCTCCGCATATGTCACTTTTCTGCCACAACTACATAGCATAGAGCATTGTTGTTTGTTTTTCGTAGTAGAATCGTATCTCATGTAGTGCACTATGGTTGTTAGATGTCGGTAGCTATGGGGGTGTGGGAGAAATGGGGGATAAAATGGTCGACCTGCTGCAATTTCATATTTCTGCCAAAGACGCATGTGTCACGTTGTATCACTTTTAAGTAAAAACTATCAATCGCAGATCACTGGTGTTTGTGTGTAGTAGTAACACAGAGTCACCCATCGATCACAACGTTGGCCGAAATTCGGTAACTGTGGGAGTGTGAGAGATATGGTGTTCGAAATTGGTCGATCATGAATATTTTCGTATTTCATCCAAAGACTTGTGTGTATCCGTAAATTTTACGTTGCTGCCGGAACTACATAGCGCAGAAGACTGGCATTTGTGTGTGGTAATAGTATCGAGTCTCCCATCGTGCATTATGGTGGTTAGATGTCTACAGCTGTCAATATGAATACTTTACAATCACGAACGAAGTTGTGGGTACCAGCTATTATATTATAAATGTGGAAGTAAGTTTCTGTCTTTTTGTTACGTTTTGACGACTAAATGGCTATATCAATATTGATGGAATTTAACAATGAAATAGTGTAGGAAGGACACAGGACATTTTTTCGGCATGAATAACAGTTTTAGTCACGAAATTTTAAGAACTTATCGAATGATGAAAGACAGACAGATTCGTGTGTTAGTCTGTAATGTTACGTTGGTTGCTCAGTCACGCAATCTGTTAGTGTTTGATTTATTAATAAATTTCGATAAGAAACAAAACTTATTATTTAGTATAGAAGTCAATTTGCTCTGCACTGTACTATTCATTTGTGTCTGTATAAAAGTTTCTGGCACCAATTTGTCTTCCTTTTTGACATGCCTTACGGACGTAAACCTGGCCTAAGGTGCAGGTCTAGAAGACAATGTGCTGCTATTAGATTATAAGATTCAGATGCTCATGTTGAATAAAGAAGAAAAAACCAAGTTGAAATAAAGCTACCATCAGTTAACCCCCCCCCCCCCCACACACACACACACACACACATCCCCGCACCTTCGCTTACTTTTCTGTTTTTAAATATGTTGTAAATTGATTCTCTTCATGAGACAGATTAGATGATAGGATGATATAATGATGGCTTTCCATCATATTATGTCGACTCGGTGTTGTTTGGGACAAGTCTTACGTTACTAACAGTTTTCTATATCCAATTCTGGAATTGAAACTACAAGTCCACGCGTACGATGTCGCGGGTAACAGCTAGTTCAATAAAAAAAAAGAACATGTGTTTAAGATTGTTTTTGTAAATCGGAAGAGACAGGATGAATTCTTTAAGCCTCCAAGGAAAAATAAAGCGATCCTATATGTGCACCTGACGCCATACAACAAATGTTACACTCAATATTAATTTCTTCATTCTTATTTTACACATAATTACTTTAACAGAACTTACGGAGTTCATTTATGAGGTCTTTGCTACTAAGTATATGACGGTAACTTGAGACTTTTTTTCTTTTTCTAATTCTGTTAATGTGTAGTCACACGAATCATTTTGATTTGTCTCAAACAGTTGTTAAATAAATTTAAATACAGAATGCTCATAATACATAAGTAGATGATAGGGAAACTCCAACTGTAACATGGTTCTATTGCAAACAGTAATAATGTTGATATTTGGGGTTTCATTTGCTGTCTAGGCGAAGAAGAAATCTTTAATTTTTGTCAGTACAGTGGTGATAATTTAAATAAAAGAATGACTGTAGGTGGAAATTTCTCAACACCAATTGTAATACAAATAATAAGACACATGTTAGTTAAAAAAGTTTCAACAATTGAGGATACAACAACGAAAGTTAAGGTAGCGTGACGTTATGGGACAGTTTAACAGTATGTTCATAAATTCTGCACCACCATTTGAATATTTTCCTTAATTTATAAAACAACAAATAATACCAGTACATACGTTCTACGTTCTAGAAACGTGAATCACAAATCCGAGACCGATAATAGTACCCAGTGGGTTTGTTTGAACCAGATGGGTTTTCATCATTCATTCAATTACTTACCTGAACTTGATGTGGGAGAAGTTCTACAAATACTGACATATGAATCTGACTAACTTCTTGGCTTGAATTGAAGGCAATCTTCATGGATTCCAATGGAGGTAAACTTAATTACTTTGCATCAGAGAACTTTTGGGCATACACAATAAATTTAAAGTGGACCTAGAAATCTGATTGTAGAAACGTTGTAACCAATGAGTGATGTTAAAATGTTTGCTAATATTTGGTAGCGATACAATACATTTGATAGATATATAGTTCATATATTTTAATTGTATGTCCGGTACATGGAAGGAATATATTCTGTTCCGCGTTTCATTGAGGCATCAAGGTAAAATATGAATGAAAATAGATTACTGTAAATAAGCAAAATGAAGATTGTATATATGTCATTCAGAAAAAGCTAACTTGATATGTTACGCTTTAATCGCTCAATGAATATCTCATAGCATAATGATAATTATCACTAAGAGTATCTTATGTTAGACGATGTGTTTTGAGCACTGATTGTCTTACACGTCTCCCTGAATCTTAGCCATGTTGATCTGTTGATCTGTTTAGGTTCTGGAAGGAAGATTTATATTCATAAATTCCCACTGACGGTAAGCGAGTAGGTATTATTTTGCATTGTGTCTAGCAATTCTCACGAATTATACGGAAGAACCTATTTTGGAAGTACTGTATTCTTTGGAGCTTGCGGAGAACTATAATCCAGAACAAATGGGAAGAAAATGAAACGACGGGACAGATTTGTGTAATTAACAAACGAGTTCAACCTCAGAGATTTTGTTGTTCAGAATGGGATACAGTTTTGATAGATGACTTTTGGCCTGAGATAAATTGTGGTTGAAGTGATGTTTTGAAGATGATCTATACATACGTAGTGCGTAAAAGGTTCTAAACTAGTACTGAACACTGTCTGAACTAATTTCTTACTTTAGGCAACGTATGTAACCGACAAACATTTACGCTCTAAACAATCAGACGATAAAATACAAGAACTGAGAATTACATCAACTTCGAGCAATACTTCAGCAGCAGCATCAGTTGTGAAAATAGTTTTGATACCGATAAAACACATTACCAACACACTGTCAAAAAGAAGAGGAGAGATGTAAAATATTGTAATGATTCTCTGTCATGCAGTTTATTGTGAAATGTAGGATCTGTGGTACCGTTAAGTAAATCTTTATGTTATTTTTCTGGTTATTGATTTCATTTTTAAATCGGGTTTGGGTCGAGTTTTTATTAAAGCTACGCCTAAAAACGCACAGATTCGAAAGGAGCTATAAGTTACTTTTCCTCAAAAAGTGAGATTATTGACAGGTTTATTGCTTGTTTAACAGTAAAAAATAATTTTAAGCAACATTTCACAAAATTGTTTCTCTCTTCCAGTAATACGAAGTTCCACATTTACATCGGCATTTAACAACAAAAAAAAATAAAAAAAAAAAAATATATTAAAGAGATAGGAAAATTCAGAATCTAGACAGGTTCAGAAATTTATGCACATTGTGTGTTTAGTATTTAAAATCATTCTGCTCAAAAAATTAGAATCTAATACAACGTTTCTGCATTTTTATATTTTATCTAAGCCAAAAAAACTAGGTAATGTGCGCAGAATTACTGATTACTATCAGATATTTCGTTCATTACTACAAACATAGCTCTGAGTAACTGTTATTGCCAATTATCAACGCCATCTAGGCAGTACCTTGTTGTCCATCCCTGTGGCTAAATTCCTCATTGTCTTTGTGTTGCTATTTCGTACTGACGCTTGCATAAATTCGTAGATGTCAGAGATTGCTTTATAGTAATAATTAGAAAACACTGATATATAATACACTTATACAAGATTATGTTATTCAGCATGAGCTATAAGCAGCAGTTTCTGCAATAATATTTAAATCAAACTACACAATGTAAACTTTGAAACAGAAGCCTGTGTTGAAATGATGAGTGCAAACCCGTATCATTGTTATGCCTACTGAAATTGTCGCACCTTCGCAACGCAAAAAATGTTGTGATTATTTGCTATTGTATAAGACGTTTTAAAATTTCGTATGTATTAGACAATTGTTTTCACAATAGGTTGAACAAAATCATTTGAGTAGTGGGATTTCAATGAAGAGTGTATGACAATACAAAACAATAAGCTTCTCTGAATTCCCGTATCTCTTGAAAATACAAAAATTTTAATGTTCTATCACAGGAAGAAAGATCACATCCTAAGTATTGAAAGCAGATTCCCGAGATATTTGAAACTATATTATCGCAATCCATTATTTCTTCCACGATACTTGAATTGAGATCCCTAACCTATAATATCTTGAAGTATTTTTTTTCACCTGTGACAGAAATATTCATTGAGAACTTCGCAATAGCTCAGTTGTGAAAGTGCACAAGTATTCAAAGGATACCGTTACAGTCATGCAATTAAGCTGATGGACCATATGGTTGCAAAATATCGAACAATTAAACTGAAGTAGACAGCAATTGTTATTACTCTCACTATCTATTAAACTAACGATGCCATCACATATTAAAAAAAGTAAAAATAAAAAGAAAAAAGTTAGTACTCACGTTGGAGCTTTCCATTTGACGGGTGCTGAACGTACACCGCGTAGGAACAGCATGCGTGCGTCTTCATGGCTGTTCACACGAGCTGTTTGCCGGAAGACTCACGTATCTGTGTTAAGGGCGACTTGCAACTTTGATTCTAATGCGGCGAATGTGAGAGCAGCGCTCAGAATCGGGGCGACCGTAAGAAGCTTAGAGAGCTCCGGCGTGCGAGTGAAGCAGTCACCTCCGTCTCCCGGCACGGTAAATATGTTTCAAGGAGCTCCAAACACTAAAACACTCCGCCACTATTCGTCAACTCGGCGGTAGGTATTTTTAGAGGAGCCATACTCAGCTATCTCGCCTACGCGAGCTCATGCAAGCGACATCAGTAACATGGCGACTATACCTACGCCATCCTTAATAGATAATCAATATCCATCTTGGAACAATCTACAAAGGTAAAAGATAACTCGGATTACAAGGGCCGTTACCCAAGCTAAGTTTGCGTTATTCTCAACCACTGTAAAAAAAAAAAAAAAAAAAAAAAAAAAGAGAGAGAGATACTTGTCCAATAATAAGTTATTTTGACTAATTGTTGGTTATTTCCCTCTTATCATGGTTACTTAATCACGAAGTTATACCTGCGGAACGGAACTTATTAGTAGCACACAGAATGGACTCAATAATCCATTAACAGAAGCCGAAATTTTGGAGGTGAAAATTTAATGATAATTGGGTTTTATAAGGCAGATTTGTTATAGGCTAAAACCAAATTAGGTACCCTGCATTAGTCTTACAGTACGTCGTGCCTATGACGGGGGTAAAGCATTCGGTTATCAGTAAGTTTAAGATTTTCGTCAGAGGACGATGAAGAAAAATAGAACTAACCAGGTTAATGCGTTAGTATTACAGCTATGGGAACGAAAATTTGTTCGCTTGTATGAGTTTAATTCCGCGGTGATTTGTAGAAAGGTAAATCACTTAGACCATGACCGGCCAGTGTAGCTCAGTGCGTTGCCGCGCCGGACACTATCAACGGGAGCGGTCACATGACCCTAACTGCTGCTTTTATCTGTTTTTTCGCAACCTCCGTGGCGCATGCCGCGACCGTTCCTAATATCCGCCTTGTAAACAACACATTTTCCAAGATCTTAGCGCCCACAGAACATAGTTACCAATTTGGCAGACAGATGGCAACACTTCACTTCCTGCACTAGTAAGAAGTCGACACGGTAGTAGGTATAAAATGCTACAAATATGACCATACCATCGATGAGTAAAACTTATTAAAGGAAGCCTATGCCTAATGTTGAGGTAAGGTGGTGAAGAAGAAGAAGGAAATGCTTAAACCACGGGAATAATAATACTGAATTTTGTAACTGGTGTTACCTCGACAAAAGATACTATGTTTCTAGAGAAATTGTTTATATGTTCACTTAAAGGGAATTGCATTACATACCATAAATTATCAGTGTTTCGAAGCAAGTATCTAGTTTAAACAACAAAAACTGGCATGGTAAAATGATTATGGAAGTGACAGTCAAAATAAAATTCAAACCCCTACGGATTCTGTAGTTCTGTTATTCAGACTAACGCAAAGAAAATCGTTTCCGCAGTTAACATCATAGCGGGGTATTTGAATTAAAATTATATGAATTAACTGAAAAAATAAATTATTTTTGAAGTTAAAACTTCCATACGCGCGTTAGGCGATGTTTGGTCGAGCGTAAATCAATGCGTTCGCGACTTCCCGTCACCGACATGTTGCGCGTATGATATGCGCGTTGGAGGCTTTTTGGATGAGTAAAATCTTGTGAGTTCGCGTCACCAACACGCTGTAATAGTAGTATATATTGTAGCTATAAGTATGACGTCTTGCGCTTGGACAGCAGTGAACGTATAAATTATACATTCAATTTATAAAAATGAATATTTGCTTTTTACCAATGTTCATCACACAAACACACAGTTTTTATTCGATTTTGATGGAGCATTGCATACGAATACTTTAAAATAAATAGAAAAAAAATGTTTACGTTTGATTTACGAAAACCTAAACGCTCTTCTGCTTCCCTCCTCACCTTAATTTCTGTCAACGTTGTTCATACAAAATCACAGTTTCTATCCGTTTTTGATAGTACTGCTTAGCACACGCATACTTCAATACAAGTCGGTTGGGTAGCTCAGCGGTTAAGGCGCTTACTTACGAAGGTTTATTTCTGTAGTGGCGGGTTCAAATCCCGAGTAGAGCCGGGACTTTTAGGAGTTGTATTTGATTATATGAGCTACACCGGGACATTCCGTCGTTCTGATTCCACGTTAAACTGTAGGCCCCTGAGGAAGGGAATTGGTGTTCCTGCCTCTGACACAATAGCTTGGTACATCTCCTTCGGGAAGATTCGAACTTTAGGTTATGGAATAATAAAAAATTTTAGTTTTAGAAGCTAAAACTTACTTAGGTTCGTTGGGCGATTTTTGGATGGGTAAAATCTTGACATGCTAATGCTAACATTATACCTGTAGCTGTCTGGTGGCTCAGTGGTTGAGGTGTCCGACTGGGGAACGAAAGGTCTCCGCTTCGGATCACTGCCTCGGATGGGATTTTCATAGACCTTTAACCCGACCTTCACCTCTGGCTTGCTGTGTGATGTACAGTACGTCAGAGCGGTTCGAAGTTCGAATTCCACGTTAAACTGTAGGTTCCCCATACCAGATAGCACTAACGGTTTAGATCAGGGGTCTCCAAACTACGGCCCGCGGACAGATTTTGTCCGGCCCGCGGAGAGCTAGGCGAATTGTAGACTTTTTTTTTTTTTTTTAGCTCTACTGTAATTTACGGACGCCCCCTAGCAAATTAAGTTTAGTTTACTGAAGTTTTCTCAGTTTTCTCATTTTATGTTGGTTTTGGCCCTCGGAACTTACTGGAGTAATCAGTATGGCCCTAAGGCTGAAAAGTTTGGTGACCCCTGGTTTAGATTAAGGCGGCTAAGACAGGGGTGGAATGCGCAGCCAATAAAAACCCTCTCTACACGGAATTATTTTACTACATCTATAGCTATTGTTTTTAAGTTTTCAGTTCAGTACCCAATGACTGCCAATTGTTATTTTATTCGTTTTAGAATTGAAACAATCATGTGATTAATTAGTTTGCTGCCAAGCAGCTATAACAGCAACTAAACCCATATTATTGATATTCTCGTATTTCATTGTTCGGTAAAAGTCTACTAATTATACAGCTATAGCACATCAGTGTCGCATGCAGTCACAGTACGGAAAATGATTTTTTTTTGGTTACACAAGATTTTTCGGGGAGGTAATGGTGGTAACGTGAAGCAGTCTTCAGCAGATGTTGTAAATAAGAAGAAAAAATTGGTAGTAATATGTATGACTACGAATTCAAATCTGGAGGCTATTAAGTTAGCAAAAAATAATATCTGCAAGTTAAACAACACCCAACATAAGACTCCTCATTAAATTTGCACAATTTTTCATGTTAGTGTTTTTAATTTTTTAAATAATTTTCAACTGTTTTGTGTAATTTCACTGAATAAACTCAAGGGAGAAATGATATATGATCCCTTGTAATGGAAGCTATCAATTGAAATATTAATTACATCATAAACTGTAGTTTTTTACAGTCAACTGATATAAATATATAACTTTAAAAATAATATGAAATATCTGGATGTTGTGGATCATTTTCCTCAATTGCTGATAATATTAATAAATAAATTACGCCAATTTCTACTAAAACGTGAGTAACGTCAACTGGTCCAAAACCGCGAAAACTGACGAAACTGATCAAGCTATTGAAAACCGTCCCTTGTTATTCAATAAGTGTTTAAAGTAAATAAACTCAGACAGAAAACGATTTAACTTAAATATTCTCAGAAGTAACTGGAATTGCAATAAAATAGTAGTAAGACAAAAATACAGTGCGTCGACTTCAATTTAAGTACGATAGAAATTGAGTAAGAAATCCATAATTTTTGTAATACTTTATCCTATTCACGTTCTCTGAGAAGTGAAGTAGTGGCAAAACTTCTTATACTGTTAGCACCAGCATCGTTAGGGATCTGACGTCTCCGTGAACGTCGTCGCTACTTCGCAAGCCCCCCATAGCCGAGGAGGAAAGCAAATAAATTAATATAGATTTCCTGCTATTCTCGGGTTGCTTCCCCCAGCGAGATCTGTCTCGACCACATTAGCGATATGAAATGAAAGTGTCCTCATAAAACACAGCGTATTGATATTTATAGCGCATGGTATTTTCTCACGTATCTGCTGATCAAATTAGTAATATGTCCGCCTCGGTTAGAAACACGTTAGTCGCGGACATTACGGATAAAGTATGATCACGTAAAATTAGAAGAATTGCTAGAATAACATGGTTCCTTTTAAAATAATCAAGTGACAAAATTTGTGTTCCAAAAAGAAATTTGTCAAGCATTATTTTGGACATGACATTATACGCTGTAATTTCTGAACTGACAACGGGCAGAGATTTGAGTTAAGCTAAAATACGTAATTTTTATTAAAAAGATAAAATCAAAACTGAGGATGAACCTTCTAAAGCACATGTGCTGCGAAGACAAAAAAATTGTGCGTTATTTATTTTTATCACCTCGCTGTTCTTCTGTCTTCAGCTTTCATAAGGAATGGATATTCCTTATTCTATACTTCTCGTATTAGTGTATCCTTCCGATATATTTTCCTGCTCTATTGCTATATGAGATTGTATCATTATTTTTGAATCTTCCCTTATTTTTCTGGTTTTTTTTTCTTTTGTTTATGGCTTTACGCCTCGTCGACGTCGATGTTATTAGAGGCGGGAAAGGACTGGGACAAGGAACGGGAAGAAATTTGGCCATGGACTTTTAAAGAAACATTCCGGCATTCACATGAAATGATTTTGGGTAACCATGTAAAACCCAATTCAGGATGCCCGGACGGGGATTCGAACTTGCGTCCTCCCGAATGCGAGGCCAGAGCATTACCACTCACCAATGACGCTCGGTATTTTTCTGGTTAACAAGCCTAAGGTAATCTGCAATGGAACCACATGGACCGTGTATATATCTTGTAGTTATAGATAATATGTCGGAGAATGTTCGTATTTTGTTACATGTATTAATGTTTTAGACATCCATTCCATTTGTGTTTCACTAGACATTGAAAGTGAGTGATGATAACTTTAGGTTCTGACGGTAGTCATTCCGATTCAGATCTGGAAAGAAACCTGTATACATTTTGTGTGAATTCGCCGTTATATACTCTACGGTTCATTACGTGTAACACAAAGAATCGAAAATAAAAAAGAAAGTCGCTGTCTGTACGCCTAAAAAATAAAAACCCACAATCCTCAATTTTTTTATTAAAAAAAATACGAAGTTAACTGATTGTTAACTTCTGTTAACCCCCAGACATATCCAAACATTTAGAAGAAGGTGCAGTGCTCTTAACCCAGAAACTTAGAAGATAAGGTCAACAGAATACTTAGGTTCAACCTCAAGAATGAAATCAATATTTGTCTGGAGTGATCTTATTTCTAGACATTGTATCAGGCTTCTTTACAATTGTAAATGTCACTTTGCATCGTGTCCGTTCGTAAATAATACTCCGTTCATTGTCGATGGTAGCTCGCCATGCAAAGAACATCAAGTGAATGACATTAGTCGTGGGATCTGAGCGGTGGTCCGGTGTCGCAAACTGTAACGGGCCGACCGTGTCCGCAGGTGCTTTCTAGAGACGCAGTCATGTGGAAGAAGGCCCAAGGTTCTCCTCGGCTGGGCTGGGCTGGGCTGCCTAGTGCCGACATTCACGCCATTAGCCAGCGCCGCTCGGTACGCAGACACCTGCCTGACACGGCGCAGGCCGGAAAGATCGCTTTTTCCTGAACCAGTTCCGCTAGCGAACGCGGAAACGTAATCCTGCCCCGCAAGAACTTCGGTGACGATGTAGTTTTGTGCATTCCCGTTGTAAAACAAGCCGAAACGTGGGTTCTAGCAACTGCACAGCTAGAGCGAACAGATGTGTGCTTTTCTTCCACTGTTGGAGAGAATGCAGTGAGTGAAAGATTCAGAGGGGGTAATTAATTATTCATATAATTTGCTGAATGTATATTTTACTTTCACAGCTTTGTTTTTTCTTGAAAATTCAGTATTAAAGGTTTATATCAGCAGTTCTTTCTAGGTACCGTTTACAGGGGCGGATCCAGGATTTTGGTTTGGGAGGGACTTGGCTTGAGTGGATTTTGGTTGACGGGGGCTTTCGAGGGGAGCGCTTTGGGGGGGGGAGGGGTTTGAGTCGGGCCAAAGGTATTTTTTACAGTCTCCTCGGGCTTCAAATCCGTAGAGCTAAAATAATAATAATAATAATCATAAACAAATAGTAGAGGTCTCCAAAATTACAATGTCGGAGATGGACCTAGATTCTTTTGGGAAGGGGCTTGACCCCCCTAGCCTCCCACCACCCTGGATCCGTCCCTGCTTCGGTACATACTCGTATATCTTTATTGCTGGGAAGTAAGGGCTACACGCGCTAGGATCAACCTACTGGCGTGCTGTAGAGAAGACCCCGCCATAGAATTCCGAATATGCGTGAACATTTTTAATGAAGCATTCCTTACCTCTTCCATTTTCACCATTGGTTGTAACAAGATTACAGAAAAAATGTCTCTTATTTTTTAATTTATATGTTTCCTTCTTTGTAGCTCTAACAGTTACACTGATGAGCCAAAACGTTATGACCACTGTCCTCCGCGAGATTTAATGCCGTCTGATGACGTTGTGGGCACGACGTGCGGTAAGGAAAGTATATAAGTGAAGCAGAAACACTTGGGAGTTATTCTATCTACGATTCCTTTGGCAGATAGGGAAATATATTGATTAAAATGATTTTGACAACGGGCAGATTGTTACGGTCCGGCGCCTGGGAACGAACATCTGGGAAACGGCGATGCTGGCCGGCTGTTCACGTGCTACTCTAGTGAACACCTGTGGAAAGTGGTTGAAGGACGGTGAAATCACGTGTTGGCGACAAAGTGATGGACGTCCACGACTCATCACAAAAAGTGGAAGCCGGATGCTTGTCCGGTCTGTAAATCAGGATATGGGGCGATCTGTGGCGGATATAACTGAAGAGTACAATGCTGGTGCAGGCAAGAGTGTTTCGGAGCACACCATTCAACGCACATTCTAGAACATGGGGCTCTGCAGCTGACGGCTCCTACGTGTTCCCATGTTGACCCAACGACATTATCTACCACAAGGCCTAGATTTGGCTACAGTGGTTTGAGGAGCATGATAGTGAAATCACATTAATGTGTTGGTCACCAAATTCGTCTGATCTCAGCCCGATAGGACACATCTGGGACGCTATCGGGCGCCAGCTCCCCGCCCACAAACCACCGGCCCGTGAATTGCTTGTCCTGTGCATAGACATCTGATACCAGATAGCTACGGAAACCTGCCGGTGGTCATGATGTTTTGGTTTGTCAGTGCATCTTTAACATACACACGGAACGCCTTGCAGAGATGCCAATTTTGTGGCTATGGTGTCACCCCTTTATCCCATATCACTAAGTTTAGCTGCTTGAAGCTCGGTGGTGTAGGAAACTTTCTTCATTGTTACTTGTTTAGCCTTATAGGAGAGGTAATGGGGCACGGTTTCTAATCACCAAATCACCTAATCTCTGTTACATCCCAAACCTCTCTGTGTTGCTTGCGGAGTGAGGCCATACAGCAGTATCGGTGGTGTCTTGTCCGTCGTTATAGTATGTTATCCAGGTGCCTCCCTCGGTATCTTTCGGAAAGATCTCAACTGGAAACCTTCATGATTAGAACTCTCCCAGCTCAGATCTCACGTTTCCAACATAATACAATGAACAGCCAAGCTATTGAGGTCATCCACAAATGTAGCAACACTTTGACATAGAGGATGACCATACTTAGATTCCCAGTTTATCTCTCACAATCGTAGGGTTGAGGAGAAGAAGATTCATATTGAATAATGGGCAAACTTGTACTTGAGTATTACAGCCAGACGATATGCTTTTTCTATTTTTTGCTGTAATGTTGCAACAAGTGCATATATAAAAAAAAAAAAAATTAGTTTTCTTGACAAATTTTTATTCGATTGCACATGAATACAATTAAAAATTTATAATGCTTGCTAGAAATATAATTGTTACTACTGTTAAGTCACTGCTTCGATTCCATTGTTTACGTACCATTCTGTGACCTTAGATTGCTGAGTCTTAAAAGTAATTCTAAAGAAAATTTTGATCCTAAGTTGAATTAAATTTATTTTCAAAGGTAACAGAGTAACAGCTTAGACGCCTCACGGCTGCTTTAATTGTGTTATCAGGAGGCCTAAGCGCAGGCACAACAAGTGGAAAGGAGAATGGTGGCGTGGAAGGCAGTAGGAAAACGCAGTTTGGGCACCTGCAATAGCGATAACAGACCCGCCCCACCCCGGCTTGCGCGCTCACATATCTCTAATTGGCACTCTGCACCTGATAGGTGGGGGCAGGGGCGCATTAATATGGAACAAATTCTAAACTCGCTGAGGCCACCAGTTATACAACATCGATTTTGGTGCCCACTACACATTACCTGTTTCGGAGAATCGACAGAGAATTTGCAGATTTTTGGATTGCTTTCATTGCTTTTGTTTTTTAGTGGTTCTTTAGCAAATAATAACTCATTAATAATCTACTAACTACTAATCTACTCATTAACTGAGAAAACTGCTGTAAATGTTTGGTGCGTGATACATTATAGTATCGAAATCACTTATCAGAAATGGACCGGTTGAACAATAATGCTTTTCTCGATCGGCACAAATTTTAGGAAGCAAACTTATATAGACGTAGTAACAAATCCTATAAGTTTGAAAGCAGAAATGTGCTTCTCATTACTAGCAGGTAATTTCTAGATTGGTTCTACCACTCTCTTCTTGTGCTGTGCGGCGAATATTGGACATTTTTTTTAAATTAAATTTTGTTGACAATTATATAGGCTAAAATACTGTAGAAGAGAAAGTATTCAATTTATTTCGGGATACGATTGTAAACTGTAACTTTATATTTAACTTACTGGTGTAACATTGTTCGAGGAATCCTTGACATGTATCAAGAAAGAAATGCTATGTTTCTTTGAACCGGATATTAAAAACCGCATAAAAGAAAATAACGGTGGTGAAGTAACCGATATGAGGCTGCTAGCATAATTCAAAATATGACATACGTCATTACTCATTTATAAAAAGATTTAGAAATACCTGTCAACTTAATTCGATACATTGGCCGTAATTCCGCAAATTTATGGCTAATCTCTGCCGGAGGTGCTAACTAGTGTATCTGATTTATTTCCTTTATTAAGAAATCGTATTAATAGTGTCTTAATGTTCCTATTGCAAATCATGGCAAAGAAAGTAATTCTTGTTGCCGTTCGCAAATGTAATATCAGGTGAACGTAAGGTTCTGTTAAAACCGTGTGGTAAACATAGGGGCAGAAGTAGCATATGCGTGACTATCAGTACCGACTATATAATGACTGAAGCCACTACTCATATGATTTGCAATGACTTTCTGTCAAAATGTTGAAAATTATAAAGTAATCAGTAATAATATTTTTGGCTTTGACTTAGTAACTGCGAAGCCAAATCCCTTGAACTCACGTTCTCCCACTAAAATTTGTTGTTTTATTCAATTTATTAAAGTATTCCAATAACACTGATTTATTCACATAAATGACCTGGTCGATTAATTGCAATGCACATTTATTTTAATATGGTGAAAGTAGCATCAGTTAACCGAGGCATGTAATCAGCTTGTTAGGCCGCACGAAGACTGCTAGAAAATTGTCGCTATGATTGCAGTGCAGTAGAAAGTTTTTTGCATCAAAGCGTCTAGAAAATGTAAAAGGTGACCACCAATCAGCTTTTTGATGGCTAGGACTGTTCTATAGAACTAACAGTGATTGAAGGCTAGTGCAAATAATAGTCATCTCTTATTAATTTATGACTATATACGAGGTTCCCCATTTCATCCAAAATTAGAAGGTAAATGTTTAAAACATTAATAAAAATAATATAATAGATTCGAATATTGATTTAAACATACTAAACAATTTTCAGTGAATAAAAAATGTCGAAATATAATAACTACTGGAATTCTTGATAAAATATATAAATTAAATATGCAACATTAAAAACAATGAATGATTATAACATTTAGATATACACACAACGAAAGCTGTTTTACACAAAACTCTGAAGACAGAAAGTTAACATTTTTTGTAGGAATGGTATGCTACTGTTAAAAATCATTATGACCACTTGTTTGAAATAAATTAATTAATTGTTGGATTAATGTGAGTGAAACCATACTATTACTGAGTTATGGTTTCTTTTTATTACTATGAGAAAACAGAAAGGTGAACTCTATAAGATTTTTGTGCTTGTAATTATTTTATATAATTATAAAGGTTTGAAATTAGTAGTCGTGTCTCTTGTGTTAGCCTTACTGAACTCCAGCAAAGCGTTAGTTAGTTGTTACCTGCAATAGAGCAGATACATCGTACTTTCAACAAAAGTAAAGGTGCTGATGGAAACCTATTCAGTTACGAGTAGTTATAAGTTAATAAGAGCTGATTACTATTTGCGCTAGCCTTCAATCACTGTTAGTTCTGTAGAACAGTCCTATGAACCAAACATACCACTCTGTAGTGAAATTCTTACAATTTTTTTTTTTTTTTTTTTTTTTTTTTGTAATACTGGTATTTTGATATAGTACAGCCAGTTGCATTACATTAAATTCGTATTTTTATCACTTAAGTTTCATTAATTTCTATGAGTTTATGATTATTAAATTGAAATACACCAAAACATATAGCCACAATTGGCCTCGTTAATACGTAGAATACTATTAGAAATAGTATTTCACCAGATGAAGACAAGGAAAAAAGCTGTTGAAATGTTGTGCATAGAAGAAATTATCCATCTGAGCACCCGTGAAATCTGTAAACATACAAAACAGTTAATTAAAACTTCAGTGTTAGGGACTTACTATGCTAACTGTAACGGTCTTGTTCTATTTATAATGAGTTAGGGAATAACAAAATTTTAATAATAATCACTGAATGTAAACGTTTAAGCGCCCTTGTGTATACAACAACCAACTGCTTGGTAGCTGTCACGTCCTTGACGGATCTCTGTCTGCGCAGGGACGTAGGCCACGGCTGGACGGCCATCAGGAACGACTGCTCTCTCCTGCCCTGCGGTCGCCGATGTTCACACCGAAAAACACAGCCCGTGTACCGGAAATCGTTACACCGGTACCGTGTGAGAGCTGTGGTAACATCTCCTGGCTGTGAGTGGTATGGATCGGTCGCAACGTGACAGCATCAAAACCATGCGGAAAACTGTCCTGGTTTCACTTTGCCTAGCCCTTGGCAGACTCATGCAATAAACGAACTAGAAAAATAAAGCGTTGGAAGAAAGATGTCCGACATGTGCCTGTAGTGAATCGGGAAAGCCATAGAAAACCCATATCTGGATGCCTGGGCGGGAATTCAAACCTGCGTCCTCCCGAATGCGAGGCCAGAGGGTTACCGCTCACCCGCTACGCTCAATAAAATCAGAATTGACATTATTTAAAATCATTGTATTGATTCGCGAAGAAGTCAGTAATTTATTGTGATTTCCTTATGCAATTCTGTTTTGTTAGGGTTGAAGCGTCATTGATGTTGAGGTCGTTAAAATCGATGCAGTACTGAGAACAGAAAATGGTATGGAATTTCGCCATAACTTTTTTGAAGGAACCATTTCTGTATTCTCCTGTAAATAATATAGATTCTACGAGATGGGATCCTGTTCATACTAGAACTGAGCGTAAACCGCTCACACACTAGTCTTGGTTAATGCGCATAGTCTAGAAAATTATGTGACGCTAGTTCATCAGAGGATGAAGAGGTTAGCGCAAAATATGAAGAGATGGAGGATTGCACCTAACCAGTAGAGTGACTGTGAACAATACATATTACAATAAAAAACAGAATATTCGACACGTTATTTTATTCTGTAATCAGAATGCCCTAGGAAACATATATTTGCTTCAACGATCACCAAGTTTTAGTACAATTTCATGTTTCATACTTTCGACAGTACGGTCAGGATCTTCCTTTGTTCTTTGTATCAGGTATGCTGTTCATCATATTAAAAGAACTGATTCACCATTGCGAATGATTTACAACGATCAGATCTGACATTCAGGTTCAAATCCGGTGATACGTGTTTCAGTTTCTGATATGAATGCTGGATTACTTCCTTGGTGTTCCTTATGATTAATCCTGTAAATGCTAATCTAATTTCTAAGCTTCCGATGTCCGCAAAACCAAAAGGAAGAGGAGGGATGTATTATGTTAGTTACAGCGCAGAATCATCCAGATTACTAATAATCTTCAATTTTTCCGATCTCAAACAAGTCAATTTGTATTTTAATCGTGATATAATTATCGGATTGGGATTTAAATCAAAATAACGTCATGAGATGCTAAAATCATGTCCACAAGAAACCTGGACAAAACCCGTCCTCTTCTGCCGGTATTGGTGGATCTGGTTTGAGGAGAGCAAGTGGAACTTTCGAGTTAGAAAAACTGCACATGGAACAAGTGGGGCTGGATTACGGAGTCGGTCACTCGTAAAGATTCTGATGTCACCGTGCGACCTCCGATTCGATACTTGAAGAATCCCCCATCCTGTCCGATGAGAGCATGTGAATTCAGGGTTTGAGCGGGCCAAGTGTTGATCCAATTTGTTTGACACAGAGCGTCGAATATTGTGAGTGAGGTACGGATACTACATAAGAAGCTCCGAGGTCAAGGCTGCACTTCCCTGCAACGAGTGTGATTATATGGTAAATATAAATAATGTTTTGTCCGCAGGGAGAAACTAACTCTAAATTTGGTGCATTTAGGAACCCGTAAACGATACTCGTGACTCTCGACACAGAGACAGAACTCGTGCTCTCTGACTGTCAATTGATCTACCCATTATGTTTTTGTAAATGGTCTGGAATGTCATTTTCCTTTAATCAGTGTTTTGTATGTGAATAATGTGCAGATGTATTGCTCATGTATTTGTTTTGGAATATCCCACATAACCTTCATTTAATTTTCCTTATTACAATAAATGTTAGTTGCATTGCCTTGAAAGTAACGTTATCTCATTTAACGATTATAATTCCCATGAGAATAATTGTATTTTAATGTTGGATTGCTCAAGTTAATTTTAGGAAGTACCTCTTCCATGGCGCCGAGGTAATATTCTAGAAAGGGAATGACTTGCAAAATTTTAATAAACTGAGAATAATAATAACAGCTGGTGGCAACAATCCTTCACGCGGGTAAACTACAACACCACTGTGAAAATTCTTCTTATCCATGCGTGCCAGCAGCAATACTAGAGTCTGTCTATTTGGATCGTATATAAATACTGGACTGTGGTTTTATATATATATATATATATATAAAGCTCATTATAGAATCAACTTATTTAATAAAGAAGATTCTTTCCCGGTAAGTCGAGTGTGAATTTTTTGTGTCCTTTGTTAGCTTTAGTGGCATTTTGATTGAAAGATGTTAGACAGGACTCGAGGCGACAGCTTAAGATGTCCAGCCCACACCTAGAGGCGATGTTTTGCGCGCACCGCACAACATCCGCCTCATTACGAGCCTTCCAGGAAGTCCAGCGCCGCCTGACCAGCCGTGAAGAACACTTTTAATTGTTCTTCTGACGACTGTTCTCCAGATTCTTTTTTTGTGGTCGGTGGGAAGAAGGCCAAACCAGGTGGCGTCCAAGGAAGCCATTCATCCGAGCCGTGGTTTTGCGAAATCTAACAGTACTTGTACTAGTCATACGGCGGCTCCTTTCCTTCGGGGTAGACCATCGACTGTTCAGCGCTTACAGATGAAGCTGCCTTCCTCCGTACAAGGGCAGTCATTTTCATACCCATAAATAGGACACATCACTTTTATGTAGAGGAAGTATTGAACTGTTATTTTTGAGATTGAAAATAATATAATGAAACTAACAGTGGTTACCGCGTTTTGAAGTATTAGCAGAGAATTTTAAACAAGTTGAAGGACAAGCATCATCTTTGATAACCGACTGCTATCGAAAGTTAACGGTATTTTGTTTAACTGATGGACATTACGAAGATGGAAAAAATAAAAACTGGATATTTATTTGAAATAATCCGATTTATAGTAAACTGTAACAGGATATTGCTTCCGTGGAAATAACAGAAATGAGTTTTAACATATATATGTGTATAGAAAATTGCTTACTTCAAAACACAAGGAAAGATATTTAATGGTAATTCTCATTGTAATATTTGATTCTTACAGTTGATGTAGAAACCACATTGTTTTTGTTAGTAAAATACTGAATAGTGAAAAAGACACAGTACACGTATTAGCAAATCTCAGGAAAGGCTGTCCCCGATAATACGGAACTAAGGATGTATTACAGGTGAAACGTAAATTATAACCCAAACTAAGCACTTGCAAAGTTGAGAAAATTATACATAGAGAAGCTAATTAATTTAAACACATAAATTTAAATTACTTTTATCTTGTTTTTATGATAACCGATATTCTCTGTGTAGTAAATTCTTAGGAAATTTGAGAGCTCGAAAATGATTTGAGGAAAGTATTTGCTGCAATAACGTATTTCTGCCTTCTTCGAGTACTAACGTATTTCTGCCTTCTTCGAGTACTTCTTCAGTTTGATTATAATTTATATTTATTGCCACAGTAAATTTAACATGCTGATGATTCGTTATTTTGGTATAGTGTTAATCAAATAACAATCGTTAAATATCATTGGTCAGCCGATACCAAGGATTCAAACGATGTTTTGGAGGTAAATACGTGGCAAAGAAAAACGAAGAAATGAGCTCGCAAACGGAAGCACACAAACATTTAATTTTTTTCTTTGGGCAAACTGGGAATCGAAGAGAAAGTAGAGAACTAACGCTCCATGAGGGAGCCGCGAGGTGAAAGAAATGAGAGACTGAATATTTTATGGTTAAATAAATAGCTGGACGAATACGTAACGTGATGGCTGATAATATGTGTCACTACTGTTTAGTTTATTGTTGTGACATTTTTTATAGTAAAATAGATATTAAATTATAAGTATATAATAAATGATTTCTGGAAATACAATTAATATTACGTTCGTGATTTATTTACGATAAACACCTTCAAAAATGAAGTGAAATGCACTTGGTAAATAAACAATTGATCTAAATATAAATTGCATTAACAATTAACAGTTATTATATATTTGTAATCAACTTCAGCTAAGGAAAATATTCCACAGCATAAATATTATTAAGTAGGTTATTGTCAGCGAAATTTTAAAAACATCCTTAGATATAAACAATCTTGATAAATTTCGTCTTGCAAATACGACCTAAAAAACTACAGATTACTTGTAATGTGGAGAAAATATTTATTACAAATTGAAATTTTATTACAGTTAATTCAGTGTTAGTGAATTAAGTCATCAATTTTGGAGTCAAATGTTTTGGAACAATAATCTAAAACAGAACTTAATCAAACATGTGAACGAACTACAAGAAACTTTTTCCAAGAATGTTTGACTCTCAGAAAACCTATAGAGAATTTGGACCAGCTCTCGAGCATGAATGGAGAATCGTGGGGCACGAGAAATAAGAAGCGTGCGAATAGACGCAGACACAGTGCGTGGCGAGCCGGCCGCATTCTCGGCGGCTGCATAGCGCGGCGGGCAGGTGTTTTTCTAGCAGCCGCGCCTAGTCATGCATGTGGCTAAGCCGAGACGCCTAACAAGAAGTCCATTCGAAAATGTGTGCCGCGCCGCCTTTTTCTGCGACGTTGGTACGCGTTTGGCCATGCACGAGTTGACGGGTCTCCACCGCACGGAATAAAGGCGGCGTGTGGGAGGGAGGGGGAGTAAATGGGAGGTAAGAGGGGGGAGGGAGAGGAATTTTATTTCGAACGGAGTGGGGCATACGGTTGGCTTATATTTTCCACATACTTGTTCAGACAGGTGTTGCCTTCTCATACGGTTAAGTGGTAGACCCACACACTGTTCCAGATACCCACAAAACTAACAAAATATCTAGAAGAAGTCATAAGTAGCATAGCGCGTCCAATTCAGGAAAAAATTCTTCCAAAGGCAAAATATTTTTTTCATGCAGTTGAGTTATAGATTTTTGCACATTCGCCTTCGAAGAAACTTTTGCTTTAAAATATTACATAACGAAAAACAGACTTCAGAGTCATAACCTTATGCCAAACAATCGTGCGAATATTGCAAACAGAAATTTAGTGAGCTTTCAAATTTTCAATCATGTGGTGACCAATGATTGAAACTTAAACCTACTAGTACTGTACTATGGAGGTACTTCGGCCCCTATCGGCTCTTATCTACGTGATGTTTTGGTGTACCTCCATGTGAACAAGTATTTGTTGATTACTAGTTGAAAAGATAACGCCAATGCAACTGTTTTTTATCTTGTTTATTGTTGTGTCCGATGTGTTTTACCTCTTATCATGGCATTATCAGCTACGAATTATTACTAACCAAAGTAAAAAATTCGTCGCTGATAAAGCGTACCCAGGAGCAGATATAGACTCTGACCATAATTCGATAGTAATGAAGTGCAGGCCGAAATTCAAGCGTATAAGGAAGCAGTATAAGCAGAACAGACTGGAAGTGAATTAACTGAAACAATCTAGCACGAGAAAAAAATTGCAGAAATAGTAGTCTTAGGCCTAAGAAGTAAATCTGAAAATAGCTCAACCGAGGACGAATGGAATGCATTGAAGACCGAAATAACGAAAGCTGGTAAAGAAACATTAGGCTTTAGGGAACGAGCTTCCCGAAAACCTTGGATCACCGAAGAAATTTTGGAGCTGATGGATCAGAGGAGAAGGTACAAAAATGCTCAGGATGAATCAGGAAGAGAGCGATACAGACAAATTATAGATCAAATAAATAGGAAATGCAAAAAAGCAAAAAAAAAAAAAAAAAGGCTACAAGAAAAGTGTGAAGAAGTAGAAAATGAAATGTTCTTAGGTAAAGTAGATGTTGCATATAGAAAGATCAGACAGAATTTTGGAGAAATGAAGAAAAGCTGCCGATGGGAAACCTCTTTAAAGCTCAGATGATAGAGTTAACCGATGGAAGGAATACATTGAGAAACTATATGATGGGGACGACTTTAACAATAGTGTAATGGAAAAGGAAGGTGATGTCGACACTGATGACTTAGGGGATCCTGTTGTGAGAAATTAATTTAATACAGCTTTAAATGACCTGAAAGCAAATAAGACAGTTGGAACTGATGAGATCCCTGCAGAACATCTTAAATCCCTGAAAAAAAAAAGTAATTGAAAGATTATTCAAGCTGATATCAAAAAGTTATGAAACAGGAGAAATTCCAACTGATTTTAATAAAAATATCTTCACACTTTCAAAGAAAGCACAAGCCAACAAATGTGAGAATTATTGCACCATTAGTCTAACATCACATGCTTTAAAATTACTGACCAGAATAATATACAGAAGGATGGAAAGTGTAGTAGAAGAGATAGTAGGTAAAGATCAGTTTGGGTTTAGGAAAAATCGTGGTATAAGGGAAGCAATTCTGGCTTTAAGATTAGTACTTCAAGGGTGGATCAAGAAAAACAAAGATACTTCTATGAGTTTATTGATTTAGAAAAAGCTTTTGATAATGTTAGGTGGTGCAAGATGCTCAAAATTTTAAAGAGGTCAGATCTAAAGTAACGAGATAGAAGAATACTCTATAAATTATATAAGAATCAAGTGGCTATAATAAAAGTAGAGAATCACGAGAGACATGCATCAGTTTAAAAGGGTGTGAGACAAGGTTGTAGTCTATCCCCGTTAATATTCAACTTGTATGTGGAATAAGCAATAAAGAAAGTCAAAGAAAAATTTCCATTTGTCATAATTGTTCAGGGAGAAAAAACCAGTATGCTATGATTTGCTGATGACATTGTCTTGTTAGCAGATAGGGCTGAGAATATTGAGAATTTACTGAATGGCATGAACAAAATACAGGAGGAAGATTTTAGACTGAATGTAAATCAAAGCAAGACAAAAGTGATGAAATGTAGCAGAAATGACACCAATACTAGTAGATTAAATACAAAAATAGGATCTGATGCAATAGGAGAAGTAAGTAACCGATGTTCGAAGCAGGAATTATGTTAAAAGCAGAATAGCACTAGCAAAAGGAGCCTTCATGTAAAAGAGAAACCTTTTAGTTTCTAATATTGATCTAAGAATCAGAAAGAACTTTTTAAAACTCAGTGTGTGGAGCACAGCACTTTATGGTAGTGAAACATGGACTTTAGGAATACCGGAAAGAAAGAAAATTGAAGCATTTGAAATGTGGTGCTACAGAAGAATGCTGACAAGTAACTGGACTGAAAAAATAAGAAATGAACGAGTACTGGTAATTATGGGTGAAAAAAGAATTTTGTGAAAGAAGCTTACAGAAAGAAGAGACTCTTTAAGGTCATATTTTGAGACATGCTGGAATGGTTAATTTGCTGGTGGAGGGAACAGTCGAAGGTAAGAACTGTAGAGGAAGACAGAGATTAGAATATATGAAGTAGATAATTGAGGACGTGGGTTGTAAGGGGTATGTAGAGATGAAAAGGTTATCACAGGATCGGAAGGGAAGGAGGATTGCATCAAACCAGTCGAAAGACTGACGACAGCATAAAAAAAAATTAAAAATAATAATAAACAACGCGTACGACACAACAATAAACAAAATACGAAACAGTTGCATTGGCGTTATCTTTTCAACTATTATTTAACTAAACAACTTCGGAAAAATGGGCTGCAACAACATTGCTTGTATTTCAATGTAAGATTCACGGGTGTTCAGCCGGATAGTGTCATAAAAACTCAACGTTTCAACAGCTGGCTCTGCTGCAAACCTGGTAGCTTTTTATTTGAGGGAATACATAAATAGTTGAAAAAAGAAAGGCAAACGGTTTCGAACATACATTTGGCACTCTAATCCAACGACTGAAGAGATAATGTTTCCTTAAATATATATAAACTGGAAAATGTATTACGTGTATATCTCATGTTTGAAAATATCACTCTCTTGGAAGGATAAATTATTGTGGTCGTCTTTCTACCCATGGCAGAAACTCTTCTTTGCCTGGAGTACAAAATAGTAAATTAACTTAAAAGTCCAAAAAGGCCGATAACAATCCTCCATATAATTATTCTATTTGGAAAATGCTATTTCAAAGTTGGATGCATTCTAATCCTGTAACAGTCGAAGCAGCGGGATATTCAGCACTAAGTAAACAGAGTGTACTCGCTTCAGAACTTTTATATTTCGAGGTGACACACTGTCAGGGTGGTATGGAACCCCAGTGGTTTAGGAATTTGCCATTAAAAATGCAGTTGGGGCTTGGTATTTTCAGGAGTTTTGTTTGATTATGTGAAATATGCCAGGACGTTCAGTGGTTCGAATTTCATCATACTCTGTAGTTCCAGATACGAAAGAGGCGGAACTCGTGGAAAATCGAAGCTAAGTCACTAGGCAACAAGGCCAGACAATTTTTTTTACATACCGTTTGAAAACAAGTGTGACCGAAATATGCTATAAAAATATTCAACGACTTTAGAGTTGTGTGTTAATACAATCAAAGGCTCGGGAATTTGGATTAGATAAAAATCCTGCTTAGTAACAGAAATCAATAAGAAAATAATGATCGATATTTTCTCTTTACGACGTAAAACACACTATTGAAAATATCATAGCTACATAAATTGGAAAAATAATTTGACAAAAAGGAATTGTGTAATATTTCTGTCATATTTCCAAATAGGTTACCAGAAGAAGAAAACTCACATATTTCCACAGACTTCAGATTTGACAACTCCTATAGTGCGGATGAGTAAAAATGAGTAAACTCAAATTACTGTATCACCAAGTACGGAAATCCCTGAGAGAATGTTACTGATATATTTTTTAATGTAGGATATTCTAAGCAATTTAACGAGCAGTACGTTCTATCATATTTATCATGACGGGAGGAAAATGTTTCTAAAACATTTATTTAAAACATACAGAAAATCTGAATAAAACTGTGTAACATTCATCTTTCTGTATAAAACATTGATATTTATTGACATACATACATATTTTCTTTTTACTTCATAGGGTATGATAACTTCCTTTTTGGCCTTGCATAATATATTCAACGAAGTGTTTCCATCTGATTACAGAAGAACACAACCAAAATGTAACGAGGCGCCGTAGCTTTTCTATACAATGTCTCTAACCTGTCTGTCAGACCAGGCAGTCTGCAAAATGTTTTCCTCGTTCTTCCGTTGCTACCGGTAGTTTTCCATCGTTTTGCATAAAACCTTTCTGCAGAAGGCCC
This sequence comes from Vandiemenella viatica, assembly GCA_031002005.1. Classification (NCBI taxonomy): domain Eukaryota; kingdom Metazoa; phylum Arthropoda; class Insecta; order Orthoptera; family Morabidae; genus Vandiemenella; species Vandiemenella viatica. The sequence continues at coordinate 337,453,171 of JARYHS010008074.1, read as the reverse complement.
TGATGAACTAATTCCCACGCTACACCGCGTCGCGCATCGCCCGACGTTGCTGTTTTTCCTCCTCCACTTAAAACATGGCCGAGAAGATGTCGGACTGACTGGTGGCTCTTGTAACCAGCTCGGTAAAAAAAAGTCCGCAGTGAGCCCTGCTCGGCAGCCCAAGAAAGTGAGTACACTTCAATACTCTTATCCGTCCAATTAATTCTTGTTGTATATTCCAATTGGTCCCATCCGCAAGAATCAAAACAGGGAACTTATCCGCTGCATTCTGTTATTGGAATTGCTTCTGATATAATTAAAACAAATTTTGAGTTAATTTCGAAAGTATTAAATCAAATTAATAACAACGTAAATATGAATGTTTCACTGCTTGTAATATCTCATCATATAAAACTGGATTTGGTGATTATTTATATCACCTGAGCGTTTCTGATAAGTGAGACAATCTTTTGCGCATTCTGTGGAAGAGGCGCTAACTCATTAACTGTAATTAACAAAGATTTCTTACCTCAGTGAGCTCGCTGGGTAAAAATTACCCACCAACTTCTAGACAGAGACTGTTTGTTCTGATGAAGGATGAACGATTTCTTGAACATGACATGTGTTGGTCAGAAAGAAAAGGCAATTTGAGAAATCCAGTGGATTTAGAGTGTAACATCATTTAGTTAGCAAATCATTTGAATGAACGGAAACTTCCACTATTTGAGTTGTGGGCAATTGAGAGGAAGGAAAAGGAGATTTCGTGAGTACAAACTGAGTGTTGAATTATACTGTGTCCCACTAAACTATGTATATTTCCTGTGATGCATGCCAGAGAATCTTATGGTAGTAACAAATTTTGTCATGATAGTATTATTATATTTTTAAGAGTTAAGCAAATATACAAAATTGTTTTTACAGAACATGATACTCTGTAACCAGAAAATTAAGGCTACCATAATTTTTATAGTATATTTTCATGATGCTATTACAGCAATTGGAGGTTTTGTAAGAATCAATTACAGGTAGTGTGAACTGTAATAAAGTTTATCGTGGTTGGTCGGAAGAAATGGTACCAAGAAAGTAATGCTATCCATCTCCTGACATAATTTTTTAATATTCGTCATCATCGCGGGAATACGAAGACTATATTACCTTATGACGCCTCTTTTTATTAGACCAGATTGGGCTACATTTGAATCCAGGAATTCCAGGAAATTTTATGGCTTCTGGCGATACCAGGTGAGTTGAAAATAGACTGGACTGCGAAGAAACTTGTCTGTGTCAATGAGACTTAGAAACGACCGTGTTAAGCAATGGAGTAACGCCAGATGTACAGTGATTCCTATTAGAGAGGTTTAAACGTATATATATTGAAGTGTGTTACTTTATTACCAGATTACTTAATATTATTGATGTCAAAAAATCTTTTACATTTTTATAAATTTTTATCTTAACATCCATAGAGGTCGGGCCACGATATGTATACCGTTACGTTGAAACATATTTCACACATATTTAAGTTAAAATTTGATTTTCATGCTTAGTATGCTGAGACGAGATTAACAATATATTCTTAATTTAACCAGGTATGAGATGGCAACTGAGTTAAAAATACTTCAGCCGTTTGCAAATTGGCACTGAAGATGCTTTGACAAATTTCTAATTTCTTCTTTCTTTGATACTTACTTTCAGGGCCACAGTGGTAAATCTGAAAAATGGAGGTAATATAATTATAATTTCTGAGCAAAATATTTGTGCGTAGTAGAGACATTCAGTTTTACAAAGTAATTTCTCTTTTTGTTAAAGTAAAAAAATGTTCCTACCTTCAACTTTTTCGATGGTGAGTTTAATGTTAGATAATTTCTATGAGAAGAGAAAACGGTAGATTGAAGTAACTGTTTGGAAACGGTTGTAGGGAATAACAGAAATAATAACTGGGAAAAACATAGACAGTGTGGAATTGCTATAATTTCTAATTTAAGTTGAACGAGGGGCATGGAGTATGTAACGAGAAGGGTGAGGTGCGAAACATTGAAATATGGTCCGCGGAGGATGACCGTAATGAAGAAGAAACACAGCCCATCAGAATAAAGTAGCTGAGAGTGAGGGAGTGAAACAGCCTGCGCGCTTCTTCAGAAAGCCAAGAGTTGGTTGATGAGCAGAGCCCACACACACGATCGTTAATTTAACGGCATTTAGACGTTTGAAAAACGCCTACTTGACTGTAAGCTTACACTGGATTTCATCTGGAACACGTTTCGATTCTTCTTTAGTGGAGAACTCTGTGACGAAAGGCATTTGTTAGCCGAGGGAAAGGAACGCAGAGAGTACAAAAACACACGGCTACAAACAACACTCTCGTATGGCCACTCTCTCTGTATTCAGTTCGTTTTAGGTTTATTTTAAGGGCAACTTGACTTCTGTGACGGGTTGAGGTACGTTTCACAAGTAGAACAAGAAACTGTGGTAAGAGAAGTAAGGCTGAATCATGTAAATTTTTATGAGTTAAAATTAAGTTTCCGAATGTACCTGTTAAGATGTACTGTTGTAACACTGACACTCATCCAGTGTACTTCTCTTCACCTGGTAACCGTTGCTACTGATTATAATACATTTTCTTCTTCTAAGAAACCAGCTGTTACATCTTACTCTCAATCTAACTATGCTGTCCTGGTAGCGGCTCACAAGTGTTGTAATCACTCAGGTAAATATGCTTGTGTAAATCAAGTACAAATAACATACTGGACTTTGCAGAAAGGTAACATCATTAAGGAGCCCTTCACAATCATATCATAAACGATTTATTACTGTATTCTGATTCACTACAACTCTTTCGTTTATACCAATCACTTATCATACTACAGTAAATAACAAAAGAACGATTGTAACAAATATTGAACTAGAATTAAGTAGTTCTGAAATGATGTAAGCATAACCATTTTATGTTTTTCTCTCCTGTCATATTTACAATGTTATGACTGTTCCTTTTCTGTAATTGAAAAAATATGGTAGCTGTTTAAGTGCAAGGATCCTTTAGATATACAACTAAAAAATAGCACTTACCCAATCCTCAAAGTATTCACTTCAATTTGCGATAAAATTACCTTAATATGAAACTGACACTAAAGCATTTCTTCATATGTTCTATGTTTATGAGTTATTTGAAATCTTTCAGGAACTTCTGCGCCAAAGAAGACTATCATCGACGTTGTGCCAGAAATCAAAGGCGCTTTTACTGCTGCGATGAAACTATTTTTTTTAAAGACTTATGAAGAATTTTTTTACACTATTCTTCTTTTGCTTTTCATTGTTTCAGTGTTAGCCGCCAATGGAAAAAGATTAAACGGATGAAAATTAATGAAAAACTGAAATATTGCCGATATAAAAATAATGTTGCTGCAGTTAGTTTCCTCTTAATATTCAAGTGCTTGTTATAGTCTACTATCATATACCTTACCCAACTACATTTACCTTTTAAGGTTTAGAAGAACTTCAGTTTCACTATTAAAGTTTAAAAATTATTTAACTGAACTTATTGGCATGTTGTCACTGAGTTTTTGTAGCAGCTGTACACAAATTTTTGAAATATATCTACTTGAGGAAAATTGTAATTTATGATGTTGCCTTTTTTGTTGTTGTTATGTTTGTGTGAAGAACATTAATGGCCATGAGAGATTTTAGGTTTGTTATTTATGATTGTTTACATGAAGTGTTTCTTCTTGTTAGAGCACTTATAACTAAGGGTAGGTGAAAGGATAGTTTCATAGAAGAGCCACGGTGCGTGTTACAGAATTATGTCACGATATATGTACAGTACATACAATCACCATTCCTGTTACCGTTCAAGTCTCTTGTTTGCTTCGCGCAGTCATTTAGCACCATTAATCTCTTGTTCTGCGTTGATAGTATTTTCATATAATGTTTTCATACTTAAACAATTGTTGAAAACAGAGCAAATGTTGATCATTATTTCTCTCATGTATACAGGCAGTTGAAAAAAATAATAATGCTGGAACATAAGAAATTCCACCATTGAACTATAATCCAACGACTGTTTAATTCTACTCAAGCAAATCTTCCCAAAAAAGTTGGTGGTGTTGAAATGGCGTGCCCATGTTAGCTGCGTAGGAGAGCATCTCAAAGCTCGTAACGAGCCTCTCTGCTCCTAACACTGCCTAATTACAGGTGGTCCAAGGAGGGTAGAAGCGTGTCGAATATATGGCTGAGTCATGGCTTAGCAAAACTGGCCATCACACTGCCCACCTGGACAAAAGAAAAAGAATAATCTCTGGGTGGTTTGGCCCCTGGTAGCATTGGCAACCAGCGACCCATGTCGATGCTTTTCCAGTTCCGCGTTGCAAGGCTGCAGCATCGCCAGGCGCCCTCAGACTTAACATCCGTATTGCTTCAGAATTCTGCAGTGTACACGAAACCAGTGTTAGGTTTTTATTGTGTTTATTAAATTAATCTTTCAGTTGAGCGATATATTATGTCATATGATTCACATTATAGATTATATTGGCACATATCGCGGTCTGGCCATCCATATAACGCATGGTTTCCGGATTTCACATCGGAAGAATCTCTTACACATGGTGAATCCCAAAGTGACTTTCCATTGTTTACCCTGGTATTCTAGCTCTTTAAGATCCTATGTTGACAATTTATAAGCACTCTAAACAGCGACAACATTATTTCCACAGAAAAATCACAAAATTATAATGGTGATCAAAGCGGTGCATATGTATGTCTGCAAACACGAATGTCGACTGTTCTTTGAGGATGACGTCAATTACACCTAATTTGAATATGCTTTCTTCTGGACGTGTTTTGAAAGACGCTATTTACATTCCTTCGCCAATGTTTAGATTCTAATGACTCGCACACAAAACTATTTTATATGTGTGATAAACTGATAGCCATCAACACAAGGGCGTTTTCTGATGATCCTGACTGTCATTTTGGGATTCATTGGAATTCTAGATCACTCCGTAAATATAATTTGTTTATACGTTATGTCTGGAGAACAAGTTAACTGCATTGCTGAGCAGAATATAATTATTCTATATTCGGATGATGTCAGACGCAAATGTTACGATTACAACGTTCCAACTTCTCTCACTTCTGTCGATTCTAGGAAACAATCACTATCTGTTATTTCAGTTCATTGGAATGCTTGTTAATTTTTATATATATAAGAATCTCGCGTCACGATGTTTGTCCGAGATGAACTCCGAAACTACTTAACTGATTTTGATGAAGTCTGGTTTACTGTTTGTAATTTGGTCCAACTTAAAAGATAGGATAGTTTTTATCTAGATTATTAACCTTAATATTTATTATTTCGAATTAAAAGTTCGTTCAATGTTTGTCATAGGACAGTGGTTTATAATTACTTGTAAGGGCCTTAAATTTGAGCGTTCTGGTGGCTAAGTGGTTAAGGCGTCTGACTGGAGGGCCAAAGGTCCGTGGTTCGAATCCCTGTGCTGGCGGGGATTTTTATACGCACTCAACTCGGCCTTCACCTCCGGTGCAGCGGTGGAATGCGCAGCCAATAGAAACCCTGTCACCAGGTCATTACGACCGCACGAAATCATTACAGCTCCATAGGTATCTAACAGATGGCGATGTACACTTGGTTATCTAGGTTGGGTAACTATCCAGTAGATGGCGTTGTGTTCTGATTTATTTATGTTACAGTCTACTCCACGTCATATGTGTTTATGTATGACATAACCCAGTTCCGTGAATTTTTTCGTGTAGTATCATTATTATAATAGTGCTGTGTATTGTGTTGTGGCAAAGTAATTACACACATGAATATAACATTGAAGAAAATGTTACGATAAATTCTAAAACGTGTAAGTATTTGTTGCTTGCTTCTCATTTTTCTTCTTCTTTTCGTTATGGCCAGCTAGGGACCACGTGTCAATTTCAGTTCTTTCCCTGTTGTTTTTTTCTTTCTTCTTCTCCAGTGCTCCTTCATTATTGCACTGTGTTTTCTCGTTCTCCATTTTGCATCCGTTCTTTTCTCCTCTCAACTATGGAATCCTGCCATATTCGAAATCTGCTTTCGAAAATATTTTCTTTCCATACTGTTCACTGCTATTATTTCGTTTCAAATCTTTCTTAACCTCTTGAATCCCCCAAAAAAATTTATACTGTTTTGTTAGCCTGGTGTCATCCATGCGATAGATGTGTCGAAAAAAACCATTCTCACTTTTTCTGACTGATTCTGTTATTTTTTGAATGTTATTATTTGTTTCCTCATTAGTTCTTATCTTCCATTGTACTGTATTTTTCAATGGACCCAAAATTTTCCTTATAATTCTCCATTCCAATACTCCAAGCTTATCCAATTTCTAAATTAACAGCGAGCGGTCTGGTGGCTTAGTGGTTAAGGCGTCTGACCGGAGATCGAAAGGTCCCCGGTTCGAATCCCTTTCTCGGCGGGCATTTTAATAGCCATTTAACCCGATTTTCCCCTCTGGCACAGCTTGCTGTATAATGTGAAGTATGCGCATCATTCCTCGCTCTCCTTTTACCGATGAGATTAACACATGTTAAAAATAATCGTTTTTTATGGCGGAATGTCGAAACACTACGTTTGACCATGAACATGCGAGTATAATTGCAAAATGATCCATCGGCACAAGTATTTTGTAAGCAATTGCTGGATATTGGAAACGGTGAAATAGAACTGCATCGAAACACACAATACATCAGATTGCCAGACAAATTCTGCACTGTTGTTCACTCAAAAAATGAACTAATTGAGAGTTTCCAGATATATCAAATAATTACTAGGATCATAATTGCCTCAGTAATAGTGCTATTTTGGCAGCAAAAAATTTTGATGTCAACGAAATTAACTTCCAGATACAACAGCTGTTACCAGGTGATCTGATGTCTTTTAAATCAATAGACACTATTGTAGATGACAATGAAGCAGTAAATTTTCCAACTGAGTATTTAAATTCATTGGATATACCAGGAATGCCACCACACAATCTTCCGTTAAAGATTGGTTCACCAATTATTCTACTTCGGAATTTGAATCCACCTAGATTATGAAACGGTACACGTTTGGTCATCAAAATGATCACCGGAAATGTTCTTGAAGGCACTATTTTGACTGGAAAGTTCAAAGGAGAAATCGTCCTGTTGCCATTTATTCCAATGATACCGTCAGAATCTCCAATACCATTTAAAAGGCTTCTTTTTCCAATTTGTTTGGCCTTCGCTATGACCATAAATAAGTCTCAAGGCCAAACAATGTCCGTTTGCGGCTTGGACTTGGAAAATACGTGTTTCTCCCATGGGCAGCTATATGTCGCCTGCTCACGTGTGGGGAAACCATCAGATCTATTTGTATTGGCAAAAGAAAGGCTAACCAAAAATATTGTATACCAATTAGCCCTTTGATAAATTAAAATTATAAATTGTAATAATTTAAAATAACGAAAATAGTTGTTAAAAATGTTTAAAAATCAACTTCATCTACCTCATTTATAAAACTGAAATTTCAATTAATAAATGAATAAAAAATAATTTTTTTTTTTTATAAATATCAATTTTTATATTTTTTAAATTAAGTAATTTGTAATAAAATGTAATTAAAAATTGTTATGTTCGTTTATCCTTAATTTCAGCTATCCGAAATTCTTTACCAATTACTTTTGAATTTTTTAATCGACTAAAACTTTTTTGTCTTTATTAGTGAATAGTAATTTGATTACATTAGGTAGTTTAGAATAACATTGATCCAACGTACTATAACTACTGAGTCACAGCAACGCGTGAACGGGTCAGCTAGTATATATATATATATAATAATTTTTGGTTTAATAACTTGAGAATTAAAGAGTATACTAGAACTAAAAATGATCAATTAGGTGGTGTCAAAATATTACATGTTTAAGTATTTTTATTTTAAAAAATACGACTTTCAGTCTAAATTTCTTTTCTTATTCAAAACATCTTAAGGACATTAAGGATCTTACTAATGTAATTTTTAGAAAAAAATATCTCAATGAAAAATACTAGTTATTATTTACTACCGTAGAATGTGCAGCTGAAGGACAAATAATTCCAGTAAAACTTATCATCTAGTATGAAATTTTGATAAGTTTTTTCTGTGGACAAGTTATCTTGTCTCTTTCAATTTTTCATCTCTTAGTAAGTATGCTAATAATTCCCAAATTCATTCACAAATTTCCGGTACTAATGTCGAATTAATGCTTGCAGTGAATTCGAGTTAGACAGCTTTAAATAAAATTATTTTGTATTTTTAATATTTTCAATAACAGCACATAAATGTGTACGGAAATTTACGGTGGTTTCATTACGGAGTCTTTATTCAGATTTTTCTGTTGTAAATTTGCCCCAACATTACTTGGTCACTTTAGTCCTTTTACATTTTATTTTGGCGTCATTACGTCTTCTACAAACGTTTCAATGCACTTCGTTGCCACTTGTATGTGAAGCCGTTGTGTTATTCGGTGTCAGTTTCATGCTGGAGGCAATATTTTCCTACGGAAGATTAATATTTTTGTCAAAAAAATAAAATATTGTTGCTTTTTGTCTCGACTCTTTGCCTTCATTAGAATTAGGTTTATACTAATATTACTGGGCTTTAATTGAAGTCGGAAAGAAAGTTTTTGAATTAGGTATTACAAAGTATGGACTTAATATTCTAGAGTGTTGTTCAGATTACTACAACGTACTCAATATTTGAAACATTTTACTTTTTTGCTATAATAAATGAAAAGACAACACGTATGAGAGGAGAATGGGAGTTTTATGCAGCTTGTGTTGGAATGCATATTGCCGTCTTTATTCAACAATCGGAACATTACTTTCTGCCGGCGAATTATGGTCAGTATTTAAAGCAAATGAATTTTAATAGCGTTAAGGGTTCCAACATTATTAATTTTTGTCTATAAAATACACATTTTCATAATTAACATAATAAATTCCAATAAACTATGTTTATCTTTTGAATGATTCACAGCAAGGTAATATGTGATGGCATGAAAAACTAGTAAGACGGTGTTCAAACACTTCTAGTCTTGGTACCAATACTTCTTCTCAAACTTATTAATTCTCCACGGTAGTACCGGTGTGAGATTGATACGCAACAGTCGGCCAAACAAATTATAACATAACGTCATTACGACATCCACTTGAATTTATTGAGTATTAAATCGTCACATTATACATTTTAAATCAGTAGCGTTATCATCATTGTGGATGTATGTAATCTCTCCCTTTACTTTTACTTTTAGTCCTGGAAATTTGTTTATAGAATCCATTTATTTCGAACTCTTAATGTTTTGTCATTTTTCCAGTATTTAGTATAGAATTTTTTAAATCAGATGGTCAATTTTGTACGCTTCCTGGAAAAGTGAGGTAAACACAGTCCTTACAACGCTGCCTTTCCCTCCGAACTCAAGGGATAGTATTTGTAGTGAACAAACGCACAAGTATTTTAATAATGTTTTAAGGTTTTGTACATTACTAACATAAAACCTACTTGTAATTGTTTATAAGTTATATCACACTAATTTCTTATTACAGAGAAGCAAAGTGAAATTATATTGCAACAATACATTAAGACAGCTGTTTCTCACATTTGTGTGATATACTCTTTCACTTACATCTTCAACATGCGCGTTCAGAAGCTTTTATAGAAGTATAGTCAAGTCGATGTGTCTATTATTCTGGAGAAGCATTTTTTTTTATGTATTATACCTTTATCTACGTCTATATTCTGCAATTCTCTGTGAATGACGGAGGGTGCTTTGTACCAAAATTAATCTCATTCCAATCACTAACTTAACGAGGGAATAAATAATTGCTATAGGTGTTATAATGGAAGCTGATTTTCCTGATCTTAAGTATACTGCCATTTTGACGCAAGTAAGTTGATGGGAGAGGTATTTCACTGCATTCGTAAATGATATAAATTGTTCTCATGTTATCCAACAAATTTAGGCCCAAGATACGCCGTCTGTTTAGCAGAACCTATCCAATCTTCGAAACAATTCGTAAAGACTGTGGCAAGCGGTCACAATTCACGCAGTTCTTCTCTGCAAAGTCTCTATACGATTAATCACTCCCTTGCGATAAGGTTCCCATACAATTCAACGGAGGAAGTACAAGATATTTATACGCTAATTCATTTACAGTTACCTTACAGTTATTTAAAATATAACCTATGAATCGCAGTCTACAATCAGCCTTTCCAACGACCAATTTTATCTGCTGATCTGTATAATATTGCTGCTACGTCTCCGTATTTAAAAGATTCAACCTTCCGAAGAACCGAACGACTTGTTACCCGTGTGGCAGTGTTATTTTTTTATTCGTAGTGTGCATTACCCTACATTTAATGGAATTTAATTTAAACTGTCATTTATCTCACCATTTTGAAATCAAGTTAAGATCACACCGAATTCCTAAACAATCAGCAGAACCCATTATTTCTGTTTCGATAACCACTTCATCAAGAAAAAATCTCTAACATCTATTATCCTTTCTTCTGGAGTAAAAGCGGTCCTGTTACAATTCCCTGTGGGACTCCAGATCCAACTTCTATATAACTAGACGCTTCTACCTCAACGCCGGCATATTGCGGCCATACAGCAAAGAAATCACGTTTCATTCACAAGTCTATTTCAATGTTTCATACGTTCGAATGGAAGTATCAACCGCGTCTGCCATAAGAAAAGAAAGAATCGACGTCTTAGTTTCCCCACAACTGACAGCGACTTCCCAAATCTCACGCCAGCAAATTAGTCACGACGGTTTTTTTAATACCACCAATTAGGAAGTCCTGAGTACAGGCGAACTGTGTGGCTCCCGTAAGCGTAAATATATTGTCTAATAACAGAAGGAGGAGGTTAAATTTATCATAAATACATATTCAGTTGGGGGCTGGCGATTAGGGCAGTGATAGCTGAAGCACCTGCAGCCCTCCCCCAGCGCGGGCAACAACCACCAAGACCAGACCAGACCAAACCTCGTCCGGCGCACCCGGCTTTCTGGCCGGAAGACCCTTGTTGCTGGTGAGGTCGAACAATGCTTCGTCATTCCACCGGGCACCACATTTCAATTCGTAGTGCAGCAGCTTTAGCCTAGTCATCCGGGTGGAATCTGTAAATTCGCTTCCTCGAGACCTGTTAAGCGAGTTACGTGGTCACTGTTCTGGATTGGATTTTAAGATTAGTCACAGAGTTGAACAGTAATGTAGCATCTTATGTAACGTTACTGAGTTGTTTCTGAGGAGTGTGAAGGACATCGACTTCCAGTTTTTTTTTAATCAATCAGCTAATTTTTTTGACATACAAAGTCTGGGATCTGAATCCTCGCGAATACCATTTCAAAATTGTTGTCTTTCACCATCGTGCTTAGTCGATTCCAAATGCTTGAGAAATAAACGGAGCAGTTATCATATTATTAAATAAAAAGTACATACATTTTCTATTATATTAAATCTGAATTTCGTAACTGAATACACAAACCTCTCTCTCAGATCAGCACGTCTCCTGTGGCTCACTAACGCAAATTCCTCTTTTCGCATGAAGGATATCCGCAGCAAACTGCTTATTAATTTTTCGATATAATACGATGCTACCGATACGCTGGAATCACGATAAACATTTCGACTGCAAGAGGTAGCTTTCCTTTAGATGGACACCAATTTGTGTACACTTTTATATTAATAACTTAGCTTTTCGACGTCTCTTCAAAATAAAACATACATATTCCACTTATGATACCACGGGATGTACATTAAACGAAACTCCGTCACAACCCGACCATTAGTTTTTGTGTGAATAGCACTCAACACTCAACATTTCGACATCACAGCAATATAAAACATCTCGAATATTACCCGCTGGACCATGGGCTGTACATGATTGAAACCCCTTTAAAACATCACCAATATTTTTTGCATTAATCACTTTCTTTTAAAAATAATCTTAAATTTAATAAGAAACTTACTTTATTTTACTCGTGCAACCACTGGTTATTCATTAATGGGAACTAGCATTAATCACGTTCATTGAAAAATTGATACCAATGTGTGACCACTTTTACTCTTAATTACTCAGCTTTTCGTCTGCACATCAAATGAAAGTACAATATTTCAACCGTGATACTAGGAGCTGCACATTAATCTAAGCCCATCAAAATCCGACCAGTAATTTTTGCGTGAATTCTGTTCATTGCAACTTGGAGACAGACAGATAGATAGAGGTATAGTCAGGTACAAACAATAATAATAAAAAATTCCTTCTCTGTAGATAATTAATAGTTCCAACAACTATTTTTTTAAAAATCTTAAATGTACAGACTTTTCCCCGGCTACATTTTTATTATATGTATTGATAGTGACCTTACATGCGTATTTTAAGGCCTTTAATAACTTATTTATTTATTGTATGATGATTAACAAGATGTGCAGGAGGTGCTGACAAATCTGCACGACACAAGCTGGTAAAATCTATATATCTAGTATTTTCATCAATTCAGTTGCATCTATCGATGCGTAGTGTATGTCCGCTATTGTTCCTTTTCGAAGGCTCGAAGAGGACAGTCAAAAACGATGTGATGGATTGACGGAAATATGACTCCACAGTCACCATTCGCAGAACTTTCCAAATTGGGTTTGACAATGAATCTCTGAGAATTTTATGATAAAGTTAAACTACATCTACCATCCGTCTGTTTTATACTGGAGTAGTAACAAACGTTTCTGCCGAGAGATTGTAAACTTCCACATAAAACAGCAACAGAGCATTCCATGATGAACGTTGGGATGCAGCTTATTGTATTACTTGAAAGATGCTTCTTGTGGTAATAACCATCTACGATGATAAATTAGTCACTGTTATTAGACACACTCATTACCTTGAAAATGCACCATTGAATTTTATATGATATATTTCACAATTTATAAATTTTCGTAAATAAAGGAGAAAAAAGTGTTTTTACTGCTTATATAAGCAATTTAATCTACCGAACTAGTTTCCTGTGGCATGTATTGAAATTTTCATCCCATGAACAAATGAAGAATTTTTGAAGAAAGGAAAGTAAAGTAAGTAAAACTAATCTTAGCTCTAAATTACAATAAATAAAAGTAAATGCGTATTCCTTTGATTAGGCACTGTAAATGCCGGCTTCCAACTAGAGAGGTTAACTGATCTGCTAGGAACTTATGAGTTTATTCATTTTCTTTTGTAGTGTAAATAGAACATTTGAACTATTATTATTATTTATTTTTTTGTAACTTCTTTACGTCTCTTTTTAACATCGAGGTCTTTAGAGACGGGAAATGATGGGGGGCAAGGATGGGGGCAAGTAATGGGAAGGAATTCGGCCATGGCCTTTTGAAGGAAGCATCCCGGCATTTGCCTGGAGTGATTTAGGGAAACCATGGAAAACCCAAATCTGGATGCCCGGACGGGTATTCGAACCGCCGTCCTCCCGAATGCGAGGCGAGAACGCTAACCGTTACACCGCCCCGCTCGGTTTGAACTATTAATAAGCACTGCTTAGATTGATTAAACGAATTTAAATTGATTGATCTTAAGAACGTTCTTAGATGCGTCAGGGCTAATTTTCATTCGTTTTTATCACAAAATGTTCTATAAAGCCTCCAGGAGAAACATAAATTTTAAATCCTTATTCTTCACTATATATCATAATAATTCCGTGTGGTCGTAGTGACCTGGTGAGATGGTTTCTATTTGCTGCGCATTCCGCTCTGTCGTAGCCGCCTTAGCCTAACCCGGCAATCTTACCGGATACAGAGGACCTTTCGAACCACGGAAGCGTTCTGGCGTACTTCATATTACACAGCAAGCTGCGCAACAGGTGAAGGTCGGGTTAAGGACTTACGAAAATCATCGCCGAGACAGGGATTCGAAGGGGGGTTCTTTCGATTCACAGTCAGACACCTTAACCGTTGAGTCACCAGACCACTCAGTCTTCATTATGGATGTACAAGCTTGAAAGACGTAATTTAAAAAATCTAATAATGCAATGTTCTAATTAATTCAGTATATAGAACAGAAGGTATTAATTTTTGATAAGTTTTTCGGAATTTCACTACACGAACTCAATTGAATAAATATATAAATTACGAGCTAAATTTCCACAAAAGTTACCAGTCCATCCCATTGTAATTACAAAAGTGAAAGAACTGAAACCTTAAAGAAAAGTTTCATATTAAACTGTTGAAGTATTTTCATCAGTTCAACGGCAAGCATTCATATGCGTGCCGACATACAGGCAGATGATTTAAAATATGTTTCTGTTCATATTTGAAAATATTCTGATTTATTGTTATTTGTATAATGCTTTAGACATCTTACTTTTAATAATATTCAATACCCGCATAAAGGGTGATGAAATCTGTCTTATCTATGACAGTACCACTCTATTACGCGTCAGAATTATTTTCATTCCATTTATTTAGGCTTGTTATTTCCCCAGGTACGCGCTCAAGTGTGAAGACAATCATGAAAGAAACCATAAAAAATTATGCAATGAATGAGGCGAGTCACGCTTTTAATTATGAGGAAAAATATGGCTTCTGGTTATTGATTTCGTTTTCACTTGCAATTGAGAATTTAAACGGTCGTGGTCGTGTTTTTTTCGAATCAGTTAAGCACGTTTCAATAAAATGACTATGATTTATAAGTAAGTTCTCCTGAACGTAAGGTTACAATACTAACAATACTGTTTTTTTTAATACAATATTTCTGTTCACATGTAGGTACAACACGCTAAGAAACTATAATAATTGTAACTAATCGCAGTAAGATTTTTGACAGTTTTTGAATGTTTGCTCACACATATTTCTAGGTATGTCCGAGTGAAAATAATTTTGTGAGTATTGACTGATCGAAGGAGAACATAGTCTATTTGATGTCACTTTTATAATTTATAGATTTGATTAGATTCTTAAGTCGTATTTCAGAAAAATATTCCGTGAAATAATCGAATGATTTTAACGAGCGTTCCTATTTATTACTGACATATTAGCTTAAACTACGAAAAAGTTTACTCGATTAGTAAATTTTCTAGCGGAAACAATGTTCATTAATCACAACTTCGGTTTGAATTTCGAATCACAATCTGTGATGTGAAAATATGTTTCAGCTAGTACAATGCTATGGTAAAAGTAAGAAGTGATATTGATATTCCAGAGTAGTTCTTACAACAAATGTAAGTTTTAAGTTTGGTGGAGATTTTTTATCTTTCCAAATCAAATCAAATATCCCTGGTGATCTTCATCATGGTTTCATAAATAAAATATAAATTCCTTACTCTAATGGACTGTAGGAACAAAATAAAATTTGAATTGCATCCAAAATCTATATGTCTTTCTAATACTTGTTTTGATTTTGAATCGACGCGGGTTGACGTTGGGAAATTCAAAACATTAGTTGAAATATCTAAATCAGAATTCTACCCAAGCAGCTATTGTTTTTAAATTTTTGTACACCGATGAAATAAAATTCAAAAACGGATTGTGGCGTACGATTAGAAAGCTTAACTTGTATTCTGCCTACATTAAGCTCGGTTTCTTTTGAGTATCGGACATAGTCTAAAGAAGATTTAGTTCATGTTTGTCTACAGCAGTGAGATACGCAAATAATACTTTAAGAAGGTTGATTGTACATACATATACAATTCCGTGTGGTCGTAAAGACCTAGTGAAATGGTTTCTATTGGCTGCGCATTTCGCCGCCTTAACCTACCACGGTAAACTTTCCGGCTACTGGGGACCTATAGTTTAACGTAGAATACGAACCACGGAAACGTTCTGACGTACTTCACATTACACTGCAAGCTGTGCCAGATGTACTGGTCGGGTTAAGGGCCTGTGAAAATCCCCGCCGAAACCGGAATTCTAACCGGGGACCTTTCAATCCTCAGTCTGACACTTTAACCACTGAGCCACCAGGCCGCTGTAGTAGGGTGAGTTATACTTCCCCTTGTTTACAAAACTTATATCAAAGAGAAACAATGTGAAATTGATTTAGCACCCAATGGCACCATCAGTCGCTGGTTGCAAGTCTAGACCATTTAAAATTATGTGTCTTGTGATAAAAACTTGGATTAGGAATACCACTAAACTAGCCAGCGTATCTGACACAAGTGTCGTGATTTCGTTTCTTCATTTCTGCACCGAGGATTGTGGTGTAACGGTTAGCGTTCTCGCCTCGCATTCGGGAGGATGCCGGTTCGAATCCCCGTCCGGGCATCCAGATTTGGGTTTTCTATGGTTTCCCAAATCACTCCAGGCAAATGCCTGGATGCTTCCTTCAAACGACCATGGCCGAATTCCTTCCAATTCCTTGCCTTCCAAAAAAAAAAAAAAAAAAAAAAAAAAAAAAAAAAAAAAAAAAAAATCTTTCTTCTCTGTCACCGCTGAGTCGAGGAAATAACCAAGTTATCCTTGATTTGCCAGCCTTGGCAGTGTAGGGGCTAGCATACTGGCATCGCATTGTGAGGGTCGCTGGTTTAAGTCCAGCCTCGAGCATGGGTGGATTTAATTAAATGTTGTGTTCTACTTTTGCTGTGTTAGTCTTGTGTTCACACAATAGCGTCTTGAATTATAAGAGCAATGCCCGATACAGTAATTAGTAGAAAGAAACAAATTTCGGCTATATAGTCGCAGAGACTGAAGACTTTTTTTTTTTTTTTTTTTTTAAATCCCTGATTAATCGCATTAAGTGTGTGACATATCCTTGACAATAGAGCTGCCCCTCGTTGTGAGCCACATGAACAGTCAGTCATCCTGGTCAAGAGACGAAGCCAATCCGCCGTGGTCCGTGAGACAGCCACTTTGGAGGGATGACAAAAGGACGCGAGCGCCCGCACGCATATTCAGCAACGCGTAAGAGCGCCTCGGTCTGT
The DNA here is from genome assembly GCA_031002005.1 of Vandiemenella viatica. Lineage (NCBI taxonomy): Eukaryota > Metazoa > Arthropoda > Insecta > Orthoptera > Morabidae > Vandiemenella > Vandiemenella viatica. The sequence continues at coordinate 337,436,251 of JARYHS010008074.1, read as the reverse complement.
GCTGTATCTATATCTGTAAGCAGCCTCGGTAGAGCTGTGTCGACGAGCTACGGGCTCGCAGCAAACAGAAAAGGCTGCCAATTTTATGAGCTCGGTCCGCTCACAAGACTGACAAATGATATTCATTAATTGTAGTATCTGATCTCGTTAGTATTATCGCCTAGCTCATCTAGATGAAAGAAGAGCTATATCTATTCATATGAAAGGGGAGCACGAAATTGCCTTATGTAGGTGTCGACCACTGGTGGCTCTAAATTACCAGAAAACTGCAATGTTGCTGCAGACCATTTTCAGCAGTTGCTTAATCAATTAATTGTTAGTAAAGAACGCCAATACAAATGAAATATTTATTCAATGTTGTACGCTTTTCACCGCTCATCGAGGCATCATACGCAACGAATCTGCGTTGAAATTTACTCTTAGTTTACTACTTATTAAATCATGTTTGACGTAATCTTAATATTCTATAACGTGTTGATTGTTTATTACTTACTATACACGTTGGTGGAATTATGGTTGGTTGTTGCGCATTTCTGCTTTTTCCACAAAGCTTGTTCTGACAAATGCCAGTATTTTTTAAAATTACGTTAATCATGTTTTAATAAGTTGTAAATTAAACATAAATTTCATCGCAGTTACGTCTCTGATGACGCATCAATGGGAGATGACATGCATAATGTAGTAAACAAACAAAAAAAGTTGCGTTAGCTTTCTTTATTTGCAGTTAATTACCAGAAAACTGATTAACTAGACTCCCTTAAGAATGATTTTTAGCAAAATATTTACTGAAAAACATTAACTACACTGTCCAACAATGAAAATTTTGCTGACCCAAAAACAGCTTATTCTTATGTATTTTTGAGAGTTGGCATATCAGTCAAATAATAAAACAATAATCTCCAGCTGTTTGTAGGTTATATACGTAAATACTGTTGCTGAGACTAAGAGTTTCATACTGTTTCTGTCGTAATTGGTGCACAATTCCTGGGTTTGGAATGTTTTTAAAGTGTAAAATTTTTAGTAAAAATTCCACGAAAATGTGTAAATAAAGTTAATGATTTTGTTAAATTTGTAGTGAAATAAGATTTTCGTCACAGAAACACAATCTGACGCCTCTTGTGAAGACTGCATATAACCATTATATTGGTACGAAAGCGGGGGACAGGGATAAATCATAGGCTCCGCGTGTATGTTGCAACTATTCATTAATTAAGTAATTTATTTTAGTTTTTGTAGAATAATTTCATTTAAAAAACTCTCTTGAGAGAATTCATCTGTTCAATGCCTGATGTAGAAACACTTTATCAACGCTGTACAGTGTACAGACATGCTAAGCGACTCGCACTTCGCTGTCCACAGATTTCAGTTTCTTAAATAAAACCCAATCTCGGCTGATGCTGGAAGAAGCAATACATTGCTAGTCGTGGGACTCAGTATCTAGCTAGATGAAAATTATCTTTAGTTTTATAGCATTTTGTTTCGCACGGAGAATATTACACATGTTTTAAGAATATTGGTATATAATCAGAATTATATACATTCAGTGCTCTTCCTGTAGAAAGTCTTACTCACCTTAAGTATCTGTAGGTTTTTGTTGAACACTGCTTTTACATTGGGTGTAAAGCAGTTTAATCCCGGTTCATTTGCCTGATTATGTAACTATGCTGAATTTACCTACTATCGTTTGACAGCGGTTATGTCCGTTTGATATTCAAAATCAGAAAAAACTTTTGTTCGTTGTGTGCACTGGCGGCATAGCTGTGAACAGTTTAGTTACAACAAACTTTATAAATTCTGATACATATCCCAGAAAGCCGAATGCTTTGCACTACATAGAAGTGTTATGGCTTTTTATGTTTATCAACAACAAATTGTAATCGAATTATGATGAGCAGAAAAACAAACAGTAGAAGAGTGTTACTCTAAACGATTATATTTCAGTTACTATTAAAGTTTCAACAAAAGCCATTTCTGACTAAACAGTAATTATTACAAGCAAATGCAGCAGAACAAAATTTTCTATCAAATAAACTACAATGAAAAAATTGAATTGACGAATATATTTTTATGCAGTTTTATGCTAGAAGTATAACACACGTTTAGCGTCAAGCCTATCTGTAAAGAATACCTGCATGTATTGAAACGGAAAAAATTACACCGCTACTGAAAACGTTGTGATAGTTTAATTATCTTTAAGTTAGCACAGTTAACCAAAAAAGTGAAACATTATTTAAGCATCTGGAGTGGCCTTGGGGTTTACATCGCTTATTGATTTGATTTACGTAGTACGCTTCGTTTAATGTGAATAGGAAGCAATGTCTCCATCATACATAAGGGTCATCAAAATTCATAAATTAAAACTTGACAATCATATCACTGAGTGGTTCAATATGTCATACTCTTGTACGTTTTCGTATCGCCACATCTAAGTGACAGAGCCAAAGATAAGGGCAGGCTACCTGTCTGTTATTTTCTTAAGAGCGAATTTTAGTTGGTTATCAGATAGAGATCGAGGTGCGAATAACGATATTGATGGCTTATTATAAGGACGGTCGTGCAGTGTGTAATATATTTGGAGCACTTATCAGACATCTGTCTCGATGCTTATCTTGGAAGCCAGTGGACAAGGCGAGCTAACGACCTGAGGCAACGGCCGGCAAGCATGTAGGAACACCTGGGACACTATACATTGGTCCGCCTCTTAGTTTAAACCGATACCGTCAGTGGGAAGTAGTAGAATTATGTCAAGAAACAAGCAACATGTTTTTAGTGTTTAGTATACTATTGTGCAAATTGAGAGTATTATGGGGAGATAACGATTTTGGTATGTGCTGCTGCTGATGAATATTACAAATAGTATCTTGATGCAGTGCTGCCAATTCTACGGATTTATCCGTAGATCTACGGATTTTTATAGAAAGTAAGGATTTTCTTACAATATCTACAGAGTTTTGATACTATTTATTATTTGTTGATTTTCCTTATATTGGTGTTTTGTTAAACTTTGAACGTATATTATTAACCCGTTAGAGAATTATCAATAATTGTGAACAGTTTCCTTGCAATCGCTCGTGTGAATCAACGATTGAAATAAAGCTCATATTTTGTTTGATTATAGATTTTCTTAAAAGACCGTAATACAGAACTATCGGCGCACTCTTTAAGCATGGTAACACGCTCGTACACAAGGCAGAAAGCTGTGCATTCCGAGAAGGCTTACCAATATTCGAGAATCAAAGGGGTCGTAGTTTTTAACGTTTCCTGTTACAGTAGATATGCTAAATTTAATGTCAAAAAAGAAATGTATGGTCCTCAAATTTATTGTGACCACAGCAGCAACAGTGATGAAAGTAACGCTGTATAAGAGATGTTCAGAGATATTTCTTACTTTCAATATAAAATATTATTTTGTATTTCGAATATTTAAAGACCTGGAAATAAAAATTCTTAATTTCGACTCTCTCTTCAATAATTATTGTTTCAGTTTTTCAGTCTCCGGATTTTTGTATCCAATCTACGGAAATTTTAGCTGCCATCTACGGATATTAAAGGCCAGTGGCTGGCAGCACTGGCTTGATGCGTGAAAAATATTCTTGTAACTAAATAATTATGAGGATGGAAACTTTCGTTGCTTAAAAGCTAATAATTTTTCAAAGGCAGGATCCGAAATTATTTACGAAAAACTACGTTTTGGTAGTGTTCCCTATATCCATCTTCAGGCGATGATAATCACAATCACCTCAAGATGACAGCCTAACACGGTTTGAAACGTTGTATTTCGGAAATAAATTCAGGAGTCTACCCACGAAGGATTTTTTTCTTTTTTTTGTGTTCTCGTATTTAAGATTTTTATAACACTCGGTGGCCTGTCCGCGAATGATTCACGTCGAACAGCGAGGTTGGTGATTTGTGTGGGATGAAATAAGAACCAGCTCGGTTGCAGCAATTGTTTATTTGTAAAGTGAAACAGTTCCAACGTCTTACGAAACAATCAGAAACAATGAAATATTTCCCTAACATAAACAAAAATATCAGAAAAATCCTTACTCTAGAAAACATATACAATTTTTTAACATCTCTGTGATATGTAGTGCTGCTATATAGTGGTACGTGGTCCTAATCGACGCCAGCGAAGCCCACCATCTTGATTGACTCTTAGTTATCAAACATACGCGTTACCCTGATTGTTCATAATTTTGCCCTTTTTGGGTTGAATATCGAAAAATTCCATTTGTAATTACTGAAGTTACCAAAGCGGAGACTTAATTTTTAAATGATATAATAATGAATGATGCTGTTGCAGCAAAAGAGTGTAGGAAACAACACCAGAGAGTGACGCGTGTGTTTTTGAGGAACGTAGGCAAGGAATTATCCGGTATATCCTTGATCGCACATTTGAGAGGAGAGAGAGTTTGTTTGAATCTAAGGTCAAATATCTTTTTGATATGTGATGCTGCTAACTAGCGGTAATGTGTTCACTGCTTATCGACGTCAATGTAGCCTTGCAGCTTGACTCTAAGCTATCACATACCCACCACCTTGATTATTAATAATTTTGGCATTTAAGGGTAGAATTTCGAAGAATTCCTTTCTTAATGATGTTAACAAAGTGGACAACCTAATCTTTAAAATGATACCTCATACTTTTGGTTAAGTATGAAAGTGAAAGTTGGCTCATCCAGAAAAAAAAAAAACACCTTTTAGAAATAATGTATGTGACTAAATGAGCATTCACAGTAAAGGGATTTCTGCGTAGTTTTGTCGTAAATCATCAGAGGGCAAACTGCAAATGTTTGTAGTGCGTCCAGTGATCGCGACAGCGAGAGTTAGCTGTGTGTAGCGCCACTCTGCGGGCCGCTTGTGAGCCCGTCTCATTAGCAGCTGATAACCGGCCGGCTCGGCTGTCATGGCCGCTAAATGAGTGGCCCGGGAGGCTGCCGCCTGGCGCACTTGACTCCGGCACATACACGCGCACCCGCGCAGCCACAATTAGCGACCGCTTTTAGCGCCGTAATGAGACACACCGCGCTCGCACAACACACCCTCCCCGCAACCCCCGCGCGCCTCCTAGGCTGCCTATTCATACCGCAGGCGATGCAGAATTTCTCTCTCTCTCTCACGTTCACTCACACAAAGTTCTCGCGTCCCGACATTTTTGTACCTGGCGCCGGCTGCGGCTTTCATTGGTGGGACTTGAAGGTTTGCCGCCTGCACTCTGCGCCCCGGTAAACACACCAGCAGTCTGCCAGGTCACTGACCCCGACTGGCGACAGCTGCGGCCTGCAGGTCGTATAACCCATTGCGGATTAACGGGGATGGAGCAGAACACAGCGCGACTTATCCTACAGTTAAAGAACTGATATACGTCCACAACTTTTCTATGTAACTGATGATTAAAATCTTTGGAAAGAACTCATTTTTAGGTTATTCGCTTTCAAACTCCATTCTCTGATTAGAGGAGGAGATACTGATAGCTGGTTCCAACCGAGCGTGTTGGTGTAACGGTTAGCGTTCTGGCCTCGCATTCGGGAGGACGGCGGTTCGAATCCTCCTCCGGGCATCCAGATTTGGGTTTTCCATGGTTTCCCAAATCACTCCAGGAAAATGCCGGGATACTTCCTTCAAAAGGCCATTGCCACATTCCCTCCCATTCCTTGCCCCCCCCATCCTTTCCTGTCTCTAAAGAACTCGCTCTAAAGAGACGTTAAGCATTTAAAATAAAATAAAAAAGAAGCTTGTTCCAGTCAGATATCGTGGCCGTTCTAAATTTTCTTTAGCATGTTTTTTGTTTTTATATTGCCTTGGTGGTGGGGTTTCATGTCCGCATCGGAAATTTGGAAAGATGGTTTTTGACTTTATGTTCTGCAATCAACATTGCCGTATTATACGAGTGCTAAAATCTTTCACATCACCTAGCAGCAGCTGGACTAAAATCGGCCCCAGAGAAATAATTTTCTGAGTATTATCCCCTCAGAATGTGCAGCGTGTAACAAACACTTGCATGGGTCAGTTGCAGAGTTTAAAATGTCCTGTAACCTCCAAATATGGCACTCCGAAATCCAGAAAAATTGTATGTGATGTTTGAGCTATTTTTCCTTCGAAGTAAGAGTATTTCGTTTCAAAACAGTTTTAGGAAAAGAACAGATCGTTTTCACTCACTTTTCACACTCGTTTTGAACATTTCGTTCTCCTCGTCTGCGTCGATGTGGTGAAGGCGTTAATTCACTACTTCCGTAATGCTGATAGTGAAAATGTCTTTGAAGATTTGTTTAGAACTCGCATCGCGTATTTTAAATGCCTGTAGTAAAAAAATTTTATAAACCAATTATTTTGTGGTTTTTGCAACGCGTGTTAAAGATATCTTCTGTTTGATGTGCAAATCAAAGTACAGTTGTAGTATTTGGAAGTTTTCCTCCGCGTTACTTGACGTCACATACAATAAGCTCCCCATTGAATGGAAACATCTAGAAATGTAGAGCCTTAAACTTTGGTTGAAAACGTAGAAAAACGCAACTTTCACAGATGATAAAATTTTAAAGTGTAAGTATATAATGTGCTGAAATGATTATCTTGTAAATGTATCAGCTTATTAAGTGCTAGAAAGTTTGTGTCAGAATATCGCTACTTCCTAGCCACGCTAACAGAAAATGCAGAAACCAAAAATGTTGTGAAGTTATTTCATTTCTTCGCTTATATGCATTCGTCTGATACGTTCTCACCCTATTACGTATTTAGATACTAAGGAAGAAATTTTAACTCGATTTTCATAGATATATTACCTGTAATTTAGTTTATGATTACCTATACTACTGCCTGGCAATAATCCACATGAGAGCAGCATTAATTTTCTTTCTATCCTCTAACTTATCAAGTCCCAAATCCCTTTACCTAAGTTAACACGTGATTTAGGAATTTCCTTATCCTTCTTATCGTTTTCTATACGTTGAACTACATTGGTAAATGCAATGAGTTTCCCTGCTTTATAATTCTATAAAATTAATATTAAAAAACACCCTAATCAACACAATGTTTTCAATGGCATTCGCTAATACAAAAACAGATAGTACTGTATTGAAGTTTATTTGTTATTTTAAATTGTTTTCAAGCTTTCCTCTGTAAAAGATCGGCAATAAATGGTAGAGTGCTAGAGCCGGTTCTGCAATTAAGACTGTGCTTGGGACGTAAAAGACAATCATTAAAGAACAAAGGTTTTTGCTCCGTCCATATGCATCATTTGTTTAATGCACCACAGTTACATAGTAATTTTCACTTCTTATTGCTACATTTATGTGATATTAAAGTGAAATTGAAGTTTAAAAGCCCGTCACTCGAGGAAGGTTTTATGTGGATCGGAAGAAAGATTTATACGTGTTCGCACATTCATTTCATCCGGCTGAACAATAAGGCGACTCAACAAAATTGTTTGGAATGAATTGCGAGCTGAAGGAGTAACTGAATACAGAATACCAAATTCATGGTATCCTTTATTTTGACAGCTCATTATTCTGAGAAAATGCTTGCTTAGTTGTAAGGCTTACGTTTCACACGATATATTCACATTATACAATACTTACTACTGGATAAACGTTGACACCATACATTTTAGATAAATTCTTGACGCCCAATTCACTAACTGAAAGTTGCAGAAACAAATGTATCTAAAGGATTTACATTTAATATTGGGACTTCCTATAAAGAATATTTTCTGACCTGTTTTTAGTCATATATCTTAGAAGATGTGTAATTTTTAAACAGCAATAATTTTAAATGGCTGTTATCACATCTATTATATGAGGGACATTGTAAAGTTTCAACCATCGCCAGGAAATTATTAAGTTCCCGGATGTAATTTGCAAGTATAATTAATGATGGTTGTATACACGGCGTTGAAAACAACAGTTACCTGTGCCAAGAAGTTTTGTTTACAAGGTGGTAGATATCAGTAACTTGAAGGATTGACAGAACTTAAGCTCGCAGTAGTATCTGTAGCGTAATCGCATCCGCCTGATTCTCAATGAAGTGAAGATGTTTATGGCGATGATAATCGATAGTATATCACTGCTGCAAAAGAAACTTTCGAGCTGGATACCCGTAGCTTTACGTGGATGACCTTCAGAAGCCGTTGATCTTGACGCGGTGAAGAAAGTGGCCGCTGTTGTTCCTGTACTAATTTATAACCTCACAAACAGTAATGAATGAAACAGATGCTATTAAGAACGAGGATTTGAAATCATTCTTGAGCATCTGTACATATCTAAAGCATCTGGACAAAAGATTCTCTGATTGATGACTCACTTTCAGATCCAAAGTCGACAAGAAATTTATTGGTGTATATTGACTCTGTAAAACTAGGAAGAACAGTCTTCCTTTGCTAGAATCATAAATTACGGTGATCGCTGACTTTTTATTAACACATGTAGTGCCCAGCAAAAATACCGCGTAGTTTCGTCAGTAAAACGACTGACCAACCTACGGACAATCGTAGAACCTGCAGTCTTATATATGGTGTTTGAGATCCCGATGAAGCCGACCCCCTCCAATCGTGGCTTTACCACTCGTTATCTAAGCGATCATTGTAGCCAAGAGAGTTGCGTGAATAAAGAATGGGTATTATGGAGGAATCACCACGCTGGGATTGCCTGGAATGATTGTATGAAATTACTGAAAACCAAAATCTGGATTGTCTAAGGGAGGATCTAAACCTCGTCTTCGAGACTGCGAGATTCACACGTTAACTGCTCATCCATCAGCCCCGGTGGATGGAGCCAAGAATTATTCTTTGAAAATCAACACCTTTCCAACCGAATCCCTCTTTCGGCCTATTGAGACCTATATCAAATGTACGTCAGGGTTGAAAGCCAGGAAAGAATAGTTTTCCTCGCTAAGCAAAGCAGCATCCGTATGTCGCAGATTAGACCACCTTGATTCTATTGCTGAGGTCATAGAAGAGAATGCGTAGGCTTACCTCTGTCAGCCCTCCCTGTGGTACTTAATGGCCTCATCAGCTGTAGCGACTGCTGTGTGAAGAAGAAATCTATACGCAGTCGCGATTATCTGATTATATGCCTAAATCAATGTACTTGAATTTCGCGGATGCACTTCAAAATTGTTCGTAGCTTGCATTATTCCTGTTCCTCGCAGGAATGGCGTTTCTTATGTTTCTGTCACCTGCATGTTGTGAAAAATAACAAAAGAAAGAATTTATTCCACAGCAGGTCATCATAATTGAAAGCATAATGTATTTAACCCCTCGGAACGTAGTCTGTACATTTTCTGAACTGTGGTTTTTTGCTGAATATCTTTAAATAAATAATGGATACTAATTTGAAGTCACTTTTATGTTGATTTCTCAGGTTTTCGACGTTATATCAAAGAGAAACAAACCATATTTAACTCAGGAGCACGGTCTGTGCATTATTTGAACTCCATTTAAATTTGGTCAATAACAGTTTTGTGAATCGAACACATCTAAACACACAGACAACCACAGTTTTTTTTTTAAAAAAAGTTTGTATATTCTGAAATTACTAATTGTGCTCCAAATTAATTTTTAAATATCTTTGTTGTAGAGATGTATTATTATATTTACAAATTATTTCATGAGTTTTCTTAACAGTTAAAAAAAATCGAGCAAAACATTAATTTCTGTGACAGCATGAGCACCATATTACATACTGCTGTGAGTGTTATGGTTTGTGTTCCATCTCCCTTCGTTCAGGTCACCAGAATGTGAATTTGTAAACAGACGACGGTATCTCGGTAATAGCAAGTGGTTGACCGGCTTTTGAATGTTCCGTCTGCAGTAGGCACCGTACCACGCAACTGCGTAGACAGTAGTCTACAGCTGCTGCCGGTTCGTACGACAGCTGCATCGCGTACGACGATGACCACAACTTTATAAATTCTGGACGCGAGATTAAACACTTGGCAAACGCAATGATTTGTGTCGCGGGTCTATACTCCGTCCACATTCTTGTCAGCAGCGAACTCACCACATCCAAATTCGCGTCACATGTTCCGTTTTCAGGAAGCGAGTTTGCTCTCAAATACCAGAGCTGTTAGTTCATTAGAGCCTCCAAATATAGCAGACGACACTTGACAGGCAGTTCAAATATGGCGTGGACACCTGCAGAGCTCCGCGAAATTCATAAGATTATCTGCAGGCAGGACAGGTGGCTCACATTACCAATGTCCCTCCTTCCCGATACATCACGCAGCTTGCTTCAGTTGGCGGAAGCCAGGTTGGTATTCAAATTAAGAAGCTTTAGCTAGAGACGACGCTGTTTTTCTCGTAGCGTTATCTGTTGGTATTAATCTGTTACATGCCCAGCATAACTACCCAAACAATAAACGGTTAACGATATTGAACTGTATTATAATATAATAACTTTATTCTGTTTATGGTTTTAACTGTCATTTTTTGTTTTAAGATAAGTGGTGCGTTATAGTCAGTACCATCGCAACTAGGAGTTATTAGTCACACATTACTTATTCTGATAAAGAAGATTGGTGTGGTCGTACAATTTGCTGCGTATTCCACCTCTACCGCGGCTTGATTTAACGTTTTACGTGGAATCCAAATCATGGAGCATTATGGCGTACCTCATATGACCGATCAGAGATCATAAAAATTCCTGGTCATGCTAGAATTGGGTATCGGAGCAATTAATTTTGAAATAAAGTGCCCTACTGTGAGTTTCCAGACCCTGACAAGAACTTTTTTTTTATCTGCTTTACGTCTCTTAACAGCGAGGTCTATAGAGACAGGAAAGGACATGGGGAAAGGGATGGGAAGGAATTCAGCCATGACCTTTTGAAGGAAGCATCCCGGCATTTGCCTGGAGGTATTTGGGAAACCATGGAAAACCCAAATCTGGATTCCCGGACGGGGATTCAAACCGCCATCCTCCCGAATGCGAGGCCAGAACGCTAACCGTTACACCACCATTCTCGGTGACAGAAACTTGGTACGCAGCGAAACCACAAAGGGTGCAGTCTGTATAACTTCAGAGTATCCACTGTTAGTGAAGCATAGTCAAGGCCATATTAGTACTGAACTTGAACCATCCAAGCGCTCAGACGGAATTGAACTTGCGTGCCAGTTTACCACTGTCGAAAGGTTTTAGACGGGATTGGTGAGACGACTACTTTGGCACGTGCCGCTATGGAGGACGATATCGCCTTCTCGGGGAATGGAAGCGAGTGTGTGTGTCGAGGCCGAGTCGCTGCAGCTCGCGAGCCTCTCAGCGAACACCTGCCTTAATGAGCTCGCCTCACACACAGCGAGACGAGGCACCGGGTCAACAGCAACAACCTCGGTCGCCTCTCCAACGACTCTCGCCCCCGCTTTCGCTCTCACGCGTGTACATCTCTCCGCGTGCTGGTTGACCTCCAACAACATCCCCTGAGGTTTTTTTGTGTATCAAAAAATGTAATTCGCTTAAAAACTTTCTTCATTATTATTATTTTTTAAACTCTATTTGGGCTATTTAGGCATATGGTTAGCTCCAATGTCATACACTAATATTATAAATGCGAAAGTAACTCTGTCTCTCTGTTTGTTACGTTTTCATGACTTAACAGCTGAACCGATCTTGATGAAATATAACAATACAATACTATCATTGGGAAGTACAAGAGATGCTTTTTTCGGGATAAATAATACGTTTTGTCATGTAATTTTGAAAACTAACTGGATGGTGACAGACAGACGGGTAGCATGTGTAAGCCAATTTAGTGCTATATCGGTTTCTCAGGCTATTTTCCCTCGCAGTCAGTTTTTGTATGATCTATTGATAAATTTCAGGTGCAGACATAACTTTTCTACACTCATACACCTTGTCGGAGAATGTAGCACCTTTTACGTGACTTAAAGCATTTAATATCCATTTCTAGCAACAAAATTCTTAGTCCACGTGGAAACAGTTAGTATTTTATGTGATTTTCACGCAGACTGTGTTTATATAATTGAAAAGTGTTTATGAGCATCAAAGTGAAGGATATCACAAAAAACGCACAGCACTTGATCAAAACCAGCTACGCCTTTTGCAGGACTCAAAGCAGCGCCCTGTGGTATGTGGTGCCAGGTTAGCGAGTTGTCTTCGCATGACACAGGGCGCCGACCAAAGGCGTAGGTGGTCCCTACGCTGAAGGGGTTGGTGCTTAAAAACTTCAGTGAAACTTTGCGTTTCAGGATAAGGGAAATCGTTTTGGCAAAACGGTATTCATACACTTCGAGGATGTTAGAGGAGGGAAGGGATGTGGGACAAGGAATGGGAAGGAATGTAGCCATGGCCTTATTAAAGGAACCATTGGCACATTTGCCTGGAGTGATTTACGGAAAACTATGGAAAATCCAAATCTGGATGCTCGCACGAGGTTTAGAACCCGCGTCTTCCCGAAAGCGAGACCAGAGCGTTGCCACTCTCCCTCCATGCTCGGTAATACTCATATAATAAAGTTGTTTTTGGATCCATCAGCTGCAATAACAAAAAGTAGCTTGAGTTTGACATAAATATGCGTGGCACATTTCAGCTATGATTGTAACTAGCAGGAAGACCCGCCTTATTAGGAGTAGTCCTAATAGGTTTATTATCGATACTATAAAATACCCTGATTAGGACAGCAAACGAAATTTACGTCATCGTGATGTTCCATATATAGTTTACTTCTGGAGGTATTTACAAAAAATGGATTATGTATACACAGCGTAGGGAGACGTAGGTGAGTGCCACGAAACAATCCCGAACAGACTTGGTGATAGAGAGATAGTGAGAGGGGGAAGCGACGATTGCAAATGCAGATTTTTAACTAAGCGATATTTTTTATTTGAATTTCCATTTTTCATGACTCTCCATGGAGGATTTGCCGTCGAGAAGAAAAGAACATCTGGACGGCAACGTCCGGGAGAAGCCTTCTTCGCTGCCTGGAGGTTGAAGGATTAAGACTCTGGTAAGAGCAGGTCCGCCATCTTCAAAGTTTTTAGTTTCAGTCGCGTAGTGGAATTACGACTAAACAAGTTTGTTAGCAACGATCTATTCTGAGAACGCGCGTGCCAGTAACTAAATCTACGCAGCAGGCCGCTGAAGACGAGATGGACAGATGGAACGTGATTTGCACAGTCCGAACAATGCATCATTTGGTTTCTCTATGATTTGAGACCCAATAGTGATAGTGCGTATGGAGAGTTGCTGCGATAATAGTTTTTTTTTTTTTTTTTTTTTTTTTTAACCATAGAAAGTGAGATACATTTTCCTTTATCACCATTCAGAAGATAGAATTTCATACGATTCAAGTATCAGGTAGGAGTAGTGCCCATAAGTATTTAAAATTTTTATTTTTAATGCTTCTTTATGGAATATTAAAATAGTTTTTTTTTTTGTTCCAATGGTGGCGGCCGCGTAGCTCAGGCGCTAAAGTGTCTGATTGCTGACCGGACGACCGGGGTTCGATCCCCGACGAAGCCGAGGACCTTTCTTCGAAGCTGAACGTCCGGAACGGCTCCCCAGGCCCACTCAGCCTGCTATCCTATGAGTACCGTGGAGGAAACTCCGCGGGAAGGTAAAGACCGGCTGGAGCGTGGCGCTGACCCAGTAACATCCATTCTAGTGCCGACGGTTGTAATGGGAATGCGGATCTCCACCTCCGTGAATCCTAAGGGAAGCGACAGGAGCCGTAGGACCCCGTGGCTCCCTTTTTTTAATGGTGTATATTCTTGTTACTGAATGTTATTTTTTGATAATATATTCAATAAATGCCACTTGTGTTTAAACTTAAAATATGACTTATCCCACCACGATTTCCTAAATGCATTATGGGAGATCACATGACTTTATAAGGCCATTTAAATTATTAATAAGCTTACTCTAATTAAATTTTTGTTTTTATCATCTAGAACTATTACGATATTAGATGATCCGTGATCTGCGTTCAACGTATGCAACAATGTATTAGCTGTCAGGTTGTAATTGGAAGGCAGATGTCGATACGAACCAGGCCGCGATCGGGCCAATAAAGCATTGCCTTAACTACTTGCGCCCAGCGGAGATTATCTTCTGATAGCCGGCTGTAATGTCTTAATGACGAGAACTCTTTTATTAATTCCCAGGGTCATGTCATACGTTCCCGGTAAAATGATGCATATAATTGTCTCTAAGAAGCAAATGGCTGGGTGTTAGGAGCTCCGCTGAGTTGTGAAGTGTGTTCCGATGGAAAAACCAACAAACGCGGAGCTGTATCAGTTCGGGGAATCTGCGGTAAGAAGCGGCCGTTCTGGCGAGAATAGCGACCGATAAACTGCGGGGTGGTGGTGCCGGAGTGCAGGCCTGTAATCGGCCGCTGTAATTACACGCCTTGCTACCTTGTGGCCGGCGGAGAGGCGCGAGTCTGGCCAGACGTTATTTCGCAAACGCGGAAGACGTGACGGAGAGAACAATGCAGTAACCGCCGCCTTTAAAGTTGAATACACCACATGCTGACGATGCACACGGAACCTCCTATTAATGGGGCACTGGTCTAGTGAACTGTCAGCGTTATGCTGACACAGAAAACGGAAGTAAAAACAGTTCGACGCTGAGGCTGTTTTACCAGACACAGTTTTACGCGTGTGAGTGTAATCGTAATGAAAAATGTAAAAGAAAGGTTTTAACTAAGTTGCTTTTGCGTATGATTATCCAAGAAGTGTCGCTATTTTCAGAATGACGACTTTGGCAGTATTTTCGAGAGATAGTTCATTCATAATAATGTAATAAAAATTTCTGCCTACACACCATATAACACAGAAAAAAGATGATGGGGTAGCACAAAAAGATTGCTGTAAATATTAAACTTTGATCTTATTTCCAAGTCTGAAGTTTATATAGGTATTGACAATAAGCTATTTGGAGATTTATGTTGCACAAGAGTTACTCCAACTTAAGTCTTACCCCAACCACATATACCCGATATCTAAAAGAAATTTAAGCTGCAGTTTGCCGGAGAGTGAAAGTCAAATATCAATCAGCGGAAGAAGTAGTACCACCCGAAGACTATATTCTTTAATCGTTGAATAGAAAATCTAAGTTCAGTGAAAACAATATGACTCCAGGGACACATGTGCAAACTTCGAAAATGTACTGTTTCTGCAACTGTATTGTTGCAAAGTAGTCCCAGCATATTAAGACAAAAATGTAGCGTTTTTATTTTTCAACACATTTACCTGATTTTAATTTCCTTGACGACTAGCCATCCAGAGGTTGTTTCTCAGGCGAAATTGTATGAATTTCAAAACCGTTAGAAGGCGATTACATTAGTCTATTGCAATAAAACATCAAAATGTGCGGTGAATCCTCTATTCATGAATCGCTGACTGTCAAATATCATCTAAAACAAGGATGGAATAAAAGGTATGTGGATAAACTATCTTCTTTTGTTATGAATTAATAACTGCTCCTCAACCAAAATAAAATCAATATGAAATGCAGAAGAAATGACAACACTAACAACTGAATAAAAGTCAAACTGAGAGCAGATTTTACAGAAGTAAGGGAACTGTGTTATGAAAGCAGATCAGAACTAATTAAAACGGTTTTTTACAAAATAAGAAAAATTTTGGTATCGAACTTTGATCTAGAATTCAGATAAATCCCTCTGTAGTCGTCAGTATGGAACATATAATGTAAGTGAAAAAAAGCAGTTTGTGGAAGAAAACAGTTTAGCAGGTCAAATTTTTGGAGGTGACGGATTTATTTAGAGGTGTCAGTACTGAGAACAGTTGTAGGGGAGAACTGGAGGGAAGATCAGAGCATAAGATGCAAATAATTTGAGATTGCGTTGAAGTGGGAATTTGGCTATTGGGTGTGTACTCAAGAGGAATGAACATAAAAGAAGAAGAAGAATCAGATGTTATTCAGAATTTATATGAAAAAAAATATGATTTGTCAATGAATAATGGAAAAAATAGGAAAATACAGGTTTTTTTCTGTGATGATGGTGGACAGGATTAAATTTATTAATTTGAGACACAAAACCCGTGTTCGAATACGTCTGAGCGGAAAATAATACGCCATTTTGATTTGGACAACCTGTGATACTATAATAAGTGAATCTTTGCAAGCTTCGATGCAGGCAGGACAATGCCGCACAACGTTACTTCGCACCCAGCGTTGTTTTAACGCTGTCATAGGCATATTAAAAAAAAAATAAGTTCGGAAATTACCTATCATCATGGAAACACTCTGTATAACCAAAATGGCAAAACAGGCTAATTTTTAAATCTGAAACTTGGTGCAAAGATTATTGATGAGCTTTGTAACCACCACACAAAGAATTCAGTCACTCTTTCAGTACTCTCATTGCTATTTAAGCAGCACCAGGACCGTTGCATTAAGGGAAACTGATATTAATCGGAGTAGCCGCTGCACGTTACGGATTTACGTTTCGGCTTCTTTGTTAATGTATTCGTTAACATTTTCTTCCTACAGGAAGTGGGCTCCAAGAGATCTGCAGAACTTTTAACAACGTTGCCCAAATGATGCACTAACTGTAGATGTATGCTTTAAGCTTACTGAATTGAGGAAAAGTGTTTTGTCATCTTTGGTCTAAAAGTTTAACAAATCACAAAACGTTTATAAGCATAGGAAAAAACTAAAATGAATCCAGCGTTATTAAGAATGAACTACTGTCTTGATTCATTATTGCAAATATGAGGCTTTTGGGTTTTGTAAGTAAATAAAATATCTCTTACGCGAAGACAGATTTTTTGTTTTAGAGGGACTGAGTCAATGGTTATCTTTTGTCATGTATTAGAATACAGTGTTTAATTTTGCCGTTAAAACATTCGGACTAATAACGTAACAAATCAGCTGTATGTTTGAGAAACGGAAGCTACTTACGCAAGCTGATATATTACACACTATCACTCAAAACATTATTTGATCCGAACTCTCTAATACAAAGGAGAGGCACATGACAACTTACAGTGTAACAAAGCGCAATGAACTGACTACAAAAAAGAAGCGGAGTTATATAATAAGCTTGCAAGAAATATGGATTGTACACTAATACATGACAACTTAACTTCATGATTATAAGTTCAGAGAAGTGCTGCATAATTACATCACGAACTGCAATGAATATTTATCTCCAACAGAAAAAAAGGCTATTGAACAACAAGGAAGTCACAGCTTGTGTCGAAGTGCAATACGGGCATTTCTGTTAATGGGTTTGAAGAAACTTTTACGTAAGTGAGACTAGAAATACGGAGGGAAAAAAAGCGTGTTTATCTATGCAATGGGATAGAATTACCATAATTGCATGCAGATGACTATTTTCTCGTCTGATCAGTGAACGTTCACTGGTGTGAAATGAGTTACTGAGAGAGGATCAGGAAGCTGCTAGACATTACTGTTAGAGTTATTTTCGAGCTTTAAGGTTTTCTAAACATTTTATTTCCTAGCCGTCTTAATTCAGCTTTATACGGAAATATTGAAAAGCATGTCCGAAGCAAACTTACAACTATATTCTGAAAGGTCATCGATAACCATGTTGAGTAAGCACCTTTTTGGTAGGGGAACTAAATCCAAGCTCGCCGAAACGCGGTTTAGTACCTCGTTCCTCAGTCATCCAAACTGTTGTCGTTATAAACCGGAGATATCTTTCTGGATGTGAAAAAATATTTCTGTAGAGCCAGTGGGTTACAGTCATGTTCTTTGTGTCAGCGATTCGAATTTGATATGTAGTACCTACGTTTATTGTTGTTAGGGATATCATATTTTAAAAATGCTGCTGTTCATGCAGTTCAAAAAAAAAAAAAAAGTTAAGTATATCAAACTTTAGGAGAGAGAAGTACCCAATATATCCTCCAAGCGATGGTATTAACGCAAAAAATATGATGCATTTACATTATGGTCCAGACTATCAGATTTGTTACGGAATACTTGTCATTAGAGCTTAAAACTGCCCATATTTCCTTGATGTTAGCAATGAAAAAATTCTTCCTTCCTTCTAATTTCTTGCTCTTACAAATTCGATAGTAACCCCAATATATCACTACGGTGAACATTATAACTTAAGAGGATTGTAGTTTTAACCTTAAATAGAAATCATAAAGCTAATGCAATGTTGTTACAGGTCATGTTTCCACAGTTGCTTTATTAATTACCAGTTGAATGATAACGCCAATGCAACTGTTTTATTTATTTATTGTTGCGTCTTACGTGTTTCACCTCTCATCGAGGCATCATCAGCGACGAATTATTTACATTTTTTTTTTAACAGTTTAACGTCCCTTTTTAACAACGTGGTCTTTAGAAACGGGAAAGGATGGGGGCAAGGAATGGGAAGGAATTCGGCCATGGCCTTTTTAAGGAAGCATCCCGGCATTCACCTGGAGTGATTTGGGGAAACCATGGAAAACCCAAATCTGGATGCCCGGACGGGGATTCGAACCGCCGTCCTCCCGAATGCGAGGCCAGAACGCTATCCGTTACACCACCACGCTCGGTCTTACATTTGTTAGTATGGTTAGTATGGTATACTAACAAATGTAAATAATTCGTCGCTGATGATGCCTCGATGAGAGGTGAAACGCGTACTACGCAACAATAAATAAATTAAACAGTTGGATTGGCGTTATGATTCAACTGGTAACACATAAAGCTTTTTCGTTTTCGATTTAGAAAAGAGTACTTCAGTCATCTCGTAGTCATGCAGTTTCAGTCTACCGAGTTTACAGTATCTTTAAGTAGCTTTACCGTACGCTGTGGTAATTACAAATAAAGAGACTTAGAACTTTACTGAAGATACAGACGTACATTTCTGTATTAGGAGAGATAAGATAGACTTTTCCAGAGTTCAGTTCCAGGTAAGAAACTTTGATCTGGACGAGGGACTATCGGACATGTATACAGGCGCATTAATTTTGTATCACTAAGGCGGTTTTTATTTTCTATCCGAACTAGTGAGATGAAGTAACTAACATTAGCATTATTCCAATGGATAAAGGATGACGAGAAAAGGGCACTCCATTCCTATTCGTGTGTAAGGAAAATAAACATATTTGATTTATATATTTGTTATCTACAAATCTTTTAAAAGTATTTACCAAGGATTACACAAGCTACGCTTCACTATTGTGTCCTGTCATCTCACCAGGAATGCTCAGCAGTAATTTTTAAATCCTCTAAAGAGAGACGCTCTCTCTTTAGAGGATTTAATCTGAATTGACAGCTGCTTCATTCGTCTGAAAGTAAGATGAGATTTTGACCTGTTTTTCGCATTTTAGAGGTAAATTCTCCTGGTAAATTCTCCTCTGCTCGAAAGATCATTATTAAAAGCAACGGAATGCGTTGTGAAACACTTTCATCTCTCCAATCATCCTGCCATAGGAATTCAATCTACATCTTGAGATATTGTTTGCAGTGTTATCGATTTTGGTTGAATATCGGTATAACTGTGCTCTTTCCATTGTAACACGATATTCCAATCTGGTGTCGGACTGTCAGATTGGGTTTGTTCTATTCCCGCTTGATCAAGAAAACCTTTGTTCTACCAAGTGCTAAAGATCACAAGTTTTAAGAAAGGCGAGTAAAAATGTTCAAAAGAAAATTTTCACAAAGGAAATAAAACAACCAAATACACTCTTCAAGTGCGCACAGCAAAATTATCAAGGAAATGTCATAACAAATGACAAATCTAAATTGGAAATATCTGTGATATCAGGAAGAGCTAGCTCATTCGACCACCATCCGTAGCGTAAAGTAAATGACTGTTACACGCTAGTGCCAATCGCAATCTCATGATTGAGAAATGGCAGTTTTCACACTCTGATGAAGCACTGTAGAATCAACCATGTGATTAATTGCAGCTCAACAATGAGCCAACCTATTAGCAGAATCGTCCTCAAATAGAAAAGTAACTGACTGATCCAGTCTTACCTTTCAAGAGACACGAGAATGACACCGCCACAAACTATTTTGCTAGTTCTAATGGGAGATTGATATTGACTAATATTGGCGTATGAAAAGATTGGAATGTGCTACTGCCAGTATCTGTCAAACAGATTTCTACCGCAAGATAGAAAGCACTGCCAAACCAGTTATCCGGCTCAACAGAATACTTACATCGAGAGATAATTGTCTGTACTGATTATTTTCAGTATTACAGCTAGACGTCATTGAAGTTATTATAATCGTTGTTAGGAATAGGATTTAAACAAAGTGTAACGAATAAACAGCTGCGAAATGGGGATTTGTTTGAGAATTAAAATATTTTTTTCCGAGTTTTTTAAAGTCTATTAGGGAAATGCAGCAAAGACATTCTTTTCTCTCTACTTGTTTATAGCAGTCCTTCATCTCTTTCTGTCTTGCACTGACCTCTTCATCTCAACATTCGCCTTATAACCTACGTCATCAATTATTTACTTCATATATTCTAATATCTCTCTTCCTCTACAGTTCTACAATACCTTCGAATGTTCAAACCACTAACAAATTAACCAATCCCGATATCTCAAAATATTATCCACCATCCTTTCTCTTCTTTCTGTAAGACTCTTCCACAAACTTCTTTTCTCACCCATCATTTCCAAAACTCGTTTATTTCGTACTTTATTAGTCCATTTAATTTTCAGTATCCTTCAATTTTCCTTCTTTATGGTATTCCTGAAGCCCATGCTTCGCTTCCATAAAGTGCTACGTTCCACACACAGATTTTTAAGAAGTTTTTCCTCAGCCCTAGATCAATATTTGAAACTAGAAGATTTCTCCGAAATTTTGATTTTGAAAGCTGGCGCTCCCAAATAACGTCTGGCTCCGTCTAACGATTTCCAGGGCTAACCATCCGCACGGCTTAGTGCAGCGGAGTCCGGTGCATGGTCTGTATACGGGTGGACTGCGGCTGGGCTCCACGTGGCCTGGGCAGGTCGGACGACCGTCGTGGAATACTTGAGCGAGGGGCGTTGACACACGGTCGTGATTAACGACTCAGGATCATGAAGTTGCAGTTCACGATCGATGTGGCCTCTGAGAGGGACGGAGAGGGGAGGGGGAGGGGGGAGGGAAGGCGGAGTGGCGGATGAAATCGCGGTGGAGCATCGCGAGTCGTGTCCCACCAAACAAGTGTACGATCCACCCGCACAAAGGCTCGCCTCAGCGTGCGTGGCCATCCACTCTGCCCACAGTGCCCTGGAGAGAAGTATCGACACAAACACAGGAAAAGTAGTTACGATTGCTTACGACCTCTGTACAGGAGTAGTGGACTCTGAATCACGTGGGTCGTCGCCTTGTGTCCGTTGTAAAAACTGAGAGTTGTATCTCGGGTTCTTCTAGCCTGAATATTAGAAGACCAGTATGTATATTGTTAATGTTCATCTTGCAAAATTTAATATTTTTTAAAGAAATTACCTGATTGTCACAACTAACGATATTTATAAGTAAGAGGTGTAAGGTTGCACTGACTGTCACACAACCTCAAGATTAATTTGTGTTTCTCTTCGAGCTGTTAGTAACGAGAAATCTCTGGTCCGTTTAGTGTCGCTCTATCATCTGAAAAATATACTAGACAGACGCTTTAATATATTAGTCCTTTCAGTGTTATTAACATAACGAAAATGACATTCCCCGAGAATTCTTGGCCGGCAGTGCAGGGCCTAGCATGTTGGCCGGTTCGTGTCGGGACTTGAGCATGGGTGGTTTTAATCAAGTGTTGTGTTCGTCTTGTGTTGTCCTCACTCTAGTGTCCACAATATCATGATCAGAGCGTTTTACAATTGTTAGAACAATATAAATAAACTGAAATTGGTTAAATGATCGCGGAAACTGAAGGACATTTTTTTTAATCTGAAAGTATGAATAAACTCGTGAGTTTTCAACAAGAAAAACCCCAAAAAATTTCTATAGATAATTTCCAACTTTAAGAGGAAGTTTTTTTAATGCTGTGTGTGTACATTACACACGAACGTAGTTTGGCGGGATGAAATGCGAGTCATTTACCCGCACACCGACTAATGGTTTTGTTGTTGTTGTTGTTATTAGGGCTTAAGGGTGCGTCGACGACGGGGTCATTAGCGCCCTAGCAACAACCGGCTAAGCAGTGTGGACTAATGGCGTTACCCTTTGAATGATTACATGTTTAAAATAATATTACAAACAAAGCTTTTCTGGGAACAATAAAGTGATACGTGCTTTGGCTAGTTGTTAGACTCTGATAAATCGTTCTGTGGATGTGGTATGTTGGTTTCGGCTTGGTACTGTCCAGTGCAAAGTTAATTTTAACTTAGTATTTGTTACACGATTCTTTTTTTTTGCTCCTGCCTTTACGCCTTGTTGACTTCAAGGTCATTACAGGCGGGAATGGACAGGGTTCAAGTAATGGAAAGGTTTTTTGAAGGAACCATCCCGGCATTCGGTTGGAGTGATTTGGGGAAACTGTGGAAAATCCAAATCTGAATGGCCAGACTGAAATTCGAACCCGCGTCCTCCGGAATTCGAGACCACAGCCTTTCCGCTCATCCACCAACCCTGGTGCGATTTCTAAGTTGTGCTTACCGACAAATATCAGTGAGATGCCAATCGGCTTCGCGGTTTTCCAAAGCACAGAACTGCACTTTAATCATAGTTTACGCGTATCCAGCCGAACAACAGGTTGAGGCGAAGCCTCGTTTATTGCTCGGCCGGCGGGTAACTGTGCGGAAGCGGCGGCTTATATTGGCGTTCCTGGTCCATCAGGCCCTGCGGCGAGAAGAGGCGCGAACGCCATTTATCGAAGTCGTTCGCATACCGCGAACTCCAAGGCGGCCAATCACAATTAATTACCGGCCACTCGCATTGTCTGCGGCGCCCTGATGAGGAAATTGCTGCGCAAATCGACGTGGCCGGCGGTCGCGACCTCCAATTGGGGGAAATCTCCGACGTCGGCTGTAAACACTGCCTGCTGAGCAGCCAATTAGGCGCGATGGTCACCGGGCTTCCTGCGCGACCCCATCAGGTGCTCGAGGATAACGTCGCCCGAAATGGGATGGGACCGCAAAAGTGGCCGCTAGCGTAGCGTCTATTGGCTGCTGAAAATGATGTCGTCATTTCCTACCAGCATAAATGTGTCAAATTCGAAGGAAGGTGGCTCACTGTGGTTGTTTCCTCTAAAGATTCAACGTTAGATCAACTCAAATTTCCATAAGCTCTCTTAGTCGAGTCACTGGTTAAAATCTGCGGTCTAGTTGCAATGTAGTCCTCACTGTATTAGCTACTATTTTTTTTAAAAAACTTAAGCGCTAAATGGCATTATCAAGCCATGAGCTGTTTGTACAGATAAGCAAGACATTATACAGGTTAGCAAGTCGTTATACAGATAAGCAGGTCATTTCACAGGAAAATTATATGTATATTAAAAATGTGCATCTCTTGCTATTCACTATTATGTATTTATTGTTTATCATTTTTTATCTTTATAAACAGCTGTTAAAGAAATGTAATACAACTACTGGTTTAACAAGAGAAAAACGTATACGGTATACGTAAGCGAAAAAAATTTATTATTTTTATTATTAAAATAACCCTGTTGGAGGTTTCCTACATTTACAGACGTTTTGTTTTTCTTGTTGCTAAGCAAATTTTAATAAATTACTCAATTGTCAGAATCACATTCCTTCGAAGTAATGCTTACTTTCCTCAGCTATGTTCTGAAGTTTCAAGACATTGCTGCATTACGGTACAGATATTCGATCAAGGCTGGAAAGAAAAGGCTTCAAAGTTTGCACAAGAAAACAATAAATCAAAACTTACTTTGAGACGTTATAAAGACATGAAATTTCAAGAGCTCGACGATCGAATCTCTCAGAAATCTAGTTCATTTCATATAGTTTACTGACATTGTCTGTTGACTTGTTATTCTTTCTCAGACGTACACTTACTGAAGACTATGGTCGTTGTTTATTCCGTTATCTGTTCTAAGCTGTTGATTTATTATGCGAATATTACGTCTAGTGTTTATATCAAGCGTTCTCCGTTTCCTTTAATGCAGAAGTGAACGGCTTTGTAATCTTCTGGTATACAAAGGAGAATTTGTAATTTTTGGTAGCTATTCGTGTAAAAGTGTGATTATATTGGCACAGTGGTTACAGTACTTTAGCCTGATGTCTTACTTTCGCTATTTAAATATGATTAGAAGTTTCGCCGTGAAGTTGAAGTTATTGCTTTCCATTACTGACGTTACTGCTTGCTGTTGCTAAAGTGGGTACTGGTTTATTATGAACTGCGCTTTTACTAAATTGTAATTTAGTAGTATTTATTGCGTCTTAATACCACTTTTCAGCTAATACTAAACTTGATGTACTCATTGTAAGAGATCGAAAATCTATAATATTTACAGCGACAGTATTTCTCATGACAGAAGTTCGCGAAAGACATAATTAGTTTAAAAATTGCCTAGGATCCTCTGCCACTATGAATTACTTTGGATAAAAACATGGCTTGTATTCTTCAGATTTTTGGAAAGAATATTTTGGAGTCAACTATTAAAGTGGGTTTTGATTATTCAGTTATATTTCTTCCGCTTATACTCGTAAATTGTTCGCAAGAAACTTCCATTGGAACATAATTTTCAAGCAGAAATTAATTATCTTTGAGTTTTTTTCTCAGTCTACAAATCATCTAGTTAAATTTGTAGTTTTGCGCGCAGATGCAATAGATGTACTGAAAAGATAAGATGTTGGTTTCTAATACGATGTGCATGATGTGTAACTGTAAGGAAAAAGATTTCTAATAACAATAATAATAATAATAATTTTGTATTGTTCCTGTCCTCTATTACGTTCTGTAGTAGTATTGTAATATATATAAGACTTAAATTTTATTAAATATATAAATATATATATATATATAATAAAATTTAAGTCTTATATGTACCCAGGATAGTGATATGTAAACAAAAAAGACGTTGACGATAAATGTAAGTGTGAATTTGCCACGAGTTGTGTAAATGAATGCGTTTATCGCTTATCTTAATGCGGAATCCTGTAGTTCATCTGCTCGATTTAATCAGCAACAACAGTGGGATAGCTACTTAGCATACGAAGCCACTGTCTCCTTAAAGTAACAACTAAAACATGCTCTACATTTGCCACTGTGCGGCGCCAGGTAATAATGAGGCAAGTGGACGTCGAAAAAGTAGTTACTAGACCTCCTAGCGCCCATTACACGTAACAGACTAGATCAGCTGTTGAGATCCAGACTGTTAATGTATCCTGCCATCGTAAGATATAACAGCTGACTAAAGCTTAACGACAGCAGTTACCGGAAGAGCGGACGACTGCATTTTTGAGGGGCCCACAGTACCAGAAAACCTTAGGCACCTGTCTCTGGTTCAATGACTGACAGTACGTCTAATGAACAGACGCGGCTTGACTTGAAATTTATTCCACAGATAGCCTCAAGTTCAATGTAATATTAGGAAAACTTGGATTGAAGTAAAAATATATTTTCAAACCATATTGATCATCATTACAGGGTAAATATTTATTTATTTATTTTTGACATTGGGTCACATAAGCCTTACAGCGAGTGTTGTTACATTTTCTCGGAATACTTGTACAGTCACGTTTCCACTAATTAACTCCTTACCCCAAAATATTTTATTTACACTAGTTAACTCTCAAATTAGAAGAACGGTAGTTTTTCAGTGCTTTTAAGAAGGAGTTAAGCACTAATTGTGTGGTAATACAGTGCCAAAACTTACATATACATTGGAATATACTTTATACGATAAGAATGGATTTGCCTGTGTTAAAATATTTGTGACTGACCGTAGAAAGCGAAGCTGCCGATAAACTACGAAACATCAAATCTCAGAAAAAATTGATGATCGTTACTGTTTAAAAAACAAATTTTAGTTTTTGTACCATATTTCACAGATTTGTCAGTATATTAAACAGTGATCGATATTTTGGTATACGCTTAAAGCTGTGACCGAGTCTAGTGGGTGAATTGTAAAGCGTGGGCCTGGGACGCGGGTTTCTGGCTTTTTTATCTCCGGAATCACTCAAAGCGAAAGCCGGTTTGATTCTATCCAAAATCAATGCTAAATTCCTTCCCGTTCCTTGTCCGCATTCCTTCCTCGTCTCTAACTATCTTTAAGTCGACAAGGCGTAAAGCCATAAGAATACATGGGACATGGGTCAATTTTGATAATTTAAAAAAAAATCCACGTATTTATGTGATATAAATCGTTCCTACCTCGATTAAACGTTATGTGCCAAGTCTGCTTTGAAAGCTCAGTTTGCAGACGTTGAATGAAATTAGTTTCAGCTGAAACACGGGCGGTGAAGACAGTAATTACAAGAAAAAATTCATAGAATACAATTTTTACTAGTCTCTTCTTCAGCTAGAACCTTGGGATGTAACAGATATACGCATCTTTTGAAATGTTTATTATTGTTTATGTTTTATGAAAACTAAAAGCCGTATGCGATATACTTGAAAAACGCGGAATCACGTTGGTAGCGCCGAGCAGAGAGAAGTGTTTCTCATTGCTAGCGACATGGGAACAAAAAATGATTTGAAGAAGAAAAAAATAATAATAATAAGAGAAATTTAGAAAGGCGGAACAGGAGAACACGAACACATTTTATAGTGCAAATCGAATGATTTGTCTGAAGCGTGTAGTTAAAGAATTATAAGGAGAGTTATTATAATTCGTAAATAGATGCGTGGAATTGAATAAATAAAGAATTTTCGTTTTGAATTAATAAAAGATAATGATTTAAAATAATTTGGTAAAAATTAAATAACTGAAATTTGGAAGTCCAATTGCTATGTTTGAGGTTTCTAACTTGGGTATTTCCATTTAAGGAAAATAAGAGGAAGAACCAGCAGTGAAGTATTTGCAATTACAAAGAAAGACAGTTATCAAAACCTTGCAGCCTTCAGCAAACAATATAAAGGGGTGACCTTTTTAGTGTGTAGGAAGGTAAACACAAGAATAGTAACGTGGAAAGTGCGGATGATGGCTGCAGCCGGTAGTGCTCCGGCAGACAGACAGGTGCAGCCCGAGGGCCCAGTTTTTTCTCGGTACCAGTACAGGCAGAGCGTCTTTTATGGCCGTCCTTGAGGATGGCCGAGAGGAAGGAAGGCCGCAGTCGACTCACACAAGGCTGGCCGCACGCTCGCCGGCTCGTAAAGCTGTTGTCGAAGTTACAAGAGTGCCAACAGCCAGATACGTGTAGCACCTCCGTGTGCTCAACAGCCGAGACAAATGTTGGCCAGGGCAGCGTGATTTCGTGAATATTCATTCCTACGAGGAAGCAGTGTTGAAGAAAGAGAAAGAAAATTTCAAGCATGGGATAAAGATTTGCAGAAGAAATAATCAGTAAAGTATGATTTACAATACGTAGGTGATGGCAATCCTGTTTGCAGGCTAGAGATTACAGATGTCAATGACAATGCCAGTAACATGGTGTGAGGAATAAAGTGAACTCAAAGAAAACCTGAATGGCATGACACAGAACTGAAAAGTTGACATCAAGATTATGTTCAAGAATTATATGAATTATTTTTAGAAATGATATGTATATAAAATAATTAATGGGGAAAAATGCGAAAAGAGAGAGAAATTGTGCGTTGCCTTTTGAGAGATCTTTACACAGGAATAACCATAAAAGAATTCTGCCATTGAGTTTTGAAGGAATGAAGGCACCATACCTACATTCACCTAGAGTGATATCGGCCGAATACTTAAAACCGGATGGATTCATCCTGCTACTTCGGCAGCTGCTTTACACAAAATGGGGGAGCAATGTGTGAAGTTAAGTGCTGATATAGAAAACAGAGGGAATCTTCATATGGCTGAGATATTTGTGGAAATCTACACAACTTCGCTGCAGCGCGAAACTCCTAATATTTATCAACAAAGTGAAATTAGTGCTTCAGTAAGCGTGAGAATTGTGAAAAATCAGCAAATTGTTGACCAACAAACGCAAAACCTTCTTTAATAAATTTGAAACATGAGGCGAGAGTGATGGTTACGTCTGATATTCAATGCTGAGCTTTGGGAAATGACCATCTAGAGACCAGTTTGGAACAAATTAAGAAGAGGAAGATGAAATGGATTGAGTATGCCCTGAGGAACGACGAAGGATCGGTTGCATATCAGACTTCCGAATAGTACCCGTTAGGCCGGAGGAAGTAAGGTAGACCTCTGATGGTGTGTAGATGATCTGTAGACCAGGAACTGGCAGCCATTAACAAGACATGCAGAAGGCAGGAGGAATGGAAAGGAACAGAATTCAGTAGTGACAGTTCTGGAAGCCATAGTTTTGGGGAATTGAAGGATGTGGTGATGATGAAAAACTGAAATTTGAATGGTGGGAGACTGGATCCAACTTGAGGCCTCTCATATGTTCGACCCACACTTTAGCCACCAATTAATAAGTATGGTTTATAACTCTTACTAGCTGTTACCCGCGACTTCTTAGGCATGGACTTATTATTTCATTGCTGGAACTAGATATAGAAAGCTGTAAGTTACCTCCAAAAAGGTATGGAGTGGGGATAACATGACGGGGAAATCATCACCATACACTCTTACTATTGTACGTGTTTTATGAAGAGGAGCAATTTGCAACATGTTTAAAAATAGCGTCAGACTAAGTGTAGGAGGATTAACAACGTGGAACTACCTACCACAGTTCGTCCGTCAGATTTCTGTTTGGGGTTTAAAATTATGTCACTTTCTGGGAACGTCTTATGTTAATACCGTTTTGTACACAACATTTTTAATTTTGTTATTCTTTGCTATGATATATTGCCTTTGGGGGTTGGAAACACGTGAGCAAACTACATATAACTGCCCCTAAGTGCACCTTTGGTAATTTCAGTGTCTGTCCCTGGTTGTTTCACCGCATGCAGGGCAAATCTACATCTATGCTAGGGGTTCCCAAAGTTTTTCTTTACACACACCCCTTCCTTCTAAAGAAAGGTTTCCACGCCTCCCTCTCATCAACAGAAATATTCTTACGCATCCCCCCCCCCCCAAACAATTTTATTTTTAAGAAGAAGTTAAGTTAAATGCCTGCTTCTAGGTACTAACAATAGCATCTCAGAGGAAACTTACTAAGTATGTGATAACAGAATAGAGAAGGAGACATAGTACTTCCGAGGGTTTAGAGCTTGTGTATCGTCCACAAGGGCGGCGAAGCTACCTCGCACACGGTACCCTCTTTGACATGTCTTCCTTGTGAAGGGGGCGGCTCCCAGTTTGGGGACATAATAAGTTGTTCATTTTTTTTTTTTTTTTTTTTTTTTAACGATTTCATTCCTCCCAGCCTAGAGTGGTTGAGGAAAACCACGGAAAACCTCAACCAGGATGGCCGAACGAGGTTTCACCCTCGTCCTCCCGAATGATAGGTAGGAGGCCGAAAACGGCCTCGTCCCATCTCGGTCTCCATAAAATTTATGAACAGATCATACACAAAATGACTGCTAAAGAAATAAAGCATGTGCGACTGTTATAACATTATAGAGACTCATACACACTATCTGTCTGTCTGTCATCGTTCGGTTAGTTTTCAAAATTTCATAACAAAGTAGGTTATTTATAACTGAAAAGTGTCCTGTGTACTTCCTAATGATATGTAGTATTTTTTAGTCACATTTCATCAAGATTGGTAAACCCGTTTAGTCGTAAAAACGTAACAAACAGATAAATACTTTCGCATATGTAAAATTAGTGTAGATTAGCAAGTTAGTCGTATTGTGAAATTTCGTGGAAATTTGTCGAATTGCTGTAAAGTTATTAAAAGCTACTTATGGTTTAATAGAGTAAGACTCTCATAATCCAGATGATTTACAAGTGAAAATCTGTGTGTGAATTTTCATGCAGTTTGAAGTTGCTTGCTGTTTGGGTTATCGTGTAGGGAATATATCACAGACGCTTTCACAAAGTTCACTCCAACAATAAAACACCTAACAGACACACAGTATATGGACATTCGTTTTATTCTCTAACTCGAAATGAGTTACTTCACTAACACTGCTAGCGGAACTTGTTATCTAACTGTTATATAGTAAGATTCGTCGCTGATGTGGTGAAATACGTAACACTCAAAGGAAGTAAGAGCTACATGAAATATCTTAGCTTAATAATAACATCTATTTCCGACATGAATTTAAGTTAAGGAACATGTAATAAGCGCATGTGGGTAACTGATGCCAAGATATTGTCACTCGTATTGTCAGATTGAGAATAACGTAATTAAAGTCAATACAGTAAATAGTTTGCGATGTCTTTTATTCTAAAATTTTGGTTACGTTCTTGTTGAATAACTTATAATTTGAGTAATATAGGTAGAAATAAAAGTACTTAAAAATTAAAAACAAACCTGTAATTCACTTCATAACTCAGAGTTTAATTTACTGTGCGATGTATCAAAACAACCTGTTGAGATATCAAAACCATACACAAAGAACAATCCATGAATTTAGATTTTGGCATTTCAGAAGAAATTAATACAGCCCAGAGAACAGTTACTCATGGCATGATGGCAGAGGAATTGACAACAGGAGCTTTTACAAAAGATTTTGCAAAAAAATATGTTGACTGAATTAGGATTTCAAGAAAAGACAGACAAATAATTAAAAATCGTTCATATCTGCGACTACTTTGCCGCATGAGCAATGTTCTGAATACTCGCAACAAATTAGAGTGATGTTATTTAATAAACAATAATTTATTTCTCGAGTTGAGAACGTTTTACATTTCGATAACGTGGTCATTGAAATTACTTGCGGTACATAATCTGAAACTTGAAATGAGTATTAAAAAAATCATGTATCCAGATATATTATTAAAATTATGAGCAGTTGCGAAAATTCTTATCACATTGCTTGATCAGAATCACCATACCGTCGGATTAAAATGACCATAAATGCTGACACTTGACACTAATGTTCATGCAAATTGAGCTTTCATGGAACTGTCGGATCTACGACTGGCCTCTCAGGGCAATGTCTCCAAAAGCCTCAGATACCTTAATTAACGAATACGAAACCTGATTAATGAGGATCGTATTTCGATTAGCCGCAGAGTTGTGTCGCAGCTGTCGCACTCGCCTGAGGATCAATCGAAGACGTTTACCGGGCGCATAAATCGAGCCGCATTACAAATTTGGGTGCTGGCAGGACGAGGCTCCCTGACGCAGCTCCGTCCAAATTAGGAAACAGGACTCGGGTCCCTCCACCTGCCAGGCACGCGACCCTCAGCCGCCCACCGCACTGGAGGTGCCAGGAATGCTGCTCAGCGACGTCAACACGGGTACAGGTGGCTTGTCACATTTACTTCCCTTCGGTAACTTTATGAGCATCACAATATGGCCGCAACAGTTAATTAAAGCGCTCGTAATCTTAGTTCGTAAATTTACCATTACCTGTCGCTTATCATTTTTGGCACATCTGTATCAGGGAACGTCCATAAACTACGAGGCTCGGTCAGGGGGGTGGGGGGTTGAGTAGAAGCTACGCTGGGCTATATAGAAAAGGATGAGAGGGGGTCCTAGCCAAGTTACGAAGCTTTTCATTCATTTTGATACAGAATACATAACAGCATTTAATTAGCTCGGTGTTTTATATGATGTACTGACAGCACCACGCATTCGCATGACTTGTAGTCATAGTGTTCTGGTCACACGAAGCCGGCGCATTTGAACTAATTCCTATTTCAAGTGAATTTCAGTGCATCTTCTTATAGTGCTCGCTCAATTATTATTTCAAATTCAGAGTGAGATGTAAAATAACACTGTACAATATACTTTGCGAGGTTCATCGGAAATGTTTTTCCGGTGAGTTTCCAACATCCAAAAGTGTGTCAATGAGCTTCGGAACTCTTTTAAACAGGACCAATAATCATTCCGTGGTAATGTGGAAAGAGAGGTGAAAGATCTCTAGCAAAAATGCATCTTTATCATATTTTGTCCTATTTTATCAAATAATAAAAAATGACGAAAGAGATGAGGAGAATGTTTTTAGTTACTCCTCAGGAAGAAAAGGATTCCTGAGTATACTTGAGAAACAGGTTTTCCCGATAATGGTCAATTGCAGAAGTGGCTAGTGTCACTATTTCATTCAGAATATTTAAGCTATAGAAAAGAATATAAATCAAATATCGGTCGTGTTCGTTAGATAGACTACGTAATAATCTTAAAGTTATATAAAGCAGCACAAAATGTCTTCTGGAATTAATAGGGAAAAAACTACGTTCTGGATGTGGGGAAGAGAGTATAAAGGAAAAAGCCACGTTAAGCTACGTGGGAGGAGAGAGGAGTTCAACAGATGCCGGTATGAAGCTACGTGGTTTGTAGACGCTCCCCGCCTCCAATGATCTCGACGTCGACAAGGCGTAAAGCCCGAAAAAAAAAATAATCTTGGTCAGTGGGTTAGAATAAAGCGGATGGGCTGCGTGGTTCAACAGACTAAAGAGCTTAACTACGGGCCGGGTCATGGGTTTGAGGCACGTCTGGGCATCAATGGTTTTAACTAACTTTTGTGTCCGTATCACGATGCCTTTCGCTTGTAGACTCGTATGCTGGTTATATGCATTACGTTCAGCACTAATTATGAATCAACAGAATTAAAAATACAAACAGCTTGTGTTACCTAAAATGCCATAAGTCATCTGCATGGGGTGTAAATAGACGATGGTTACAAATTCAAAGATGTGAAGCCCTTTTCGTATTAGAAACCTGTCAGCAAAACTATTCCTGCTGGACAACCCTCGGATAGTTGAAACCGTATTGGTAATAGCGTGGTACTACTTTCGAGAAGCACGAATTGTATTTTTCTAGCCCTGCTCGATAGAGTAATAGTTAGTTTGCTCCTGTCATGTTGCGGATGGATTTGATTCCGGCCTCGGACATGGGGTGGTGGGTGTTAATTAATCGTTGTATTAATTCTTAGTGCTATTGATCATAAATGTTGGAGATAACAATAACACATAGTATAGTAAGATCAAAAAACAGCTGGGGCGTATCTTAAGAAAGCCGAATGGCATTTCTTTTTTAAAAAAGTTTGTTTTCAGGAAAACAGTGTGCATTACCATCTCCACGTGAAGTGGCAGTGAGTTCACAACGCATTCTGTTTTACCACTTATGCCACCACGTTGACAGAATGCTCCTGTTGGTAATTTGGCACCATTATCGCTTAGTCACATCATTTGACAACTGGTGTTGTAGTTGGAGTAATTACAGCCTACGAAGTTTGCTTAATTCGCAAAGAATACATTGCCCGGACACAAGTATATGAATCAGTTAATCTACTTCCAAGCTCATAACAAACTATTAATAAAATCTCGCATACAAATTTATCATTTCTTTCTAATATTGTAACATTTATGAATGGCGTTTTAATGCTATTGCTGTACTGAACTATATTCCGCAGTCGTGTAATTTAAGTCTACCGGGCAATTACTTGATAGATCTCTCGCTGACGTAATAGACAGATGGGAGGTAGAGTGTTGGTACAGTCCTAAATTCCCATCGCTCTTTCTATCTTCTACACTTCACAGAAATCCTTAATTGGAGTTGAAGCATTTGTGTCAATAGGTGGATTGCAACTCGGTCCAGGCACCTTGTCGTCAGCAAAATCCAGACAGGAACCGAAAATGGTTATGTAACTACAGTTAACATATCGCAAGTCATCCAGCTGTGACACTAAGTAAAACAAAACAGTTAGAATGTAAATGTTGTGTTGTCAAAGCTGTATGCCGTCTCTGATCTCGAGAATTCCACAAGGCGGCGTTATACATTTAACGACTTTCTCATTAACATTTGTGGATTGGGAATGTGAAAACCATTTCGAACCCACAATTTCCAATTACACAATTTCTGTAATTAATTTCCAAACATCTAACTTCTAATACATTTTGTATCATTTGTAGAGAGAGACAGTTTATATCAAAAGAGCGTCAAAGGCAATTCTGACCTACCTTAAAGGAAACTTTTGGTTATGCTTGTATACATATCTACAGCGACCTTTGGAGGTGTAAAAATCTCATTGTAACGTAATAGGAAAAGTCTCTAATACAATTCTATTAGTGATAAAACGACGGACTATACATACTTCTATCAAATTAAGTGTAACTTCGGAGATTAGTTACAGATATAGCGTAACTGTTAACAATGACAATGGCAGAAACTTTTGGAACACCGTGCATTGAAATGTAATATAACATAGCAGCTCATTGAAAGTAAGTAAAATTATATATTTAGACTGGTAAAGGGAGTAATATTAGTAAATTAAAAGTTTAAAGAATTTATAAAAGAGAATAGCAAGTCTAATAAATATTGTTTACTCTGAGATGTTAAAAAAGATAGGATCTCTGAAAAAAAAAGAAGTTGTGAGAGAATTGTTGGTAAAACCGGACGAAAAAAAACAGGATGATCTAGCAGCACATTGAGTTTTGAAATAAGAAGAGTTGTATTATGAGAAATTTCGAACATCATATTAGCGTAAAAATAGATGGATTAAATCTTGAGTAGAAACGAACCTGCGAATTTTTGGATATCAAGATTGTCACAAACACGGTCGTCGTTGGTATGAGAGAAATGTTAAGCGAACAAACGAAATAAATAAATTAACCAAGCATATAATCAAAATTCAGTCTACAAAATTCATTTATTTCAAATAACAACCAGCATATTTAATGTGACAGTACTCGTAATACACATTAGTTGTAAATGGTAATGTAGTCAAATGTATAAGGCTACACCATAGGCAGTATCATTCCATTAGTTCATGGCCTGTACATTGAAAAGAAATCGTAAAACTTTTAAAAAACTGAAAATAAATGTTCATATCTTCATATCGTCCGAAATTAAAATATCCTGAAACAAATATTTATTTGGCTATAAATGCTGAAGATAGATGAGAAGTACGGTACGTTTAATCAAAAATAAAAATCAAATTGGTGTTACGATTAAATATTTGTCTAACAAAGAGATATTACCACAGAACATTCATGATGAAATGGTTAGAACGTTAATGAAGGATGCCCCTGCTCAGAACATAGTCAAAGATGGGATCTTGAATTTTAACGGGAAAGATCAAGAACTGAATATGACTTCCACGCTGGAAAGCCAGGGGGGACAGTAACTTAGGAAAATGAGGAGAAGGTAGATGAGTTGGTGATAACAGACAAAAGGTATACAGTTCGTCAGATTGAGTAGATATAAGGAATTCCAAGCACAACAGTGAAACACACCATCATAGAGTACTTCCGCAAGATGGGTGCAGAAATAACTATCAGAAGATTGAAGGTAATGTGGTTGTAAGTGTATGTGAAATATCTAACACTTTTCGAAGTTATTCCGCAGATTCTTCTGAGTGATTAATGAATATATAGATGCCTAAACTCATCACCATACTCCAGAATCAAAGCAAAAGTAAGTGCAATGAAATCATTCCAGTTCACGAACTCCAAAGAACACCGAGGTTGTTACTTCCGCAGAGAAAGTGTTTGTTTCTGTATCAATGAATTCTGTGCGTGCACTGCTTCCAGATTTCCTGAAAAAGTTTTTAAATTTTCATACGCGCAAGCAACTGCGACAGTGATTAGAAAAATAGAAAAGTTGTCAAAAAAGGCGTTATTCAGTCATGAGAAAACTACCAGTTACAACTTTCTAACTACCACGACTGCAATTCACATTATTTACCCGATGTGACTTGCTCAGAATTCACCCTGTCTTCAAGCAATAAGAGGCACATTTCAGGTCTGATGATGTAATCACATTCTACCATTGAAAAATTCTGTTAGCTCTAAGGCATGAAAGCACTGGGATGATACTGAAACAGTGCGAAACTCAGACCACAAATTTAACTCATATGTATTGATATCAGGCAAAGAATTCACAGGATGATTCTTGTACAGCCATGATGGGAACTGATGAACTATCCTCACACCATAATTAAGAAATTTAAAAAATGTGTATGGTTTTGGTTTCCCTGTGAGCTCTACGAATCATCTGAGCGTTTAACTGGGCGTAGGTATAATGAAAAAATAATAGCAACTATAGGTTAGCTAAAATTGAAATAATTGGATTCAAGTAGATTTAATCAATTGTCCTGTTCAGATGTTTCCTGAGATTCACTGATTTTCCACGGACTGTTTTCTGAAAGGAGCATAGAGAAACTTCATATGACGGACGAAGGAATTACTTGTAAGTGTGAGGAATTATTTTTAAGTGTTTCCATTTTGATTTGGGCGGAAGTGGACGCAGTCCAAGCGGTTAGATCGGTGGTGACCGCGTTCACTTCCGACCGGACGTACAGTAATTGCATGTCCTACCAGCGATGATGCCTCCACATGATACCTCTTCCTGTCTGTCCGCAACGATTTGCGCCAAAGATACTTGCGTTTTACACTTCCTGACAAAATTAAGAGAAAAACACGCCATTTGACACAGTTATGAAACTGGTACGAGAAAAAACGTTAAAGAGAAATTAAGGGTTATTCCTTTATTCTTACGGGACTATGTATACAAAAATTTGAAATATCTTCAGCATTTATAAATATTCAGGAGAGCTTTTGAAGAATTGAACTATGAACCTAGGAAATCGATATCACAAAAATTATGTGCCTGTTGTAGTACATACTATCCTTAAACAAAGAGGATACTTTTTTCTGTATCTCATGTAACAGCTAAGAAATTTTTCGAAGTAATTTTTTGATTGTAATTATATTATTTACGCAATGAAATTTTCACCCCAGGATTGTGTTGTAAAATCTCAATAGTTTATTGGCTTGCTCTGTCGTCTTCTTCTGGTAATTCCACCGAAACTGGTCAACAAACCGACAGCTTCTGTCTCTTCGTGTGATAACCAGTAGCGGTGGATTTACGTAAGAAGAAGACGGCAGAACAAGCCGTAAAAATATTGAGTTTTAAAGATTTCACTGCAACTACATGTCGGAAAAGACTCCACTCGTACACAGATTACTTGTATTTACTTTTATTTCGATGTTTTATACGTTTTAATTATATTTAATTACAATATCTTAATTTTTTTCCTATTTTAGGTAATTTTTTTCGGAAGTTAAATCAATACCACTTCTTAAACGCAATTTCTCAACATTTTCGGGTCAGCTGAGTTTGATGAGGTTTTACTCAACATTGACATGGTCAAAATTGGAACTTTGGTTTTACGGACGCTACTCTGGCTGACGCCAAGCATTTTTACCTACTGCCAGGTCGTACTACGTACTAATGGAGGAAGTGAAGGGTTGCCATCTGTCTGAGAAGTGTGTAACTAAATTCTGTGTGTGTGTGATAAGTGTATTTTATGTTTGTTAAATACATGGTTCATGAGGCGGAAATTGGGGACCGTCTCGGCATCCGCCTTGCTGTCTTTGGAAAATCGCCTGAACTCGCAATCAGGGCGGCCTTTAGGCGGGGACGTGGACTCGTGTCCGGCATCGCCGTACTTCCCGGATCCATTGTGTAGTACCTCAGCTCAGCGCACTCAACCACACT
This sequence comes from Vandiemenella viatica, assembly GCA_031002005.1. Taxonomy (NCBI): domain Eukaryota; kingdom Metazoa; phylum Arthropoda; class Insecta; order Orthoptera; family Morabidae; genus Vandiemenella; species Vandiemenella viatica. The sequence continues at coordinate 337,398,768 of JARYHS010008074.1, read as the reverse complement.
GGAAACGTTTCGTTATTATTATTATTTTTTTATCTATACGCCTTTTTGAGGTCGAGGTAATTAGGAGGTGGGTAGAGATGGGGTGCAAACAATGGGATGGAATACGGCCTTGGCCTTTATTGAAGGAAACATACCGACATTTGCCTGGAGTGATTTGGGGAAACCATTGAAAATCAAAATCTGGATGCCCGGACGGGGATTCGAATTCGCGTCCTCCCAAATGCGAAGCCAGAACTTGGAAACGTTCACAAAGGAAGTAACGGACATTGGCGTTTACACAGAAAATGATGTACTAGATTCATTTCGTGCAGTTTCAGGATAACTGTGAAGTAAGCAGCTCTTTCTCTTTCATTAAATGACGCAGTGAAGGTATTGTGTTTTACATATCGGTTTTTACGAGAAAGTGTATAACATTGATTGAAACAACGGATATTGGACCTGAAATGTAACGAGGAGAAACTAACAAAGTTCAAAACAAGAGCGGTTTTCTGAAGACAGGTTTATTGCTGTTTATTTATAGCTTACGGCCGTCTCTTAAAAAGAGTGTTCGTCAAAATGAGCTGCATCCTTTCACTACTCATCCTGGCAGCCTCGCCAGGTATGAGCTGCTATCTCATTCGGCGTGTTATGGATGACTGGCCCATTTGGTCATCACGAACACAGCAAGCCGGAACAACTCTTTGTCACTGATAACTGATACCGTGCCAGTAAATATACACACGATACTAAGGATTGCTTATAACGATTTCAATAAATCACAACACACGGTTTGATTAACACTGATGAGCAATTTAATATTATTCAAACTGAGTTTCAACATATCATTACTACTGATTACAAAATTCACCAAAATAAAATCACGCGGAGCCCATGACCAAACTTTCCCACGCGAGCAAGTGACAACCATGGAGGTAGGTTTTGCTCCATGGCGACAACTCGTGCGCGCAAAGACTGTGTTATTCTAAGACTTAACAACTAAGATTCTATAGTTACCCAGTCAGCTATACAAAGTACAATCTGAGGAACCCTTTTAAGCAATTATTTGTATTAATTATAAAGAAAACATCATTAAACAGATACAGTTAGCATGAAATAAATTACTTATTAATTTAAAAAATTATAAATAATAATTATTGTACAAAAAGGGTTAGACATAAATGTCACAACTAGTGTTGCAAATTGAAAAAAAACAACATGAAAAAAAACTTAGCACCCTAGCTTTTTTTTTATAAATTTTTTTTTTCAGAAACAATAAATTTGATAAATTATAGTTTTATTTACGGAACTTACATTTTACATGTGTGTTTTATATCTTACTGAATCATATAATGTCTTAAATAATGATTCATAAATGTATCTATATAGGTAAAATAATTTTATTCATCCTCTATGTCAGTACCACATTTACTACTATCAGCACTACCAACACTAGTTCGGTCGATGTCGGAATTTTCTGTTTCTTCTTCTGGCTCCCCTAGATCCATAACTTCAGAACTAGTTACATTTTCTTTTATGGTTGTTCATGTATTGTACGCAAAAGATTTTGAGATTGAAATTTTAAATTGTGAGCAAAGTACACACTGTGCATTAAGACTGTGCTAATAATTCTGTATTACGGTCTTTTAAGTTTGAATTTATTATCATACAAAATAGAGACGGTTGCAAGGAAACGATTCATAATTACTTACAATTTAATGACTCAGTACCACTATACGCTGAGAGTCTAACAAGTATACGAATATAAGGAAAGCACAATAAGTAATAAAAACAGACAAAAAAAAACCGGAGATAAATGTAAAATTCCTAATTTTTTTAAAAGATCCGTAGGTCTACAGATAAATTCGTATGGTTGGCAGCACTAGTTCAAATAGCGAGTATCAATCCAAACAACAGGGAACGGGGATTTCTTCTCGCGCAACCAAGCCTCTTCGGGAAGTCCCCGTTTGTAAATGAAAACTTCAATGTTGCCATTATTTTCGTAATTTTCTTTTCTACTGAACCAGAAAGGTAAAGAAGATTTAAGAATTAAGATAAGTACTTCATATAAATTCTAAAACAGTCATATTAAATGATAATGCCTTACAAATGTGAGATTTAGTAGTTATGAAAAAAAAAACATGTCCCAGAACAAAAACGTGTTTTTTTCATGTTTTTTTCTTTTCAAGTCAGAAAAAAACCGTTTTTTTACAACACTAGTCACAACAATCATGATATCGTTATTCGGATAAAGCTATTCGTTTACAGTACCATTGTAATACCAACTCTGCTCTATGGCTGCAAAACTTGGGAAACCTACAGAGGCCATTTAAAATGTCTAGAGAAGTACATCAAAAGGTGTCTGAGTGGAATATTTTGGACTTTTTAACCACTTAAGGACCCATAAATAATAAACCGAAAGACACATTTATACTCTCAAAGGAGTGAATTCCTTGAATGAATAAATGTTTTACTGGGCAGGAATTCCGTTTTATACTTGCAGGCTTATGATATTATTTTTAGAAATAAGCTCAGCGTCTTATTAGAAATTAAAGAGATTAGCTTTGGTGCTGAGCACCCTCTGCTACCCACAATTTTGTGAATTGCAGAGTATATATGTAGATGTAGATGTACAGATCTTGCAACAATACTTATATTCAAGTTGTCGAAAGAGAAAGCTGTTATGGTTGCAGAGCTAAGGCAGTAAACCAAATTGTTGGATTCAGTCTTAATTCATCTCATAATATGGTAATCTTCTAGATTTCAACGAACTTGCTTCAGAATTTTCTATTGTCAAGCTATTGAAGTACGTTAGGAGCATCGTAAAATTTTCACTGGTTAGAATCTGCGTGGTGGATTCACTAATACTACCATATCAGGGCAACCCTGCGTTCAGGACTTAGCAGTCAGAGAAGTTAGGAGAACATGCAGTGTCCGGCTGTGGCGACTGCGTCCCACACCGCGTTGCGTCATGCAGCCGCCTAGCACCTAAATCGTGAGTTCAGCTTGACGGCTAAAGTTCAGGGCTCCAATTACAAAGTGTTTTCTCCGCCGGTATACGAGCAGCCGGGCGAGATGGCTTCTCCGCAGGCAATCTGGCGCCTGGCACTGTTTCTTCTGATGTAATGCAAAACGTTATTTGGTTAAATGTACCAACTATCCTTCAATTTGTACCAATACCAATAAATGGCTGACATAATCGTGTACTCTGATTACAGTATGCTATTTTGGCATTCACATGCTTACTGGTAGAGAGAATTTTGAATTATTTATTTTAAGTTTCTAATTTAGTAAACCAGAATAAATGAGCTGAATCAAATGTAAGTAACATCTACGTTATTTGACAATATTTGTCTTGATTATAACTCTATGTTGTGCTCGAATGTTGTCGCACCTTTATCTAATTTCTGATATGTTTATGCGCAAGGGTTGATTGTATATTAAATCTGATTTGAACAAAATACTAAACCGAAACATAATTTCTTATGGGGTTCATTGTTGACATAAATAAGATTTTAGTAGTTTTTGACAACAATGAATGGCCATTCGTATTAGGTTTTGTAATATTATGTTTTACAATGAATGGAAAAAATAGTGCAACTTTAATTGAAGTTATTATTGGTTTAAATTACGCTTTATTTGATCGTGGGATTCCAATTTTATACGCAAAAAGAAGAATAGTATTAAGTGTGCCATACTCTTGTAGGCAGCCAGTTGCAATGCTTCACATGAAGCGTAAAAACTTGCTATTTATTAATGAATTAGGACAAACGATCTGATAGGCTAAGTTTTGTGGCCTATGTTATCTTTTAATAAATTGGTTATTGAAAAAAAAGAAAACATTTTAAGACTTTTCCTAAGCGTAAACAGAGTGACCTTGACATATGGCTGAACTTTTTATTACTTTCATTATTTAAAAATACGATTCATTGATAATCGTTTGAATTTAAGATCTTTTTTTTTCATTATTTAATAATTATTTTTTTATTTTGATAGAAGTTCACAAATTGTACATATACATTTTTCTTTCCATATTTTAACATTCTAAAATGCTTATAACGTTTACAAATGTTTCTCTTCTTTATTACCTTCTTCATACTAATTGTTCAAGTTTCACGCGGTCTTTGGCATTTCCCAAATTTTGTTTTTCATTCACTGGTAAATTTTCTCGTGGAAAATTTTCTATAGGAAATTTCTGTCTTATCTGCAAAATGAAACCTTCTCTGTACATTATAAAGTAACCTCTTAGATCTAACTGTTATTTCGAATTGAATATTTATAAGTTTGGTATAACAGCGTAGAAGGCAGGCGAGTGATGTCCTATGGAACCAGAGAGTTTAATTGGCAGTAGCAGTTTAGACCAGCCGGCGTTCATGTCGATGACACGTCAGCGCAGGCTGACAGCAGAACTTGATTTGTGTATGTTAAGTACGCTGAGAGCGCTTTTTGGTACGGATCCGACATTATAGTGGAAACAACTGAAAGGCGGAATGCGTGACAAGTTAAATTTGTCACATCCGCTCACACCAATGTACTTTTACGGGAAAAAAAACCCAACTAACTCCTGAATTGAAGACGAAATTTAATGGTTAATTTAAATTTGCCGCATGAACTGTACAAAAACAAAAGCGTCGACACGTTTTTCCAATGTGAAAGTGATTTACATATATGTAATTTTCACCAACGAGATAACGATGTGCGGGTCTGATTTAGGATTGAAATGAACCTCGGGAGTTTGTTGTTAAGTAGATTATACCCACAATCCTCTTCACTACTTTTTTCCAATAATAGGGATTGGCTGCCTTTGATGTTTTGGGTTTACGGTTACATGTCGTTGCTGACGTCAAGCATTGTATAGGCCCTACCTAAAAAAAAATGTATACCTACTGCCAGGTCGTACTAAGTATTAATGGAGACAGCGATGTACTGTCGTATATCTGCGAAATGTGTTCTGTACGTGATAAGTATATTTTTTGTTTGTAAAATGTGTGGTTTATAAAGCGGAGATTGGGGAATGTTCTGGCATTCGCCTTGATGGCTTAGAAAAGCCGCCTAATAACCGCAGTGAGGATGGTCTTGTCTCTTGTACCTCCCCAGTCCAGTGTGTGGCGCCTCAGCGCATTGAGCCACACTGACTGCTCAGATTGTATCCACAATGCGCGAATCAAAACTTTTTCCAGCATTCTCCATAGATCATACGTTTCCAGTACTTGCTAAATGACGTTAAATGATTGATGCAATTACGGAGACTACTCAGCTAGAGCTTTCAACCTTCACGAAAAATACGACAGTGAGGAGGTACACGGCGCGTGTGTTGCCGTGTTGTAGCCCAGCCCAACACCTCCGCTCACGATCTCCGTGCACTGTGGCCTGATCACCAGGTCACGAGTCGGAGAGAGCAGCTAACCTCGCTGTCTCCCTCTCGTATACAGAATGGCGCAATGCTCGGAAGCCTTCCGTCTGCTGTAGCTTCCAACCAGTATTTGTTCCCACTGACGGTTCCAGCTATTACGATGTCAATATGTAAGCTGTCTGCCACTTTCTACGTGCTGGATGCACACATCAGGATTTAATGTTGTCACTACATTGTAGATGTGGAGGGAATGGAAACATGATGTAGATAACTTTAACTTTGCCTGTCGTTATTTATCTTGGACAAGTAAAGTTCTAAAAATGAGGACTGCAGATTTATTAACACTTTACATTTAAAAATTATTATTCCTGCTTTAGATTTTGAGCTATTTGTCAGAATCAACCAAATATATGCGTATAACAGAGTTATTGTTTGGTCCCTTCATTGATAAAACTGTTCTTGCTAGATACAAATTTTCTTCTTCTTCTTTCTTCGAATATTCCTTTTAGAAGGTACGATGAATCAGTTATATTTAAGCCTAGCCATCTTCAATCTTTTTTTTGCCCATACTCTTTTCATCCACTGCGAGTGCGTTTCTTTCTGTTCCTATGCCCACTATCTTCCGCTGGTTGATTTTTTCCTTCTTCCTCGAAAACCTGCTTTTTGCGGACGAGTCTATGATAAGTGTCTGGATTCATGAGAACGATTGATGTAAGACTCTTCTCAAGTCCAACATATGCCGTAAATATTCAGCCTATGTCCATTAATCTATGAGAAGTAAATGAGCTGTGATCTATGAATATCGAAAGGACTCTTAAGAACTGTGAAAACAGAGGGCGAAGAACTGACTTTATTTGCTCACCTGAGTGGCTAGTTCGATGTTTGTTACGTTCTCGTTAAATTTTAGTGCCAGCATATTTGACGATGATTAAAAGTCTTGTTGCTTAAATCTTTCACCCACATTGAACACGACATGGTCAGGAGCCGAGAACGAGGAGAAACTGCAGAAGGTAAAGAGCTAAGCACACAACACAAAGAGAGGGAGAAGCGATTGTTCGGCACACTACTTATTCTTTCTCCCCTGTCTGCAGGAGGCAGGCATCTCTCACAAGCGAGGAAACGCTGCCAGTTTATTGCATATTAAATGCACAAAACAATGCCCTAGGCATCTCATTATGCATGTATTCATTTTCATCATATTTCAAAGCAGTCGTAATAAACATGTAATTAGTGAGCGTAGATTATTACCCAGAAAGAATGAATGCGTAACAGAGCCGAGTCGTTCTCTCACGTGGCAGCTTTAGCCGCCAGGGGGCTACGCTGTGGGCGAACGCGTCCGTCCGTCCTATTGTGTTCGGACAGTGTTCCACGTATCGGCCTCGAACAAAGGCTGGCGAATCAGTCCTCTCAGCAGCTCCAGTGGCAGGCTATTTATAGGCATTACTGGCACGTCTCGTGTACAAACAACACACACGCTACAAACTAGGGATGGGATATACTGCTACTTTCTGGTCACTGTGATATCTGTCACAGTGACTTAAAAGTCGCAGTGATTTTTAACTGTGACTCTGTCACGTCGAAACGATAGTGTCAGTATCTCCACCAGATGGCAATATGTAAGAAATCACGGGCACAGTGAAAAGTAACGACATTCAGTCACGTTTTATATGCAAATGAGGCTAAACTGTGACTGTCACGTCTGGGGAATAGTGCTGATACCTGCCACCAGGTGGCAACCCATAGAAAATCACTGCCACAGTGAAACAGAACCAAAAAGTCACGTTTAAAGCCGAGGCAATAGTTTGAGAGTACATTCAGTCGACTGGGTGTGAAATTTTTAATTTGCGTTTACTAATAAGTAGTTAATACTTCCTGGGTGCAAAATGTTTTTATTTTCCTTTCATTAATAAAAACAAAATATTGTCAGCCAATGCTTTTATTGTTTATTGGGAATTTGTGCAATTGGAACGTTTCTCTCTTCGAAATAAATTATTGTTACCCTGAAAAACCCTATATTTTTATCGTAAATGTTTTAATTTAATACTACCCAAATTATTTTACAAAATGAGATAAACATAACTTTTTCTGACATTACAGCTGTAGTGTAAAGTGTTTGACAACATGAGCAGTTATAATTTTTCATCTCAGAATTCAACTACAGTGGTTCCCAAACAATTAGGTACTCTTAAAATATTTAAAAAAGCGTAATTACTGCACTGATAATCACGATTGTTTTTTCATTACATCATCCTTATATTCATCATAAATTCTCTGCTGTGTGGTATTTGCTATACCATTTAATATTTTTACAGAGATTTTGAAATAACTCAAGGCAAAAGAAGGGGTACAATAGTCTTAAAACCAAATTTCTTCCTGTAAGTAATCATTGTACACACATTATAGGCCTATCCCTTAAAAATTAACACATTGCAAAAAAAAATTGTGTTCAGAAGTTTATCATAATGCCAATCTCCAAATTACAACTCTTCAAGAAGTGCATTAAATTCTTTTTCCATATATAAATTTCATGTTGTATCCAGACCTAACTATCAACATTTGTCTGTCTAAAATACATTTAAACATTAGGTAAACATCACTGATAAACATTGTCTAATAATTCCTTGCCACATCTAATATTCAGTGAAAATTATTATGTAGTTCCTATATTGAAAACAGTTTACCTGTCCAGTCTACAGAACACAGAATATGTAAGCAGTTACTGAACATTTTTATTTTCATTACTGTTAGCAATATTAGGCTCAAATTGAAGATATGCATTACATTACGTGTATAAATCTTATGAAAATATGCATACTTTATTTCAGAAAATGCTAGCCAGTACTGATGTTTTAAATACTCTCATCTTCTGTTAGGGCAGTGAAATACAAACTGTGGTTTTAACTAATATTCTGACTAAAATAAAAAGAGTTGTGGAAAATGATTAATGACCGATGAACCTCCAGTTATGTTAAAACAGAAGTTCTGTGATGTGAAAGCTGTATTTACTTTTTAGGTGTAATATATAACAGTTAGTCATACTTTTAAACTATCTGCAAATACAGTAAGTGTATAGATAAGATGGTTTTCCCTTGCTATTATTCTTTACTCAAACGTCTGGTTTCCTACAACTCTTATCTACTAATTAACACAATTACCAATGCAATGATAGAATGGGCAATTTAGATATACGATACTGCAAGAATTACTTGTTTTCACTTGGTAGTATTAGACAAAGCTAATTGTGGTTCAGATTCAATGTTAAAATGTAGGTCCCAGAAAAAAAAGGAACTGGTTGTTCATTCCTGACACAATGTCCTTGTGGATGATCCAACCAACCTTCAAGTCTGGACTAAGTTTTTAATATAATTAAATGATATATTCCTTAATGAATTCCAACTGTCAAGGGGAAAAAATGTATTATTTTTATCCAAACAGTTTCTGAATGAATATTATTTGTACAGGGATATAATCAGTATATCCTCTTTCAGATTAAATATTGCAGTTTTTGGTGTAATATAACTTTTTCATTTAAGTTCATTAAATTTCAGTTATAAGAAGGTGTGGTGAAACACAAATGGGAAGGTGCTGAAAAAAAGATGTGAGTCAATGTCATTTTGCTTGGATGCATTCTGAGGTATCCAAAACTGCAGGGTATGAGAGGGAGGAGATACGCAGAGAAATTAGTAGCTACAGAAAACAGAGCCAGATAGATTAATTCTGTAATAGATGAAAAATTGTGACAAGTATTGCATAGGATAAATTAATGTAGAAAGCCTGATAAGCAGAAATGGTTTCACTGTTTGCATATAGTATAAAAAATAGTACCTTTTATATAATAGTAACCCAATACAAACATATTTTACAAAACAACAATGATGTATCTACAACCATGTCAGTAGCTACCTAATGATGTACTGGTTATCTGACTGGACCTCATAATCAAGAAGTTATGCTGGATCCATACTGCTATCAAATCCTCTGAAAATTTGATTTGGATACAAAGAATTCTTATTATATTCAGAACTCATCCTGTCAAACTGCAATCCCTATGGTAGAAGGAAATTCCTCACACGGATGTGCGGTTATATTATGTTCCATTTTAATTCTAAAAATTTGGAATTGTTAAAAAGAAAAAAGAAAAGTTCCAGCTACTTTAATAAGACTGGTGGTGTAATCATTTCCTTTCAGTACACTAAACTTGTACTTAATGACAACAAGCTGTGATTTTAATAATTTTTTATTTAAGTATCGTATTTAGTTATATTTTTTTCACAGATAACATGGTTTTGTCAACTTTAAACGGACCAAGAAGGCTTTAGTTCATTTTTCTTCCAAGTTGATCCACTATTTTTGTTAAAAACGAGAGAAAAACTGCTAATTACTGGTACAAAACTGACAGTTTAGTCTACTTTATAATTCAGAATTCACAGTATCCTACCAAACGATATCACTTATGACGTGACCGTAACCAAGTAACGTCTTCCTTTCTGCTACTTTCTCATGAAACCGTGATTCTCCGCAGATCGCAGTTTGCGCCTAAAATGTTATCACGTATAACGTGACTGTTACCAAGTAACGTCTTCATTTCTGCTACTTTCTCTTGAAACCGTGATTCTCCGCAGATCGCAGTTTGCGCCTAAAATGTTATCACGTGAACGTTACTCAGTCACGTCAAGATTCTGTCACAGTTACTTTTTGTCACTGTGACTTTCCGGTCACGTTGTGAATGTAGCTGCGACGTTATTTTTCGGCCATCCCTACTACAAACACCAGTGAGGAATAAATGCTTCCAGTAATGACAGAGCTGCTAACTCGCTTCATGCGTTGATAATGGATGAAATTGCAGTCAGCGGTGTTTTGAGTCATACAGCAATTTTGAACTGTGACGGAGTACGTCAACAGCTCTCGGTCGAGAAATTTCATTGCTGTAAACTTCTCTCAAATAAATCTAAGACCTCACGTAGTATAACATACAGGTAAATGCTACGTCCAGACTGAATTTCAGTATGGCGTTACTTTTTTTAAAATTTTACAGCATTGATCAATTTCAATTTGAGAGGCATCGTGGCTGTTAAGAAAATTATCTGAGGCAAATTTTATTTCAAATTAAACTAGATGGTCATAGGTAAATAAAATTTTAGATTGCGATTCATAGGTCATATTTTGAAGAATTGTAACGCTCGTACAAAGGAGACAGAGGTCATAACTCTCGTTTTGGAGTACTGTTGTGGAGTTTGGGATCCGTATGGCAAGGTATTGATTGACACGATAGAGAAAGTACTGAGAAGATCCGGTTGATTCGTTATTGCTTGTCACAGTCATTACGAAAGAGTCACGTGTTGATGCATAGATTGAGCTGGAAGTATTTTCCAGAAATACGAAGTCGGTTTCATTTGAATTTACTAAAGAATTTGAGAATATATTTTTTTCACTTAATACTACTTTGACCAATCTATTTAGGTCACAATGACAGGAGATATAAAACTACAAAAATAAGATGCTATACTTCTTATTTTTATTATTTTTTTCCCTCGTACTAATCGGGATTGGAATGCACAGCTAAAGATTAAATTTGATGTGAAGCAGCCTCTGCCACCAACAATTTTCGTGAATTGCAGAATATGGATGTAGCTGTAGACGAATGTGTCCTTGGAACCTTTGTCATTACATCGAGACTTCTATTACGGAGATTTACATGGTTTTCAGAAATTGCTACTTACAGGCATCGGTATGAACTCTCACACCAGATCGTGCCATACTAGTATCCATTGTAACTACAACTGAATGAAGGGGTGAGTTTACTAACTTCGTTGGTATATAAAAAGAGATAAATCAAAATTTACTTTCAATTTTAAAGATATTAATTATAATGTTAAGACATTTTTTTTTACTTCATTCTGAAGTGCATCGTAGTCTTTGAATATTTACTAGCGCTATTTACAACTGAGACAGGAATCGTAGGAACCGAATGATAGTAATCGTATTTGGGAAGATTTGGCACACATTTCGGTGTGCTCATTCAGTTTTACGATTAGCCTATTTTAGGGGTACAGCGTTAAACTAGCACTGTAGATAATACCACGTTCTTTCGTGTTTGTACTTTCCAACCTTGACACTTAGGCTGTTGAAGGCCCAAAAATACCTAAAAGCGTCACAATAACCGATTTAATACAAGTGAGCAACGGCCTTGTAAACGCCAAATGAATTGTAAAAGTACAAAAAAATTAATTTACTGTAAGATTCAGAAGTCGAGAATAATTGGTTATACAGGTAAGGGTCATGTAAGAATGATTTTTAAAAAAATATGAAAAGGGCAGATATTGCAGTGTACGTATTAAAATGAATGCATTATCTTATTAAATAACCACAGACATTCTATAACAGGTTGCTGGTCCGAAACCAAGTATTGGAGCGCAATAGCGAAATCTGCCAGCACTCCCTGTAAGAGAAATATTCCTAACTGATGCTGAACGAGACAACTAAGATTGCTTGAAGAAAATGAAACTTCTTTCTTTTGACGAGCGCTAGGCACAATTAAAGGCCATTACTTTCCAGATCTGCTAGAGTTAATCCTCGCTGCATTGCAAAATAAAGGAGGATGTTATTGCGGGAATGTTAATGGTCTCCCTGCAGCAGGAGAAAATTTCCAATCTGAGGAGGCGCTCATGCTGAAAGTAGCCCTGCCTGAGCCTCGCACGGAACGCTTTCTACGGCCGTCTTTTTCTACTAGCACCCAACTGCTACGCTTCTTCGACCTTCTTGCGTCCCTCCTCACGCTTAACAGGCGACATTCACCCAACCATTGAACTGAGCTCAACTTGATTCTACAAGCGACATGTTTTACATCACCTGCTGCTGTTTGTTGTGTTTTTAACCGAAACCTTACTGAAGCTTTTTCTCTTTCATTAATAACAAAATGACCAAGTTCAACGGTATTGGGATGACATGTGAACACTGCAAAAAGGTAAATAAATCGCACATCCGCTGGAAAAATCTGTAAAGAAATATTTCAGACACACAAAGCAAGTGACAAATAAAAGAAAGAGTCCCGAAAAAAGGATTTCGTTTAGTGGCCGACTGTACCAGTTGTGTCTGATTTAACACGCAGGTTAAAAATAGAACATTCTACAGTTCGGAGAGTAGTGATTCAGCGCAAACTTACTGTAACGGCTTCTATATTTTATCCATTATTTACAGGTGCCGTGAATAATTTTCTACCGACGTGTTTTGATAGTAAAGATAAAAATAATACGATCGAAAACTACAGTTAACTAGCGAGACTCTTGTATCACACTAAGATAACTCTGTCCATCGTATTACTATTAAATACTTAATATTTCTACACATGAGACTGGTACGGTACTCATAGTTTTAACTATCGATGGTAGAACTGATGAGTGTTTTGGTTTCTGTCTCACCAATATTTCTAATTCTGTAAATTTACGCACAGTGTTGAGAATATCGGCCATATCTATATTTAGCCACCATGCCGGGCATCTGTCTTTGTGCAACTGACGGGGAGTATATATTTCCCCAACCATTATAAGTTGCCGTTGGAAACGACATGAACACACTGTATTAAGATATGTTTGACAAGTGTAATCTGCATGAGACTGGCTGTTTTCAACTTATTTCTTATCAACAATAAACAATGATATTACGTATGTAAAAGAAGATTATTATTTATGCAAACACCAGTAGATTCTTATTAAAACGACTTTTTTCTTTCGTCGGTAGTTTAGATGTCAATTAAGGTGTATTTTCCTTAATTTTCGTCGAGCATTGTTGGTAGGTGTTAAAGTTACTACCCGTAATTCAAGAGCCTAGCCATCCAGGTTTCAGTTTTCCTCGATTTCCCGAAATCACTCCAGTTGAATGCCAGGATCAATCCTTCAAAACACCTTGACCGAATTCCGTCCCGTTCCTTGTTCCCCATCATTTTCCGACTCTAATGTTTTCAAGACACTGAGCCACTAAAACCATAAGAGAAGAAATCTTTTATTTATTTCATGGGTTGATTGAAATTTCTCACACCATGATAAATAAGTACTAAATGAAATTTTCTTACCATAGCTTCATTGATATCACGATCCATGTTTTATTTCTGTGTGTGTGAGTAATCGATTACTTCAACAGCAAACATAAATAAATGGAACAATTGACATTATGATCCTTCATGGCAAGATAATTAAAAAGGCATTAGTTTATCTGTTTATTGTTTTCAGCTACAACAACTAACCATTCAGATTAACATTGCAAGTGTCTGGGTTAGAAAGATACGAAACAGTGAGCTGTTTCGTCTAATTACGTACGAGATATCTACTTCTTAAGCCACAGCATCGACAGGTGAAGAAAACCCGCGATTTTCGCAGAATCTGTAAGTGAAATTCCGGACACTAAATACGAACTTTTTAATTACCTTGCCGATATCTGGAATGAGAAATGACAAAAATGTTAATCTAATATCTTTTTTTTCAATTGATGTCTTATAGCGTATTCCTACAAGGGAGATACATCAAATAATTCAATCACATTGGGATAACCATAGGAAGGGTATGGATTACTGTTAAAATTGCGTTTGGCTTTCATCGTAGTAACGAATTTTTCAAGTAAGATTCCATCTTAACATTAATGACGAAAACAATAAATTTCCCTGCAATTCTCTATTGATTTTGCCGAAGATACCTTTCTTCTTTCTTTCTTTCTTCCCCAAGGCCCCGAAGCCTGCGCCCTTGGTCACGCTCTGCCACCCCAACAATTTCCTGACGCCGGAAAGAGGTGGGCGCACTCATGCGTAAATACTGTGAACATCAGGAAACGAATACAAGCAGTCGTTCGTCACAGCTGCCTTGAGGAGACCACACACTAATTAACACCTCGCATCTCGTCATGCTTCACTTTGGCCGCTCTGTAGCTTTGTTCCACACAGGACTTGAAGCTGTTAACACAGGAAATCCTAAGGATATAGAATATTTATCTAATTTGGTAGAGAAAAGAATAGTTCGAAGAACTCCGTAATGTCACGTTCGGTAGGTTAGCTCATTGGTGTCGACTAAAAGCGCACAGGTGACATAACCACCCAAGGGTCTATAATCTTCTATCTTCCTGGAAAGTTGTGTCGCCTGAAAAAAAAAACACACACACACACACACAACGAACATTTGAGCCGTGATGGCCTGTAAGACTAGGCGCGCACTTGTCATTTACAGCCGGGCGATTATTATTTAGTCACGCAAATGGAACTGTTTTTAGTTGGAATCAGCATACACGTGACGAAAAAGCAACTAAAAATATGCAAACAGGCCCATTTTTCAAGCTACGCAACTGTAGCAAATAATTACAGGTTGTACTGATAGGAATTGACCTATGCCCATTTGCGTCACTAACTGAGAAATCATGCCTGTGAACGAATGTGTTGTTAATTTATGTTATGTTACAGAAAAAAATCTTTGTACACAGAAAAACGTATTTGAGATGCTGAAAAACGGCCAAACTTCCACGTAAAGATAAAAGAACTTGTATTTCTTTACTATATTCAGTTTCTTGTATTATAAATTACTGACTCATCAATACTAATGTATCATCGCCTTCAGTAGCCAGTAATTGAGATAGCTGAAAAATAAATGACTTGACAATAGATAAAACTGTTACACAAGCAATCTACGAATGGAATATTCTAAATTAAATAGTTTTAAAAAAGCACGAAGAAATAGACGTATGTATGTAAGCCGTCCAAGAGCCATGTAGCATCTCATAAAGGAACACCCACATTTCATTCTGGGGAAACTTTATACAGGCACAGAAGTTATTTAAGCCACAAAATTGCGCTCTAAGTGTTACAAGTAGTTGCGGAATAAGCCCAGGGACGGTGTACTTACAACGGCAGCACGAAGGTATCTACTCCCTACCGAATTATGTATTGGAAAATCCTGGACACTTTTAACCTCAGTGCTGACATACACAGGTATAATACTAGGAATAAATGTCATACTCAAAAAGTCATAATCAATTGTGCAGAAAGGGATAAATTCACTGGAGCATATTTATTCTATGTCTTACCACAAGAAATAAAACCTGATAGATTTATGTCCAGACAGAAAGAATTTTTAATTCAGTACCCACTTTACTCCGTCAAACAATTTTCTTCTTAGTATCTCGTAACTAAAATTGACTGACAAAATAGTTCATATTCTCAGGGTACAGAAGGGGAAGGTGACAGAAGTTATTCACATTCACTAAAAAGCGAATGACTTTCTGTTTGCTTAAACTGTTTACACATGCAGCAATTATTTAGAGTATTTGGAAAATGCTTTTATATATACCGGCAGTAATAAAAATGCAGATAACATTAGAATTTAATACACTAATTGGATGTTAAGTAAATAACCGGAAATCAGTAGCTGGTAATTATACTGAGTTGTTAATGAATAAATAGTATCCCATATCCTTGAGACTCCTTTCACACGCGCATTGTGTTATTGTTTCTTGTATTTTACGTTTCTGAAACGCCAAAACCCTATAATTCATTTTTTCTACTTTGGGCTTTACGGTTCGTCGATGTCAAGGTAATTATAAGCAGAAGAGAACGGGGGACTAGGTAATAATTTTTCCATAGCCTTTTGAAGGAGTCATACTGCCATGCTACCGGAGTGTGCTCGGGACGCCATAGAAAACAGAAATCTGGATGGTAATAGAACCCGCATCATCACGAACGTTGTGATAGTTATATTCAACTAAATTATTACAGAAATATCGTAATCTTAATGATATATACAGGGGGTGGTAGTATTTCAACCTGGCACTGACCTGTGACATTTCCCATTGCAGGCTTTTATTTTTAATGTTCATGAACTTAACATCTTGCTCTACTAGTCCATTAATGATGATCTAAGATTAGTAAGTATAATGAATACTGTAAACTTTGTGGTAATGGGTGATTTTGTCTGTATAACGTTTATTTCTGAAATCGAAAATGGGGAGAACCACTACTTTCATCTAGGAAATTAAGGGAAAACTACTTGAAACGTCAATCAAGATGCCCTATGCCAAAGTTTGAAACAAGTCCGCTATGGTGGTGTTCTTAGACGCCCAGTCAAACGTATGGTTTGAGGTGGTAGAAACTACAAGTGTATTACTCTTCTTCTCTGACTACTACGGAAGTATCTTGGTTTAGATATTAGTGGATCTCAAAAAATTATAGAAAATTGAATATGAGTTCAGGCAGAACATTCTATAAGCCACCTTGCTTGTGTGTGTGTGTGTTTTTTTAAAATAAATGGAGCTTTATATTTCTTTATTGAATCCACAAATCTTTAATTCAGGGTCAGACCTTTTATTTATTGGAACAGTGACTAAATTATTATGTTTAATGACGATAAAAAGTGATAGAATAAGTTTTCTTGCTACCCCACTTCTTGGTCTTCAACCTTGTTTATTGAAAGGGGAATAAAATATGATAACGGTATTTTTTGTACAAATTTAGTTGATGGTAATAACAAAAATGACACAGGTTCATCCTTGTTCCTTGAAGTGCTGTGCAGTGTGCTTGAACGACGTCACATTGTCAATGTTCACAGAAATAGTTGGATTAGATCCGTAAGATTCTCAAAATATGAACTTCAATCTTCTTCTTCACCTCATTTTCCCTGCTTTAAGAGTCGGCTGCCTTTGAAGAGTTTTGACCCATCATTGGCCTGGTCAAATTTAGAGTTTTGATTTCACTGCCACATGCTCTTGCTGACGCGAAGGAGTTTTAAACCTACTGCCACGTCGTATTACACTAATGGAGGAAGTGTAGTATTTTGATCTGGCTGTGAATTGTGTAATGAGCCGGAGATTGAGGACTGAAGCACACTAGTGGGTATATAAGATCTTCAGTATAATTACATTTTTCCTTTTTTTTTTTTCTTCTTGCTTTACACCTCGTCGACGTCGTGGCGGTCCTAGGTACAAGGAAAGGGAAGGAAATCGGACATGGCCTTTTGAAGGAACTATCCCGGCATTAACCTGTGGTGATTTGGGAAACCGTGGAATACCTAAATCTGGAGGGTTGGACGAGGATTAGAACCCATGTCTTCCAGGATGCGAAGCCAGAGCATTACCACTCATCCTCCACGCTTGCTTCCAACCGTCTATTACGACTATTTCTGTGAGTATTGACAATGTGAAGTCGTTCACAGCACGTCAAGGAACAAGGATGAATCTGGTCGAAGGCAGCCGACGACCTCGATTTCAGGTTGTGTGCTGCTCCGCCATATCGGCCCCGTGTGTCACTGCACGGCAAGTCACATGCTCCGTTTTAAATACAGCTGCGGCCATCAAACTTTAGCCATGATTCATTTCTGGCCGTCAACAGATAATATTTTAGCGGAAACTTGTGCGGCGGTGGGCTCGGTTGATCGATGCCACGGCGGCACCGCAAGGCACTACCCTCAGCAACATGTTGGCCGCAGGTCAGCAGAATGTAGCTACGACAGCGAGCGGCCTGTTAGCGAACGAAACATGCAATCTAAAAATAGATTTCTTGGAAATTATGGATATTAAGAACCACTTGGACGTAGGACTGGTAGCTCCCAGTGTCGAGGGTCACTGGTTTGAGTTCAGCATCGAGCGTGGTGGGTGAGGGAGCACGCGGGTTCGAATCTCCGTCCGGTCAACCAGGTTTGTATTTTCCATATTTTCCGCTAATCACTCCATCCTAATGCCGTAATTGTTCCTTCAAAAATTCCATGGCCAAATTCCTTCCAGTGCCTTACTCCCAGTAATTTCTCGCCTCTAATTACCTCGACGTCGTTGAGGCGTAAACTAATAAACAAAAGCGACAGAATACACTGTCGAGTTTCTCCTGGCTTATAAGTGTTTAAGTGTGTGTCGTGATCTTTTTGTGTCTCCTTTCACTTGAACGAACAGTTCACAATTTGAATGGAACATGATTACGCTTTGAGAAAATATGGATCAAAATGTTGGAAGCTGACTGTACTGCTAACACAGGGAGTAACTAAAAAAAATACTGGGATATTGGTGTTCATGCTGCATTGGCCCCTGGCCTCAGCTTTGGTTGACATCACGAAGCACTTATCTTGAACATTGGTTCCAAATTAGTGGTATGCGTACACTCAGGGGGATGTGACGTTGTTTCAAGGGGTACGCGCGCAAATCTCTTGGATAAGATAATCACTAAAATAATTGAAAAAAAAAATTACGGAATTATTACTATCACCAAAATATATTTTTGGAAAGTTTCTTGGTTTTTGTGAAATTGCGGAAACTGGTTTCTTTTTTTTATTTATTTCAGCTATGAGTTCTTTCTCGAAGTTGTACCCGGGAAAAAACAAATTAGGACCCAATGATGTAGAACTACCTAAGCGTCATCAACACCACGAATCCCTCGTCCAGAAATACTTGGACATTGGTGTTAGCTACTTAGGTCAGTGATACGTGGCATATTTTTACACGAAAATGGATTTTTAATCTTTATAAGTGTTTATTTTTCAACATAATAGAATTCAGAAATTTGTATTTTAGTTTAAAAATTGAAGACGATTGGTGAATAAAATGTGAAATAAGAGAAAAAACAGTGTATTCTAACAAAATACAATGCCATTAATCAGAAATTATTTTCGAATAATAATTTTCTGTATTTTTATACAAGACTTTGTGTCCGACTTCATTTCTTAGTGACCCTGCTACCACATAGCGTTATACCTACGTGACATGTGCCTGTCAGTGTTTTAGTAGGTTTTACTTACCAGGGTCTATGATTCGCCAGCAGGAGCACTCTTGTAAAAAGGGATTTTATGCGATTACTGAGATCTTTTCTGTTACCACTTGAGGGCTCTAAACGGCACTAACTCCTCAAACATCAATCATAACATAACAGATAGATCTCGATTATTCACCCTAAGCCCTTCATTAGAAATGAATCAGAAAGGAGAGTAAAATGCTTCATAGTGATTAAAAATCCTTAAACTGATGCTTTTTTTTTGCTTATTGGCCAACAAATGAGTCATTTTTTTCATTTCGTTATTTCCTTGTGCACTGTCATTCTGCTAATATCGATTACATCTGGTGAATTAAAACGTAAGTAAATCAAAAACGTTCTACATTCGTACGTTACGATGTCATCCATAAAGAGCACACTACACAAAAATACGATATTTGTAATTTATGTGCTGAGTGCAATTTACATAAAGACTTCAGTATTGGGATATGACTCGAGTGCTCAGTTGTATGAGGAAGATGGAATTTGCAAGCGGCTTAACCGTATTATAATAATGGACTAATTTACTTGCGGTCGCTACGTCATAAAAGTTTGTGCGCGCGAACGTTCAGTGAAGCCATTGTGATGTATTATACTGAGTTATATTAGATGTGTACCTACGTATATTTTATACATATAATGGGGAAAAAAGATAATAATAACACTTAATTAAAAATGTAATTGCTTATTAGGGAGTGGTACGGGTGATGCCATGAATAGCGGACACCCTTACCATTATGCTGACGCGTTCCGGCTGTTACGCACGTATAATGGAGAGCTTAAAAAATAATGAATTCTAAACGTTATTGTTTTTTCTTTATTCTGACAACTTATTCAGTAATGTAGACTCATATTCTAAAACAAATACTTACAAAAACAACGCTTTCCTTAATATGGAGAGAATTCATTCGTTTTATAAAGAGACAGTAGCTGGGCCGAAACTGGCTCTGACACGACGTTATTAATACCGGGGCTTAATCATATGTACAGAGGCAGCTGTGCGATCATCAGATACTTGTAGGCCCGCTCGTTATTCTCCACGGAGGAAACTCCGCCCGTTGTCCGACGTGCAGTCACCTGTTGTAGTGAAGACTGCCGACAGCTCTAGTCCACACACAGTAGAAAATGATATGCTTCCAGCGAGAGAATGGGCGTGCTGTCACCCAGGGCGCTCCAGCAAGACGAGCGGACGATAGGCGGGCAGGCGCGCACATTGTTAGCATACGACAGCAGGTGTTTGGCTGGCGAGTCATCCACAAAGCCAATTAAACAACGGAGCCCGTCACGACGCCCGTCCACGGCAGTCGACTGCCTGCGGTCTAAGCCGGGCGGTTAACCCGGACTGCGCTGCCGAACTCCCCACTGTCGGAACGACGATAATTAGTGATATGCGGGGGCGGGCAAGACGGCATTACAAGTTGGGCCGCCGGAATTACGTCGGAGACAAACTAATTTCAGTTATGCAAAACTTGTGTATCTTGGAGGAATTAAGTGTACCTCAAATCAATTTGAAGCCGTAAGGACAATCTCCTTGTCTGCCTGATGGATTAAGGCAATCGCCTCTTGTGGCTATAACTTCGAACCGACTCCGACGTCATCATAACAAGGCAGCTGTGGCGGCGGTGGCTGCAGCCAAGTTGCGGACAACTTGGCCAAGTTTGTGCACGTCACATTCAAATAGGTTGGTAATTCCCGGCCAAGTTGGTTGGCAGGCTGCGGCGGTAAGTGGGGGGCCGCAGCCGCCCGGCTATTTAGTGGAACGTCAAAAACATAGCCGGCTGGGCAGCCGGCCCGGGGCGGACGGACCACTGTGCGAGCGAGCGGCTCAGGTGGAGGAACCGGCACGATACGCTCCGCCTGCCACCGGACACTTTTTCGGGACCGGATATACGCCTGGCCGCACTGCTGCCATGCTGCGATACGGAAAATCAGCTGAAGTCAATTACATGTGTGCTTAAACACTATCCTCGCTGTTGCAGCAGTTTTAAGACGTCACCTAAAAGGATGAGCAGTCTGGTGGCTCAGTGGTCGGTCAAGATGTTGATGTCGTTGCCGGTCAAGTAGCAAGTGTCGTTAAGGGAGCGTGCACAAACCACGTAACCCCATTTTGGCCTCCTGTGAACCCACCCTCCCCTCCCACGTAGCCCTACGTGGCTTTTGCCTCTCACCCCCCCCCCCCCCCCCCTCCCACGTAGCACGTAACTTTTTTCCCTTTTGATTCCAGAAGACATTTTGTACTGTTTTCTATTGTCAGATTATTTTAAATTACATACGGAGATGATTAACTGAGGGAAATAAATATTTACATGCTATTGTGAGTTCTGTTCCTCATTTTAACTGTGAAAAATGTTATGAAAGGAAAGCTACGTGGTCTGTCTCGGAACCCCCCCCCCCCCCCCCCACGTAGCCCAGCGTAGCCTTCCAGCCAAGCTCCCCCCCCCCCCCCCTGGACCGAGCCACGTAGTTTGTGCACGGTCCCTAAGTACTGAAGAATAAAAACGTACATATCAAGGTCGATACCGCTCACAGTGAAATACGCCGGCCATTGTAGCGTAGTGGCTACTGAGCTGGCTTCCAATCGTAATTGTATGGGTGTTTTTTTTTTGTTTTTTGTTTTGTTTTTTTGTTGTTTTTTTTTGTTTTTGTAACTGCTTTACGTCTCTTTTTAACATCGAGGTCTTTAGTGACGGGAAAGGATGGGGGGCAAGGAATGGGAAGGAATTCGGCCTTGGCCTTTTGAAGGAAGCATCCCGGCATTTGCCTGGAGTGATTTGGGGAAACCATGGAAAACCCAAATCTGGATGCCCGGACGGGGATTCGAACCGCCGTCCTCCCGAATGCGAGGCGAGAACGCTAACCGTTACACCGCCCCGCTCGGTATGGGTGGTTTTAACTAAGTGTTATGTCTGTTATGTTGTCCTTTTAACTGTTCATATTCGCAACGGTTTTGTGGATTTCTGGGTCACTATAACAATTAAAAACGTTTTGGCAGAGAGGTAAAGAGAGAGATGTGTGTCCAGCATGACTGTTCTACAGGTTCACGTTGTGGCGCTACTGTAATAGTTACGATTTTTATACACATTTGATGTCACAAACTAGTACATTGTTTCGAAGCAATGCATTCCCGACTTGACGATCATTAAGAAATTCTGTCTATAACGTATTACGTGCTAATCACTCACACATGTAACTATTAAATACACCAATATTAAACCAAGAATGAGCAGAATTATGAAATCCAAATTGCAACCAGGTCAAAAGGTAGCATCAAAATGAAATTAAATTAAAAAAATAAATAAATACGAAACTTAAAGAATCATGAACGATTAGTACGCCTTAGACGTCGCCATTCCGTACCTTCTTTGTTTTTTGGTTATGGCTTTTACAATTCTTCGACGTCATTAGAGTCGGGAGAGGATTGGGTAAAAAAAAATTGGGCAATGGCCTTTTGAAGGAACCATTGTAACGCATGTAGCGATTTCGGGAAACTATGGAAAACCAAAATCTAGATGGTCTGTAGGAAATCCATAACTTTTGTCTGGACAGATGGAATTAAATTTTTCTCTTTTACTCGAGACTATTACGTGATATTACGACTTGATTAAATTATTCTGATGTGTGTAACAGATGGGCTAAAGTAAATGGAAATAACAAATTTAAACTTATATTTGCTAGCAAAAGAGCTAATTAACAAATCTTTTCCTAGATCATACCTTCACAGGTAATGTTTTCGAAAAAAATCTACCGTAAACACACAAATCTATTAAAAACGAATTAAGGGAAACGATACCTTTAAGATTTGTTGAGCATGGAATACAACTGTACGACAATTAAACTATTCTTGCTAAAATATATGACGTTGAATTTCGTTGTACAAGTAACGTGAACAAAGAAGTTCAATAGAACTTTATCTAAGGTGCTTTCTCTACACACACACACACACACACACACACACACACACACACACACACACACAAAACAGAAACTTATGAAAAGTTTATTATGAAAAACATTACGATTTCTAGTTTGACAAATATTTTAACTTCAGCCAGTCATTAACTGTCAACAATCGAGTATTTTTATAAATGAAATGTAATACGAGTTTATAGTGTTGATAGTTGGCTGCCTTGTACTTGCTCCATGATTAGTTACTGAACTCCACAGATGTACCTTACATTACAAAGAGTTGTGACTGCGAAATTAATCCTGCGTTCCTACGTAAAATTAAAAAAACGCGAGTCCAATGATTCCATGACTCTTCTCTTCTGAATCCAATCACTTACAACTCACAGCAAATCTGTATGCTTGTAATCGCAAGAAGAATTACTTCACACGAGACTAACCAAAATGGATATTTTGCCATCTAAATAAATAATTTTTTTAAAAAAATCTCAGGTTAAGCAGTGTAGGACACTTCAATCGTGTGTAGTAAATTAAAATTAAGTTAATAAATAAATTAATAAAAAACGAAAACCCCGTTCGATAGTTGACCCACAATACTCAGGTGGCTCCTCAGTTGTAAAAGCGGGCTTACGTTTCCTACATTCAGGCTGACGTTTACTGTGTCATTCTCTTTTTGAATTTTATGCTCGCGCATTCTTGCTCAATTTTTGTAATTCTTTGCTCTCCCTACATCGCGACATTAAAAAAAAAAAAAAAAAAACTGAAAAATTTCTAACTTTATGCGGTTTTCGGATACCGTCTTGAATATTGGGATGAGTTATAGCACATCAAATCTCTTTTGAAACAACACTTGGTTCCTTGATATTGGTTAATTAGTCTCTGAGATATGGTCCCGTTTATGAACACATGTCGACTTCAGGAAGTCGAAAATCGTTCGTTCAATTGCAGTTCACAGTTCGCGACGTCCGGCTGCCACTAATGTTGTAGTGGTGCTGACCAAAACTTTCCTCCTTTATCTTTAAAACTTGATTAAAATGGAGGCGCTGTGTCTATGTTTGGCCGAGTTATTGCAATTCTTTGTGATTTCAGTACGATTTTCAAAATGTGAATTGTAAAATGCATTTAAATATCTTTCCGTCGATACTGAATCGACACAGTTGGATCACAGCTAAACTAGTAGTTGTTTATTATTATGGTCTACAAAAAGTCTCGATTATTTACCAGCGATAGTATATTCAGCTTTCGCGGCAAAGAGCAGTGGTATTTTATTGGCCCAGGAGAGATGCAAACGCATTTGTCATTGTGTTGGGAAGGCAAGTTACATTCAATCGAACATTTCTTATAATTAAAATATCTCTTTCAGACGTGTCATAACGATCATATAACAGTTGAAACTAGCATTTATTTTATTTTATTATTATTATTTTTTTAAAAAATATAGCACTGCTGGTGTCAGAATTGAAATACTACCAAATAGGGGATCACCACTGATTGGTAGACATCTCTTTCAATTTAGTAGTGTTTTATTTTTCGTAAAATAAATCCAAGTAGTCCTTTTTTCACTGTCTTCTCATTTCAACCAATGAATAAGACTGAATACGGTTGCCAATCTTAGCTGTTAAAGAGGTATCTCTCATGAAGCATAACGTGTATCCAGGGAAGTAGGCCAGCACTGATATTTCGCCATACGTTTTACGTATTTCAAGGAGTTCGTCACAGTTGACTGCTGTCTCTTGTGTGAAATCAGCACTGCGCTACGACCGTGGTGGGACACCAATAAACTTGAGTGAAACCGTGTAAAATCCCTGTTGCTTGGTTACGCGAGTGGAAATATCAGTTGGAATCGAAATGAGGTCAGGTGTACGGCTTATGGAGGAATTATTACAGCAGAGCTGGGAATAACGTTATATGGACGTCTAAAAGGCAATTATTTTCCTTTCTTGGATTCTTGGGAGAATTTAAAAAGATTTTTTTTATTTTTTTTAAATTTAAAACACAACGGTAACGTCTGCAATACGCGTCAACCGTATGTAGTGAAACCAAAATAGATTAATGATTTGTTACGAAGCACAGCCCCTGAGTGGCGCAGAAAATAATAATAATAAAAAATTCAGCCTGTGAAGGTGGGCACAGTGAGAGAAGAAGCTGCCGTCAATAATTTGCCGTTCCTTGTCCCAATACCATCGCGCCTCTAATGACCTAGCTGTCGACGAGGTGTAAATCCAAATAAAATAAAAAAAAACAGTAGAAGGGGCTTGGTTACTAACTGAAAGGGAGTATTTTATCTAATTATCTGTTCTGAATATGTCTAAATAATTATCTAAATATTACATTTAAAGACATGAAGGATGTCTAAATAATTATCTCAAAATTACGTTTAAAGACATGAAGGATTTCTTACTTTGTTAGTGGAGAAAGGGCTGAACGTAACCACCGTCTCCTTCACCAATTTTTTTTCATCATTTTTGGATCAGCTGCCTTCGAAGAGTGTCACTCATCGTTGACAAGGTCAAATTTGGAGCTTTGATTTTACGGCCTCTTGCCCTAGCTGACGCCAAGCGTTTCATACCTCCTGCCAGGTCGTACTAGGTACTAATAGACAAAAGTGAAGTGTTTCTACCTGTGTCTGAAACGTGTAACTATTTTGTGTGTGAGAAGTGTATTTTTTGTTTGTGATGCCCTAGTTGACGCCAAGAGTTTTATACTTCCTGCCACGTTGTACTAGGTACTAATAGACAAAAGTGAAGTGCTTGTATCTGTCTCTGGAGCGTGTAACTATTTTGTGTGTGAGAAGGGTATTTTTTGTTTGTGAAATGTGTAGTTTATGAGGAGGAGATTCGCCTTGATGGCTGCAACAAAGCGCCTAAAAACCGCAGTCAGAACGGCCGGTCGCGGGTACCTGGACTCGGGCACGGTCCTGATGTATCTCCCTCATCCAGTGCGCGGAGCCTCGGCGCAATGAGCCACACTGACGGGTGCTAAATGTAACATTTGTAACCACAAGTATATGAAGCAGATAATTAGTGGTCGTGGTTATTAATATTGAGAGGTAGAGATTGACTCAGCTCAGGACGGGATGAAGGATTGCATAGAGAAAAAATCCTAAAAAATATTCCATAAGTTGATGGAAACGGAAACGGGCAACACGGTAACACTGTGTTTAGGAAGACACCTGGCCTAGCGCCAGCAGCACTGTGCGCCGTATCGAATAGCGCGCTGCCCGGGCCGCGTGTTGCGTGTGCGTGAGGGCCAGGGGCTGGTCTGGCGGGCAGCCGTCAGCGGGCCGCTACGTGTCAGCCGCAATTACTGCCAACTTGGCGGCAACTCCTGCGGGCCGGCAAGACGCCGCCGCCCGCAGCCTGCACACCCATCACTACCACTGCGACAGCTTCATCAACCCTCCACACAAGCCGTTATTACTGTCTAGAAATATACAACCGCGGAAAAAGGACCGCTAACTTGAAACTCTTCTGATACAAATTATAACGGTTCTTCCCGTTCAGAGGTTCTTTAAAGCACGTTCCGTGGCTGCCACATAGCACAGGCGGTAGAGCGTCTGAGTGCGTCCCGGATGATTACAGTTCAATCCCTGATGAAGTCGAGGATCATTCTTCGAAACTGAACGCCCAGAAAGAATCCCGAGCTCGCCTCTGCCTGCCATCCAATGAGTACCGCGGAAGAAATTTCGCGGGAAGGTGAAGAATGACCGCAGCGTAGCACCGATCCCGTCATCCTTCTAGTGTCAATGGTTGTGAATGGCAATATGGAACTCTACCTCCGTGAATCCTGCGGGTAGCGACAGAAGCCTAGGACCCTTGTGATCTTTTTTAAAGCATATTTACCGCTTTTGTGACTAGAAACAATTTAATTTAGATGACAGAATTTCTAATAATGGTAAGTTAATGAAGACGTATTCGACCCACCAGTGTGGCTCAATGCGCTGACCGTTTTTTTTTTCCTTACGGCTTTACGCCTCGTCGACGGCTAAGGTCATTAGAGGCGGGATGGGACTGGGGACAAGGAATGGGAAGGAATTTGGCCATGGTATTTTAAAGGAAGCATCCCGACATACGCCTAGAGTGATTTGGAGAAATCATGGAAAACCCAAATCGGGATGCCCGGACGGGGATTCGAACCCGCGTCCTCCCGAACGTTAACCGTTCACCCAGCACGCTCGGTGCGCTGATCGGAGGAGACACAATGAGACCGAGCACGACGCAAGGATCCCACGCACCTGGCCATTCTGACTACGGTTTTTAGACGGTTTTCCGCAACCACAAAGGCGAATCTTTTGACGGTTCCCAATCTTCGCATCATAAACTACACTTACCACACACAGAACACAGTTACACTTTTCACAGGAAGATGGCAAAACTTGATTTCCCCTGTTAGTACCTAGTCTTGTATTTTAAATGATTCTTCTTCTTACTTCTTGTTGGACTATCGGACTTCGTAAATTTTTTTTTTGACTTGTTCAAAACTTTAGACTTTACACTTATTCATTTTATCTTTTCTATTTAACATAAATAGTAAACCTTCTATTACTTGATTTCATTTATTAACACTCCGAAGATACAAAAGTCCTTTGCTGCACTAACTTTTATAACTCAAAGCGAACACCCGAACTTTTCTCACGCTCACCAGATCTCATCGCTATCTCGTTGCTTTTTCGTCTCTCTAGTAACAAATTTTCTCAGGGTAATTATCCTTGCTTTATAGTTTCTCTAAGTAATCTGTTATACTACACCAGGACGACCTGGCAGTAGGTGTAATATGCTGGGCGTCATGAAGGGCATACGACTTTAAAACCGAAGCTACAAATTGAACCATGCCATCGAAGAGTGAAAGCTCATCGGAGGCAGCCGACCCCAAAATGCTGGGATAAGGTGGTGAACAAAAAGCATAAGACTTATTTGAGCATCGTAAAGATGGCATGCTTCCTTTCGCGGCAACGCCATTTGGCAGATTCTCCCGACATAAATAACTCTCCTGTCAGTAACACTAACTCATTCTCCCAAGGACAAATTTCGACCATCAGGCAGTAAGATACTGAAACTAATTTTGAATTTTCCCTGTCCTTTAAACTGACCTAAGAATAATACAGCCCTGACGTCAAGTTCTCATCAGGAAGCAAAGCTTCAACGTGCTCTATACACTTGGATGCCATCATACAGAATATGATACAAAGTGCTAATTTGTTTAGTACTTATCCGACGAATCAGCGAGAACTTCGACATAATTTACACTAGTTATTTTTATAGGCTGAAGTTGGGAGCAATAGTGTCTCATATAGGCAGATGTAGCAATGAAGAAAGATGGATTATGAATTTTGTGTCCATATTGTGACTTCACGTTACATTTTTTATGTACCTGCGTTTGTATTGTCAGGCTACAGTACCATTTAATTATTTTCTAGTAAATGTACCTTCAGAAGTAAATGTCAAGAATTTCTAGTCTTGAATCCAAAAGTATCTGGTCAAGATGAAGAGATTAAAAACTCATTCAAAAATTAATTTCGACATTGTAACTTGATTTTACTACCGTAATGACTGACACGATATTCCTTAAGTCAATTGATACAACGTTTTGAATATACTGATTCCTGAACGAATAGAAGCCGAACAAAGCTTTGTTAATTAGAATTTACGATAATGCGAATCTGTATTTTGTGTTGAAATGAAAATGATTTGATGTGCAGCGATAAGTGAAAACTCAAATAATGGATCATTACTGTCCGTTTTGTACCTGATGATTAAAGCGTGGGTTTATATAGAGAAAAAAATGGCTTGATAAAGTTTTTCAGAATTATGTCGGCGATGATTTCTCAGTCCTGCTGAGCATAATGAGTGGAGTGAAACATTTGAACATAGCCTCAGGACGGCTACAGGTTCGAATGGTAGGCTGGCAATACATACAGGTATTTCGGTTTTCATGGGTTCTTGAAATCACTAAAGACAATCTGAGGGAGGATTGCTTAATAGAAAATTTGACCGATTCCTTTACTGTTACAGTCTCCTTGTCGAAGAACTATAAATCTCACATGATAAAACAAAAATGATACAAACATTTTACTCTAGCTAATCAGCACTTTGTACAAAGAATCTGAGAGAGTTCGAGTAAATTTGTACAGTTTAGTGTGTTGATCCTCTGCTTCTGTGCGAAAACTTGAAATCAGCAGTTGATTAGCAGTAGGGCAATAGAAAAGATAGTGTAGACGTTGCATTCGCCCTATGCATTGTTCCAGTGTCTAAAATGATGTCAACCGTAAATAGCAATTGCCTTTCCTTATGACGCATTATCTATGTCTTAACTATTTTCGAAAACTTTAAATTCCTTTACCTTCAATACCTTTAGATATCAATCACATTGTTTTATTTAGTTATTTATATTTCTTAAATACTTTAAATAATGATTCTATTCCTTTGAAACTTTGTTTCCAATTGTATATTTATTCTCATTCCACCGATTGTGGTGGATAAGTGGTAACGCTCTGGCCTCGCTTTCTGGAGAGCGCGAGTCCAAGACGATTCCTTTTCAAAGCGGTGGCCGCTCTTCCTCTTAACAGATAATTTTTCTTATTCAAATCGTTCTCTCTTGATATCATCAAGTCTGCTTGCAATTGAAGAATACATTGTTTTATAGACGAAACACCATATATACCCTTGCAGCAGAAATGGTTTCTTACATATTCTTATATCTGATATATGGAGGTAATTGTTTATCTTTTGTACGAGGCACAACTATATTTTATGTTTGCACAATACGCAGCCCCCAAACAGAAGTGGTGCTGCAGCAGAACAACTTGCTTCTGTCATTAATGCGTTTCTTTTGTGTGTGTAAATTGCCTTAACAGGGTGATCCTGGAAAGTTTCGGCGATCCCTCCACACAGCTTATCAAGCAACCACCACAAACGCTGCCGTTGCTCTTTGCGCTCAGTTGACTGGCTTAACCCACGAATTTTTTTTCCCCGTCGACTGAAGAAGCTGTCCTCAAGGCACGGAGTCATTCCCTCAGATAATCCGACTTTTATCGTCCTTTTTTCCCTGGACAAGAGAGAATAAAAAAAATCTTGAGCCTACCTCACCAGATCGGAAGTCTCGAGAGGAAGGGCCTGCCGCGCAGAGATTTTTACTTTAGAATTTCAGATGTCGAGTGCTTCACTTTGAGCGTGTGTTTTGAATAACAATCCTTGGGGGGTCCAGCGCTCGTAGCAAGCCATTATTTCATTTTTGTCTGAAGAGTTTAATTCTGATCCAGTAAGCCGGTGGCTGGCTCCCCCTCATTTGCAAGCCGAGAGGCAGGGAGGGATGCGTGAGCTCGAGTAGGAGGAAGCAAGACGGGTGCTTCCAAGGGAAACGTGGAAATGAGACAAGGCAGTGTCTTTAGTATATACTGATTTTAATTAATTGGTTTGAAATACAACCTATTGCCTCCTGTGTGCTTACTGCCACTGACTGACATGGTTTGCAGCAGGTATTTCTAAAAAAAATGGTAGTGATGAATAAAGAAGTGGTCAATATGTATAAGAAGTCACGGATTTCTTTCCTATTTCTTAGTAACAATTAACGGAAGATCTGGTTTACGTGTGTCCATTGATCCGTTAAGCCCTTACAACGAAAGTACCTATCTACATAATTAGTAGTCAAAATCAATAAAGCAAATGTTTTGCTTGACGCAAGGATTTCATGGAGTCTAACAAAAATTGAATTGCACTAAAATGGCTTCGGAATAGTAAAAAATAAGAACCCCTTGTCTACATTCAACTTGACTAGTAGTTAAGTGTAGCTTTTACTCAAACACAGAAGTAAAATAACAGGGAAAGTATAATATCGTGGAAAATAGGAATTAAATAATACGAGTGATATGAAACAGTTTACGGTGATCTAATTAACGTTTACTGCATAAATCTGATAAGCAGAGATGTGTAATTTATAATGCTGTTCTTTAAATTCTACTTGTCTAATGATTACGATTTTGAAAATATTTCATCTCTCAGGGACAGCTCAGTGACTATTTCATCCTTAACAACTTCTTAATAACAAACTGATACCATCGCAGTACAATTCCTGCCCTTAAAATTATTTACTGTATAATGATAATACATATCTTCATCTTCTACTGCCACTTCTTTATCCCAGTAATATAAAAAATAATGCGGATGGCATTACTGACAGCGATATCCGCGAAGGGTTCGGCCGCCGATTGACAGTGTTTCGATATGCCGCGCATGCGCGTCTGCCGTGGCTACCTTAACCTGACCGGTGATCCTACCAGATAAGGGGGCTCAGAAGTGTAATGTGGAATCCGAACCACGGAAGCACTCCAGCAGGCTGTGCCAGAGGTGAATGGCGGGTTAAGGACCCTTTGAAAATCCCCGCCGAGACAGGGATTTGAACCGGGGACCTTTCGATCTCAAGTCAGACACATTAATCAATGAGTCACCACATTACTATTCCAGTAGTTATTTTACATAATAAGAATTAATAGCAAACTTCTACTGACGCTCACAATGACTGCCAGCAAATACAGGAATAGTTGTTTTGAAAGAAACTCAATAAATTTTCTGTGCTGTGGGTGCATATTTCTGCAAGAGAGAGAGAGAGCATAGCGGAAACGAATGAAAGGTTCAGTACGTAAGGATGCTTTTAATCAGTCACAGATTAAGTATTAGGGAAACTTGCTTCTAAGTGTTCGGTAAGTTTTCTTTACTGAGCTTTGTGGCTGAACGAATGACTCCCGGGCCAGTAATAACGAAGAAGCTTGCTCCAATCACCTTGCGACCATCCGAATATCGTTTTTTTTTTTGTGGTTTCCCACAATCACCCCAGACAAATGGTGGGACCGAGCGTGGCGGTGTAACGGTTAGCGTTCTCGCCTCGCATTCGGGAGGACGGCGGTTTGAATCCCCGTCCGGGCATCCAGATTTGGGTTTTCCATGGTTTCCCAAATCACTCCAGGGAAATGCCGGGATGCTTCCTTCAAAAGGCCATGGCTGAATTCCTTCCTATTCCTTGCCCCCATCCTTTCCCGTCTCTAAAGACCTCGGTATTGAGAGACGTAAAGCAGTTAAAAAAAAATAAAAAAAATGGTGGAACGGATCCCTCAAAAGCTCATGGCCGAATTCCTTCCCACTCCTTGCCTCCAATACTCTCCTGCATCTAATTCCGTCGATGTTGACGAACCGTAAAGCCTTAATAAAAAACTGTATGTATTTTATCATTTTATCTCACATCCCACCGGTTGTTCGGCAAGAGCAGAGATGTAGACTTCAAACTCAGTTATTGTTTGAATCATAAGATAAGGTCACGTGCATTGCTTGTCTTAGTTCTAAGTATATTTGCTTCGAATGGAATTTAATTCATAATCGCAAGCAAGCTTCTACTGTATCTACCAGGTTTCATGATTTTGTTCCTGCAGTTTCGACTTTTTTAAAAAAATATATATAAAAAAGAGCATATTATCTGTTTTGACTAACAGCAATGAACATCAGCTTATGCTGAAAAAAGTTTTACGAGCAAATATATGAACATGTTCTTGAAACAGTATGTTGTAACTTTAATGTGTGTGCATTTAAAACATGGATAAAATTATTCCTGTAAAACACAATTGAAACCAGATCCGGGATCAGTTCGTAAACCGCTCATAAATAAAGTTGGATTGATCTCGTTCTACAAAAGAAATGCACTAAGAACGCGCGACCATTACTCCACCCTCCACGAACAGCGAGTTAGCGACGATGGTACTGCTTGTTAGCACTAATTTCATACAGGGTATGGCTGGGAGGAAGTGCACAAATTATCGTCGCTACTCGTGGAACACCTAATCTCCCCTGGGAACGTCAGTACATCCGCGCGCTTGACCAACATACATGCTGTGTCTTCATTAACTTCCAGAGGCAGGAGCGGGATGTTTGCAATTTGCTCCTTTTTAATTAAAGGAGAAGGGAAAGGAAATCAAGGAATGCATGATCGATTTTAATTACCCGGTAGGGGCGCTCCAAGACGTGTAGCGCCCCTCCCCAGCCGGCTGCGACGAACTCGTGGCTCGTTACTCCACAGCAGGTTCCCGGGCGAGGGGACTGCCAGATGTAGATATAGCATACATGAGCTCGCGCCGCACATGCTAGCTGGTCGCATGCAGATGAGCGCAGTTCCTCTATAGCAGTTTAAGAGCCCACTCCCCTAATTGGCGACCTTTATGTTTTCTAATTAGCTGGCCTCATTATATTGTTTACGGGCAGGCCATTAGGCCGGGCTTGCGAGTCCACACATGTGTCGCTCGTTGAGCGAGGAATTTCCGTGATAGCCGATTGCTATCGCCCTCTTTTTGGCCCCAGTAATAAATTCGATTCTGATCTAAATTGGACTACCGGGGCGGCCGTTTTGACGTTCTTTATATGCTTCGGCTGCTATCCGGCCATCGGGCCCATACGTGGAAACATTTCCCTCGTATCAGCGTGTGTGACAACGTGAAGAACACTTGCGTGCGTGTGTGAGCATGTCATGTAGGTGTTGTCAGACTGTGTAGGCAACAAAACGACATATTAACGAGTTCACGCGTCGTGTCGTGTGCAGTCGCGTGCGGGAACATGTGTGAAGTGGCGGTCACGGGGCAGCTGTCCCCATACAAAGCACTGCTACCTGCGCTTGTTACAGCCCCCATACCCAGCTTCCTATCAATTTCGATCGTACGGATTAAGTAAATTGGGGTTCGACAACTAACGATTAATTGTAAATTTGTATATTTTTCGTACGAACGATGATTTTGATGGTTGGAAATTGTTCAAATGAAATATGCCTGTAGATAGTTTCTAAATTCATTTAAAAATGTTTCTTAATAATTATGAGTAATTTTTGTATAGATTCTGATTGTTTTTGTGCAATTTCCATTGTTTTGGGCGATTTTTACTGATCCAGAAGCTTCGAGCGGCGCTTGTGATGATTTCTCGAAATTTATGTATTGCCTATTTAGGCTCCCAAGATCGCGAGCACCCAAGTTCACTTGAAATGACGCTAACAGGACGCCGTGTCTGTGATATTAGTAATGTGCTTTAGAATCTTTGCAAGCAGTTACTGTCTCATCCCTGTATGTGTTTACGAAGATTTCGGCTAAATAAAAAAAAGTTAAGTATAACTTGTATGGATGGACTTTTTATTTCATCGACTACCTTATTATTCAGAAATAAGGATTGCAATCCCGCAGTGTTTTCAATCCCGCGGGATCCGCGCGGGATTTGCGTCAATCCCGCGGGATCCCGCGGGATCCGTGCGGGATTGGTACAAACAGTTTTTTAACGCGTATATTTAAAACATAGTTACTTAAAACGTCAATAAATTAAATAATAATTAAATTAATAAATAATTTTTAATGTTAAATGATAAACATTAACAGTTAACAATATTTGGATTGGCAAAATGACATTAAAACTTTTTAGCGTGTCTGAAAGTGCATTTCGAGGTTTCACATTTTTGTTTTTTAATCTAAACCAATTTGTAAATAAATAATAAAAATGGAAAACATTGCGCCTTACAATACATCAAATAAGTTTAAAAATATGGTTTGCTTAGTGGCCAAGTTACCAGAGTTTTTTTTAAAAATAAATAAATAAATAAACGTTCCATAACACCGAGAAAAGCATTCCACTTCACAAAGTGAAGTGAATATACTCTGTGTAGACCTGGCTCAGAACAAGATCTCATCACTTTTTGTCACTGCACAAGCACGAGACTTTGCCCTTTTTTTGCGTAATACCTTATTATATCTCCTGATTTCTTGATTGATATTACAGTTGATCCAATGTTATTAAAAGAAACTACTCACAAACACGTAAACTATCAAGTATTTCAGATTTACTTATGTGGCGTAACGACGTTTTTAGAGTGGAAATTATTATTTTTTAGTAAGAAAGGAGACTTTCTCTGCGAATGATTGCAATGAAGTCCTCATAGGTTGTATCTCCGGATTTCATTGTAAACACACGAAATTACACACATGAGGAAGACGGTGGAGGCAGCAGTCGAAGTATGGTGTTCCTACAACACAATTCGTCGATACACCCGTGAAAATTTCATAATAACTTTTTTTACCTTTAGTCGAAATAATAACCTGAGCGGCACATGTAAGCAGGTGGCTTTCGTCAAAGAAACGTATAGAGGCAGCGGCCAAAACAACAATAAGTCAAAGGATATACAATTTCCTTTTGATAGCTGTTAAATAAATAGGTACGCGATCGTTAAAATTACGATAACATTAGTTTCATATCAACGAATAATAAAATTTTCAGCCGAAAATTAGGAAATTGTCACAATTACTTTATCTGCAAATACAGAAAATGGGAATAATGAAACCGTGAATAAAAAGCTGTAACCGTGTAGTTCAGATAACGTGTGCGACACTTAAAAAATAATTATATACACAGACGGAAAAAAAAATCCCAACACCAAGAAAAAATTATTGTAGAGTAATGAAATTTGGACAATGCATTTGTCAAGTTAACATGTTTAATTGATTAAATTTTCAAGATCACAGGTTAATTTAAGCTCAAGAAAATGCATTTCAAATGTGAAATACTGTTAAATTAATAGCCGGTGTAACCTCCAGAATTTTGAATGCAAGCCTGCAAACGTGAATGCATTGTGTCATACAGGTTTCGAATGTCACTTTGTGGTATGGAGTTCCATGCTTGTTGTACTTGTGCTGTCAATACTGGGACGGTCAGTGCTGGCTGTGGATGATGCTGGAGTTGTCGTCCAATGATATCCCATACGTGTTCAATTGGAGACAGATCTGGTGATCTCGCAGGCCAAGGTAACATGTCGACACTCTGTAGAGCACGTTGCGAGACAACAGCGGTATGAGGGCGAGCGTTATCCTGTTGAAAAACTCCCCCTTGAATGCTGTTCATGAATGGCAGCACTACAGAAATTCGAGCTGCAGTTGGTACCACAGTGACACAACGAACTGTTAGAAATCGGTTACTTCCAGGACAGCTCCGAGCCAGGCGCCCTGTAGCGTGCATTCCACTGACTACAAGCCATCGCCGTTTGCGACTCCAGTGGTGTCAAGCCAGAGCTCATTGGAGGACGGAGTGGAGATCTGTTGTGTTTTCTGATGAAAGCAGGTTCTGCCTTGGTGCCAGTGATGGCCGAGTGTTGGTCAGAAGGAGGCCAGGGGAACGCCTGCAACCAAACTGTCTGCGGCCTAGACACACTGGACCTACACCTGGAGTCATGGTCTGGGGAGCAATTTCCTATGACAGCAGGAGCACTCTTGTGGTTATACCAAACACACTGACT
Organism: Vandiemenella viatica; assembly: GCA_031002005.1. Taxonomy (NCBI): domain Eukaryota; kingdom Metazoa; phylum Arthropoda; class Insecta; order Orthoptera; family Morabidae; genus Vandiemenella; species Vandiemenella viatica. Next base: position 337,362,481 of record JARYHS010008074.1, on the reverse strand, counting down.
GCAAATTTGTACGTCAGTCTGGTAATTCAACCTGTAGTGCTGCCATTCATGAACAGCATTCAAGGGGGAGTTTTTCAACAGGATAACGCTCGCCCTCATACCGCTGTTGTCTCGCAACGTGCTCTACAGAGTGTCGACATGTTACCTTGGCCTGCGAGATCACCAGATCTGTCTCCAATTGAACACGTATGGGATATCATTGGACGACAACTCCAGCATCATCCACAGCCAGCACTGACCGTCCCAGTATTGACAGCACAAGTACAACAAGCATGGAACTCCATACCACAAAGTGACATTCGAAACCTGTATGACACAATGCATTCACGTTTGCAGGCTTGCATTCAAAATTCTGGAGGTTACACCGGCTATTAATTTAACAGTATTTCACATTTGAAATGCATTTTCTTGAGCTTAAATTAACCTGTGATCTTGAAAATTTAATCAATTAAACATGTTAACTTGACAAATGCATTGTCCAAATTTCATTACTCTACAATAATTTTTTCTTGGTGTTGGGATTTTTTTTTCCGTCTGTGTAGTTAGAAAATCGTACTAAATATGCACCATAACTCAAATTACAGAAATGTGTATTGGAAACAAACTAAGTTTTGATGAATACATAAAAGTGTATTTATTTACTTACGAATGACGAAGGTTGACAAAAACAAACGCTTGTTCACACGAGTCAAATGCCAACTGCAAGGGTCGGCCACACAGACGGCAATTTTGCCACGTTGTCACGCCTGGTTTTTGTTAGAGCGCTAATGACTCCATCGTCGACGGGCACTAAAACCTAAATAACAACAACAACCAACTGCAAGGGTACAGGTAAACAGTGCAAAATATACGACAGAGACCGAGTAGGACAGCGAGTCACGCAGACTGACACGCGTTTCCGCCGGATTTTGCGGATTGCGGATCCGCTTAATTTTGTGCGGGATCCGCCAGACTGTCTAATCATGCGGGATCCCGCGGGATTGTGGGATCCCGCTTTGCTGGATTGCAATCCCTAATCAGAAAGTACAGGAATTATCATACTTTGGTGAAAGTTATAAATCATCTTGCGACCTGACTATAATAACCTGTAGATCTAAGGACTGATTAATTACGTTGCAACATCTTACAGGGCATTGTTTATTAAGCTGTGTCGAAGAATGATAAATCACCTATTTGCAACAATATTATAATTGTTGTTAAATATTTCTGGAAATATTTATGGCCTCACTGAAAGGATTTTCTGATTCCTACCAACGTTTAATTTGTAAATGTATTTATGTATTGAATCTATTAGGTAAAATATTACCTATGAAAGTTGACAACTATTTCTAATTTACTTAAAATTACTTACATTTTGAATGTTGGTTCTTTAGTGATATCTGAATTAATGTTTTGCATACGTAGGACACAGTCGTTTGCAGCATTTCGTAACATTAATGATTTTCGTATAGAATTTTATTTCTGTAGTCAGTTTATCGATTGGTTAGTTGAAATCCTCCATCTCCTCCCATCATGAGCTAATTTCTTTGTCGCAACATACTCATTGCAACCTACGTCCTCCATTACCTGTTCTTTTTATTTTTGTCTATGGCTTTAGGCCTCGTCGACTTATAAGTCGTTATAGGTGAGAATGATCTAAGGGTAAGGAACGGGAAGAAATGTGGCTATGGCCTTTTGAAGTACTGTTTGATCCAATTTAACGATTCCAATCTGTCTTAAATTTGACCTATTATTCTGTATCTCCATTCGGCGAGACTCTTCCAGATACTTCTTTCTTCATCCATTATTTCGAAAACATGTTCGTTTCAAACCTTTCTAGCCATTAAATTTTCAACATTATTCTGTATTACCACATTTCAAGTTCTTCAAGTTTTCCTTCTTTCTGTTTTTCTAGAGATTTTGATTCACTCCCACAAAGTGTTGTTTTCCATAAAAGTCGTTTTATTAAGTTCATTCTGAATCATCAGTAAGGATCTTTTACTGGTGCTATTATTATTTCTTGATAGATTTCCTTAGGGTATCAGTTTAATTTTGTTTCCTTGATGACAGAATTCTCTTAGTTCCTTTATTACAGCTAATCCTATTTTTACATTTAATCTAATGTATAGTTACACGTCATGACCTTTGCCTTTCTTTGGCTTGTATTTAGTCCAATTCCTTCTCACAATATTTTGTGTCGTTTAACACTTTTCTTAATACTTTTTCAGTGTCTCTTAGTTTTGTAAAAGTGTTTGCAGAGTTATCTTTGTGGAAACTGTATCATTTACGCAGTATCTTGGATGGATAATTTCAGATAAGGCCATGCAGACGGTTCTACTTTTTTTTTTTTTGTTTTTTCGAAAGAGCAAGAGATGGAATGGCATCCAAAAGGAACAATAGAACACTGATGTGTGATTCAATATATTGCATGTGCCACGATAACTGAACAGGCTTTAGGACAACAGGAATGAAATTTAGGACAGAATAAGCAAAAAATTCATGAGGTTAACAACCAAATAATTTTTTGGTTAGAGCATTCTCGCTCATTTACAGGTTAGTAAGCTAGGATTGGAAGCAAAATTGGCTTCGTCTTTAAAAGAACTAGTACGGCATTCACCTGTCATAACTTGTAAAACTAAAATCAGGACGACTGGAACGGGAATCGAAGGTGCAATATCGCTAACGACAATCTTAAATGCTAGCCACTCATCCAGCAACCACACTCTGAGGAACGAATGACACTATTGTGTGTTCCGAATTTCAAATGTATCCGTACTTGGATTATTCGCAATGTACTGCTCTTTACAGAGTTAACTTCAGTTAACGCAACAATTACACAACATATAGTTCTCATGTGCCACATTACCTCCAGTGACTGAGTTCGGAACTTTTGTAATCATTGACTGAAAATGGTTCTGTACTTAAGTTTAATCATTTTTTTTCTAATAACTGTTCTTTCATAAATGTACACACACTGAACAAAAGGACACAATAATGTTTTCAGTACCATTTATTAATTTGGCAACAACTCGTGATATCGAAAATGTGGTATTCCCATATGCATGTTGCTAAGTGCTGTTACCCTATTGGGCATATGAAAGCGTAATGATGATCTGATATTTATGGAATTACGTTGCTGCCAGTTTTGACACACACTTGTAACTCATTTAGTTACTTATATACATCCTAATAGATTAATCATGCATTCATTTTAAGGATATAAAATTATTCCCTGAAGCAGAGAACTATTTTGCATTTGTGAAAAATATGTACGTTTCAATACAAATAAAAAGTCGTAAGTTATTAGTTTACGGTACAACCATCATTCGCTTCGAAGCAACTGGTGGCGTTCATCCGATTCCAAAGGTGTCCCTATGCAGCTAGCAAATGAAAGGCAGGAAAGAGATTAGTGACTCCGCCTAAGGCCTTTGTGGGCTCTGAGACAGCTTGGTATTCGGCCTCGGAAACACGGAGCTTCAGTTAGGTTAGCGCTACCTGCTGTAAGAGTGTAATGAGGATGCACAACAGCGCCGTGTGCTTGTCGATGATGTTCGTGAAGCAGCAACAGAAACGCAGCGATAAAAATAACGTCGGAACAACACGTGTCCGGAAGGAACCACATTACCGTACGCACCGAACTGCCAGCGAACACGCACCGCTTCCGGCCGACAGGAAGGCACCAGCAGCACCTGCGGCCAGTGACCACAGCTGACAGACACGGAGACTGCGAACAGCCATCTCTCGTCACTGGGATACAATGCACGGGACCTTCGACTGTCAAACCTCTTAGCGCCGAATATCCTGTAGCAGCTAAGCTTTTTATTTCTTCACTTATGATCAAAGAATCGCGATATGATTATACGCACACAACAGCTTTTACTGTTTCATGTATTGTGCATTTCTGTATGTGAAAAATTATCGTTTAATCGATTAACTGAAATAAAGTTAAATAATTTGCAAAAGATATGAAACATTATAAAATAATATCAAATATAGATATTCAACACAGAGACATCTTCAGAAACGGATTGGCAGTTTTATATCTATTTTAAAATTCATTGCATATGTCGATAACTGTTCTAAGGTTTGATAAATTGACGTAATATTCAGACATCTTTGATTTGAAAATAGCCGAATGAGAGTTTTGTTGGTTTGTTGTAAATCTGTATTTCTGTACGTTTTAGGACCAATTATATATTAATTTCCACAAACTGAGTAAAATTTATTTTCGCTGCTTGTTACCAATGTCTAATTTCTTTTGTCACGATTAAAAAACTTTTGCAATGGTGCACGGAGTTTCTGTTCTACCAGGCAGTGTGACTCAGTGCGCTGAGGCGCCGCACACTGAATCAGGTAGGTACAACGGGACCAGGCACGAGCTCGGGCTCCTGCATTCCCAACGCCCTGACTGCGGTTTTTAGGCGATTTTCCGCAATCATTAATGCGAATGCTAGGACGCTCCCCAGTCTGCCTCAGAAACTACACATTTCATAAACAGAAAATACACTTACCTTACAGAACACAAAAAGCAATACGTTTTACGACAGATGGCAACAAAAGACTTTTCTCAAACAGATTAGGTACGCCTGGCCTAACAGGCTCGGTTACTCTACATGCAGGTCTCAGTGCCTACCCCTCCTCTCATGATCCACATGGGCCAGCATAGATGGCCAGTATCCACACTGTCCTTGGTAGCTGAATCGCAAGGAAAGAAAAAAAATGTTTTTTAATGTAATAAGGGGGCATCCATAAACTACGTCATGTCTTTTTTCGGATTTCCGAAACCCCCCCTCCCTCCTGGTGGGTGAGACTTCGTGAGATCTGGTCCGACGGCCCTCCCCCCCCTTCTCTAGTGATATCTGGTCCGAGAGACACCCTCCCCCTCCCCCTAGAAATCGCTCTCGCAACTTTTTAAGATTTTTTTTTAGGTCTCACCTTTCCAAAACCGGTTACACCCCCACTTTTTGACGAAATACACCCCTAAAACCGATTTTCCCGTCATTTGTAGACTCTTTTTTTTTTTAGCTCTACAGTCCAAAAAAAAATTCAAAAACCTCACGTGAGATATCCGTTGACACCCCCCCCCCATTTCACCTCACGTAATTTATGGACGCCCCCTAATCGTCTTATTTATCGTCCTGTTTTAAATTTCAATGGCGACGAAACAATCGGGGTTCTGAAGACGTTATGACGCACAAGCCGCGTGCAATAAGTTGGGAAAGTGTATACACATGCGCCAATAACGTCAGATCTTTTATGTATTGAAGATCACGCTGAGTAAACAGCAGTGCTTTTTCAATCTTGTGTCCAGACATATGGTCAATTCAATAAGCCATTCTTTCTTTAAAAAGAACGAAGAATAGAAACAGATCAGTTCTTGACTATTCAAAAAGGGTGCAACGTGGGTTCCACGTGGAGAGATTAATAAGTCTCGGACGCCGTCTAATCAAGATGTGGTGTTGCGTTACTGGCGATGATCCGCTGATGGTTGAAGACATCGATTTGGTTTCCAGCAATGAGCCCAACGAATATCTGAAAAGTTGTTCTTTATCTCTTCACCTCCGTCGTCGTCGAACAGGAATCATCTAAAGCGTTGCATGTTCATGAGTTTTGGGAAGCAAAATGGGTGACGAATAATAACTGATAAAAAATTCTTGTGGTTTGGGAGAGATCTTACAAAGGCGAGCAACAAGAACGTCCATGTTTTGTGCTCACACTTCCCCGCTGATTTGGACACGCTGAGAGAGTTCCGGCTGTACGTTATCTGCAACCACTGAATCGCGGAAACACTCTTCATTTTTGCGGAAACCAATCACTTCACTTACCCGCCCTATACATGGGGGTTAACACACTAGATCTATTCGTCGATATCACGGCTACAGCCGTACACGCACATTCGTAGGTCACCCACGAGGGCAGATGCGGTATTGTCACCTAACTGATAAACCAGTTGGGCAAAGTTTAGAGTCATCACATCGCCTGAACGAAGGCTACGCTTTTAATATAAACTTTAGTCTAAGACTACATACTAATACAATTAAGTACTATATTTTTATAGAATCTAATATATGTTGGAACTAAAATAATATTGTTGTACTTATATTATGAAAATACTATCTTAAACTCTTTTCAATAACAAGAAGTATTAGCATTAAAAAACTTGGGATCACGTCTCGAAAAAATCTATTCCATGTTTTTATTCAAAGAACTTTTAATTATACAAGTGCAATGGAAAATTTGTATGCCTGAGCTCAGCTTGAAGATGAAGGATGTGGTGCTGATCATATCCATCAGTTAAGCAGTAGAGTAATGCTCAGCTGCCACTGTCGGAAACGATTTTTTTTTTTTTTTTTTACTTTAAGTCTCATCGACGGAATAGATTGAGGACGCAAGGAATTGAAAGAAATTTAGGCATACCCTTTCGATGAATCCATTCCGGCATTCGGAAATATGGATGGCTGGACTGGGATTCGAACCCACGTCCTTCCGAATACCAAGCCCGAGCATTAACCGCTCAAGAACCAAGCTCCGTGGGAATGATTAGAACTGGATTCTTCAAAGTATAGTTAAACATATATGTTGAATTTGTCTACAGACTCACCAGTGAGATCTGCTTAGATTTGTTTTCCTCTTGGTCAAGGCGTGTACAATTTTTGGCACATAAAAGCAAAATATAAAACCTTTTTTTTGATATCTGGATGGCCGGACGCAGATTTGATACCATGTCCTTCCAGATGCTAGGCTCTAGCGTTACCGCTTACCTGTATATATGTATATATATATATATGTCCGCGATCATGTCAAAAGAACTGTTCATCAGAATACTATTACGCTCTGATAAGATTATTCCCTGAAAGTGGAAAGTCTGAAAAAGCGTGATATGTCTCATAGTGTCTACATGGTGTGTGATTATATTATTGTATGACCAAATAATCTCAGGACAGATCTCTTACATCCCTTGCAGTCACAGAGCCAATCTCTAATTATCACTTAGCTAAAAATTTGCTTCCGTACCAAAATCCCATCATGAGTAAAGTCACAACAGATTCACCGAAGCAGTTACGCTTTCACGCATCCAGCTGACTGTGCTAGACGATGGCGTAGCAAAATTAAGTTATACGGAGGCATTATTTTGTTTCATGTTTTGATATAACTTCCTGGTAACTCCATAGCACTATAATCCTGCACGGAAGGCGATTTGAAACTATTATGTTAACAGTCTGTACAGCTACCGTAGTAAAACCAGCTGACCCTTCCAGTACTTGTGATGTCTGCAGTTTGATTTTGGTTGCGGCAGGTCGCTGAGACCGCCCCTCCATCCTGGCCGGCTACTTGATCGATCACGCACGACCACACATGACCCTCAGCCGGCACTTCACTACACACTCCTGAGCCAGCGGCAAGGGCGACTCGGCGTTCAGCAGCGGCAGAAATCTTTTATCACCGCGAATCGCTATTGGATTTGTGACGGCTTCAGTTCTACAGTACACGAGGGTCACAACTTTTATTTTAGTCTTGGATAAATAGTGGTAATATTGTAACCAAACAGCCAGGGCGCAAATGTCTGGTTATTTAGAATTTAAAGTAGCTAGTATGTGTGTGTGTGTGTTTATTTTTTTGTTACTTTACTCTTCGTCGACGTCGAGATCATTAGAGGTGGGAAAGGACTGGGAGCAAGGATCGGAAAGAAATTCTGTCATGGCTTTTTTCAAAGAACCATCCCGGCATTCGGCTGGGGTGATTTTTTGAAACCATGGGAAACCCAAATCTGGATGCCGGATGGGGTTCGAGCCCACGTCCTCCCGAATGCGTAGCTAGTATGGCAGCCAATAGTAGAGAATTTTGTTTGGTCCCATATAGTGTTGTTTTTAAAGCTGACACGTTGAAGTGGGAGAAGAACTTTACTCTTGATCTGAAATTCGCTAGTGCAAATCAAAATAATGTTGAGCCGTTGAAAAACTTGGATGTAGTTTGATATTTCGCGTTCTGCTGAACCATCCTTAAACATAAGTTTTACCTTCTGGTCTTGATTCTTCCTGGTTTTGAAGGTGTCATTCGTCGTTTGGATTAGCTGAGACAGTAGTATTTCGTTTTAAAGTAGCACCCCCAACAGCAAAAATAAGGAAATTGAAGTATATGTTAACGATCATTATTATTTTTCGATCTTATAATTATTTATTCATAAAACCTTGAAACTTTGACAGAAAATCGTTCTACAACATACTGACTAAAATTTTACGTTTTTCTTCTTCAAAACTCTTGGAATGAGAATCATAAAGCTGTTCTTTTCTTTTGAGCCACAAACGAAGTCACAACTAGCTGATTAACGTAGGAAGCATGGCTTCTTGAAGCAACAATCCGGCATTGCCTTGACTGATTTCTGGAAAGCTATCGAAACCGAAATCTGGATGTCAGGACAGGGGAGCAAACTCGTGTCCTCCAGACCACGTGGGCGTGAACACTTAGTAAAAGAAGTCCTTTCCTAGAAACTACTCTTCATGCTAGGTGAGTAGAGTAGAATGTTTCGGATATCAAAGAGTAACGGTAGAATTACTCTGCAAGAAAAGCTGAGACCCATCCAGAAATGAGAGAACGATTCTGCATTCTCATCGGGGCAATCATCAGTTTCTTCGCACGTCGGAATGTTCCGACACAAGACGCGAAATGCTTTCACGTTTTTAGCATGAATTCGCCGCTTCACCGCACTTGACAAATTTTTAATACGCGTCGAGATGCAGAGCTGTGTTGGGGAATTCACAAAAATGTTACCCGCATTCGGGAAAGCTGAATGGGTGGCACTTCTTTGCCGACCTGCGTCCGTCAGTGTAATTGTGCGTTTCGAATCAAGTTACTCTTTTGAAGAAGTGATTTGGAGAGTCCCGAAAAACTACGAGATGAATCAAGTTAAAAAAAAAAAAAACGCTAAAATAAGGGGTTCATCGTTGACATGAATGGATCGCAAGATGCCGCCAGAGTACTAGAGGTATGAGTATAACTCTCCATGAAAAATAAACGTCTAGTGAGTCTAGTACTTTTTTTTGTTTTTTGCTTAATATGGCCTTCGGTCTTTGCGGCCATTTAGCCAGCTCCAATTGTTTTTGTATCGAGTGTTGTATCAGGCTATAATCATGATATTGTGAACACTACAGTGAGGACAGCACAAGACAAAAACAACATTTAATTAAAACCACCCATGCCCGAGGCCGGACTCGAACCGGCGGCCCTTGCAATGCGAGGCCAGAGTTCTAGCCACTACACTGCCAGGACCGGCGTGTCTAGTACTTAACCGTTCCGGAATTATTTCTTTTCGAGCAATCGGCTCGTCAACTGCGGCATCAATGCAGGCAGGAACGGCACAGATTTCTTAAACATAACAGGGTTGTTAGTAATGTTACAGTGTATGGTGATAGCATCCGCAAACAATGAAAAGCAAAATTTCACAAAACGTTTGTTATTATCACTCTCAAGAAACAAATACGATTTTCTCGAAATATTACTAAAATATATTTAGCATTCCCACAAAGAAGGAAAGAAAGATTGAATTTCCCACTTAATTTTAATCTACCATCTTAAGCTGAATTCGAAATAACTTGTCACGTTCGTTAGCATTTTCGAGATTGTAACGTTCCCAAGAAAGAGAAAATGCAGCTTCTCACATTTCCAACGGTTTAGCTAAAACATTTTAAGCCCTGGAAACATCCAGCGGTCTGCAAAAAGAAGACGTCAAGGATAGACGTCTAAGTTGCTTTCGTATACAAGTACTTCTAAACAACAATCTTCAGACAAATTTCGTGACTTTTCCTCTACTGCGAATGGAAAGGCTCCAGGAAAACTGTGAAACAAAGAATGTATGTGACATATTTTGAGACGTATACTACATGCGTATAAAGATAGCGTGGACCATAAGTGTTGGGAGAGCCAATGTAATCTCACAACTGCATGGGTCTGTCTATGTGCGTATGTGTGGTGGCGCAGTATCAAGAGGTGAAGCCACCGGTTTATCCAAGACCAGCTGAGAAAAGCAATTAGCTTCGCTCGACCGTACAGTGGAGTGATCATCGAATAAAACGCAGTGAAACAGACCCTAAGCAATGTCCGGCAAGACATGCCAAACTGGCGTGTTGCGTCCGGTGGCTAAGGAAAGAGGGCCGTTACTGGTGGAGAACTAATTAATGTTTGTGGCAAGCGTGTGGGTGAGCTGTTAACGCTCTGGCCTCGCATTCGGGAGAGCACCGGTTCGAATCCCCGTCCGGACATCCAGTTTTGAGGGCTTCCATCGTTTCACAAAATCGCTACAGACGAATGCCGGGAGCTTCCTTCAATAGGTCACGGCAGAATTCTTTCCCGTTTCTTGTCCGCAGTTCCATCCCGTCTCTAATGACCTCGACGTTGACGAGGCGTAAAACCATAAGAAAAAAAAAGACACTACACTGCCAGTGACGGCACTCGGTTCTTAGCGTAATTGCTTCGCGTGGACAGGGAGTGGTGGGTGACCGGTAAAGCTCTGGCCTCGCATTCGGGAGGACGCGAGTTCGAATCCCCATCCGGCCAGTCAGATTTTGGTTATCCATGGTTTTCCAAAATCACTCCATGTTAATGCCGGGATGGTGCCTTCCAAATTCCATGGCCGAATTACTCTCCGTTCCTTGCCTCTAGTCCTTTCTCGCCTCTAATGACCTCGACGTCGACGAGGCGTAAGGGCAGAAGCAGTTCGCACGAGAGGAAATAATTTTAGCAAAATTCCTGAAAAGGAGTAACCGGACCTGCCAGTGTGGCTCAGAGCACTGAGGCGCAGCACATTGGATCTGAGAGGTACAATACAACCTGGCAGTAGATATAAAATGCTAGGCGTCAACATGGCGTACGATCTCAAAACCAAAGCTTCAAATTTGACCATGCCAAACATAAGTAAAACTGATCGAAATGTTGGGAAAACGTGGTGAAGAAGATGTTAAAAGATGTGACCGTGCTTTCTTCTGTACTTATATTCTTTTTTATGCTTATGGCTTTACTTTTCGTCGACAACTAGGTCATTAGGGACGGGAAGGGACTGGAGACAAGGAACGGGAAGGTATTCGGCCATGAACTTTTGAACGAAGCTCCCGGCATTCGCCTGGACTGATTTGGGGAAACATGGAAAACTGAAACCACCCACCACGCTCAGTGTCTGTGCTCATTGTTGAGAGAAGATTTATTTTCTAGTCAGATCCGAAGAGCAGGAATACTTGCAAGCATGCCAAGATCATTATTTCAAGTCAGTTCCTGTAAGGAGCGCTATCTTAATCAGCTCAGGAGAGGAACGGACACTTTTCTAATGAACGTAGCAAGTCAATCTCCAGAAACAGAAGAGATTCCGAGTCAGCTCTACAGTGGCAGCGAGGCAGCTTCAATTACAACACCTGGTTATTTCTTTTTAAACTGCTTAACGTCTCTTAACAGCGAGGTCTTTAAAGACGGGAAAGGATGGAGGGTGGGGGGGGGGGGCAATGAATGGGAAGGAATACGGCCATGGCCTTTTGAAGGAAGCATCCTGGCATTTGCCTGAAGTGATTTGGGAAACCATGGAAAACCCAAATCTGGATGCTCGGACGGGGATTCGAATCGCCGTCCTCCAGAATGTGAGGCCAGAACGCTAACCGTTACACCACCACGCTCGGTACCTGATTATAGTCCAAGACCGGCTCCAGAGCTTGAAATAGTGCAACTATCAGTGTCTAGAGCGGACATGAGCACTTGCTTCGACGCTAGCGAGCGTAACTGCGGTCCAGCAGGTTTCCGATCTCAATAACAAAAGATTTTTTTTATTTGTTTGCCGAGAACAAGAGCGGTGATAGTTTAAGTGCATATCTAGTAGAGACAGATGGTACGAAGTCCAGTCGTCAGCATCTAGTGACCGACGGTGATGGCAACAAAGAAGTGACTCACTTAGCCTGTTAAGTGAGCGGTAACGCTCTGGCCTCGCATTCGGGAGGACGCGGGTTTGAATCTCCGTCTGGCCATCCAGATTTGGTTTCCCGAAATCGCTCCAGGCGAAAACTCGAATGATTCCTTCAAAAAGGGCATTGCCGAATTCCTTCTCGTTCTTTGCCGCCAGTCCCTACCCACCTCTAATGACCATCATTACGATACAGTGGCGTAATGTTAAAGAATTTATGCCGAGGACCAAATATATAACTACATGGATACTGAGAGAAATTTGTCTTGAAACGAGCCAATGATAAAATACTTTAATTCACATTTGGTGCGACGGTACGATGCGTTTATATTAAAATTTATGAGCAACCAAAGAAATTAATCAATACTGAAAGAACATTCGCGTCTCAGTTAGTAATTAGCTTAAGTAAGTTAATAATAATAAAATTGACTATTCGCTCTATGATACCTCAAATGCATAAAAATTTTAACGAGATTAGAATGAATACTTCAGATGTATTTTCCTTTCTTGTTTTTACTCCGTAAGGACGTAACACCATTGCAGAAGTCAGATATACCCTTAATGCCTTAATCTTTTGTTTATATGATATACATGACAACTCACATGTTACCTACAACTTACTCCCTTCTCGTTTCTGTTTGTATGTATGAAGAATTTATCATGGTCCACCTATTTGAGGGAGGTTAAACCAAATTAAGACAATTATTTGAAAAACCACGGGGGTTAATTAGTATCTACAGCAAACACTAATTCCTTAACAGGTAGTAAAGTACGGTAAAGAAAGATTTACGTCAGTCACTCAGGACGAATCACCAGTAATTTGATTATAATCAGTACAGTAGAGTGCTTTTTCTGGTTGTAATTGTTGATGAAGATTATGTGCCTTCCATATACAAGTTTTTCTTCAACTTATACAATAGTCGTTATTTCCTGGGTGTCCCTCTAAACAAATCAAAAGTTTCTAGCATTTCATGCACTTTTCTTGGTTCATGCCATACACACTGCTGAACCATGTCGACTCAAGTTACCTTATTCATTCTACCAACAAATCTAACTGCACTCGCTTGTACTTCCACAAACAGCGTGATTTTTGGAGATCAATGTAAGTGCACTAATTTTTCTAAACCTTTGCACAGAGATTTAATGTAGTACGGAAACTGAAACTGCGCACTGGCTGGTTAGCCATTGCTTGACGTGGTGGATGTTTGTAGAATTTGCACCGCGCAACTTTTCCTAGAGTGAATCCTGGTGAGCTGAATGTAAGTAAGGCGCGTTCCGCCTTGACTGACCGTAGAGGAAGTTCCTGCGAGACTGTGCGGTTAAGCCGGCGCCGACCTGACAACGGCAGCAGATACCCGCCGCTGTTAACTCCACCGCGACGCTCCCCCATTCAGTCCGTCGCCGTTCTTCCGTATTAAACTCCGTGCCGATGAAAACAGAAGAGTGCGGACGGGGCGGGTTTTGTACAAGTACAGCACGGGAGGGACGGAGAGGGAGGAAGGAAGGTCCCCGCGCTCCAGGCAAAGAAAAGAAAAAGTTAATGGAAGGCATGCGTATGTGTGTGCGTGTGAGCTTTCCTTGGAAACTCTAATGTGCAATGAAGAGGGAGGAATCGTTTTGTTGAGGGGTGCGGGGGGAAGGAGTGAGAGGGGAGGTAAGGGGGAAACAGAACTTTAATTTCACTTGAGACATGGGGAAGGAAGCAGCCAGCGTCGGAGAAGCAGAAGGGGGGGAGCGGGGGGGAGGTAGCCGGGAAGCGAGGGTGGCAGTCGTGGAGAAAGGGGTGGACGGCGCGGCACGGGAGAGGCATTTTACAGCGCGCGGAGGGACAGAGGAGTCACTAATTAGAAAGAAAAGGAGGGTGGAAACGGAGAGGAAAGGGAGCGACCAGGAGGGAGGAGGCGGTAGAAATTGACAGTGACAGAACGTGGCAAGTGAGGGTCGGGCAAAGAAAGGGTGTACGCGCGGGGGGGGGGTCGGAAGGAGAAGAAGCCTCCTGCAAAGACAGATAAATGGAATGAAGTCACATCGCCCGAGACAAGTGCGATGCTGCAGATAGCGGCCGCGTTATGTGCAGGGAGATGGCTGCCAGCGCGTTTTAAAATCTCTCGGCCGACCCTGCTCGGCGTCTGGGAGCTTATCTGGCTGGCAGCGCCGCCGCCGAGGACTGGACCTTGGTGTGCGAGTGAGCGGAAGTTAAACTGCAAGTTGGCACCTAGGAGCGGACGCCCTGACTCACACGCCGCATACGTGTATCTGAGCGCACAGGTGGTGAGGTGGTGCTGGCTCACGAAAATTCACAGCACAGTGAGTAATGCCATCTCACATATGACGCGCACTTAATTCTTCACTACCTGTGGGGCAATAGTCTCACACTGCTGAGTCACCACTCAAGTTGTGAAACAATATTTCCTGAAGTTCCGCTTCGAACTTGGATTTATGCACAAGCGTGACCAATTATTTTCACTGTCATTGTTCTGCCGGATGTTTTATTTGTTGATAAATAAAATGAATTTTTAAAAGTAATCAAAACTATTTTGAATAGTGAGAATATGGAATTCGATACCATGTTCATTAGAAATGGAGAATATAACTTTTGCAGATTTCCTATATCGATGCACTTAGTTGCAAGGACTGATTTCAGTCCTGTTAGTCTTCACAATATTCATAAAATGCTGAAAGTATTTCATTTGCCAAGATCGAAGTTTAAGACTTGTATCTAGTTTTTCGAGTGGGAGAAGAACAATCACAATACAAAAAAATATTATTTATCATCTTTTGATTTCACATTGAGTTAAATGGCTAACTGCTAAAATATTGTTGTGTTGAGAATAATTGCAATTGATTTCCTCAAATACTTGGATAATTAGCAGGTAAGATTAGCTTTTAAATTGTGACGTTATTACTCGAAGTAAAAAAATGTAATTTTTTAAAGCATTGAAATATATATTTTTTTTTCATAATTATGTTTGCCACATGACAAGTAGGATCCTAAGAGTGAAGAACGTCTCCAAGGCTTCCTTGATCCCGTTATCTAGCAAGAAAAAATTGAACCTTTTTTTTGCGCTGGTACAAATGAATAAACATTCGGCTATAGTGATTTTGGAAAATATAGACGAATGAAACTTATGTAGGAACATCTCACTGCTAAAAAAAAAAAAAAACTTTACGACATCTGAATAATAATCAGAATAAATCAATGATATTTTGAAAAAATCGGAAAATTTTGTTTGAAAGAAGAAATCAGTAGTATGATTTGTAGGACCAGTTCTTACCCGATTCTAATTTTTTCATATACAGGTATTTCTGGTTTATTAAGTTTTATTTTCCTTGCAAATAAATCTCATGAATAGCGTGAAAACCTTTTTAAAAAAGTAGGAGATAAAGAAAACATGTTAACATGTTTGAGAAAAACATCTGAGAAGACAGATATTTTGAAATGACATATACTACGAAGTAATAACTTACATTGAACATAGTGCAAGGAAAGAGAATAATAGAATGACAAAAGACCAACTGTCATTGATAAGACGTAACAGCACGTATTTTGAAACAGTAGGTTTCAGAAAACACATAAATATGTTACTCTTAGATTTCTTGATACAATAAACTCTGCCATCTGTTGTGTTATGTTCTATTTGAGGTTAAAATTATTTTTTATAAATTTTTCTGCAGAAAGATTAACAGCATCATTTGGTGTCATGGTTCTCTAACATTAGACAACTGTACCTCATAACAATAATAATTTATAGGACAAATAATAATTGATGCAGAAGGATCTACGAAGACTGCGGAAAACTTGTTCTTCTGAGTTTCCTATTATTAGACTATCATCTATGCACAAAAATCTAAGTGATGTAAATGTAAGTAAATTTTATTGTCTCAAAACATACAAGATTTTGTCTTGTAACTCGTATTGAGGCCAGAAACGAATTGAGCAGTGGTTTTTAATATGGAGTATACTGGTATGCCGGACTAGCAGTGTAGTGTAGGTGGTGGTGCACAATTTCTGACACGAGGTTGCGTCAAGGTATCAACGGTTTGAGTTAAATCTTTATATATAAAGATGAATGTATGTTTGTTTGTTAGTCTGTTTGTTCTTCAGACAAATCCACAGTTTTCATCCGATCTCGATGAAACTTTGCACACTTATCCTTTGAAACAAGGAGAAAAATACTGTCTACATTTGGTTGAAAAATTATCTGTATAAATAACATATGTTGTCTCATAACTTCTAAATACGGCGATAGACAGACACGTTGGATATGGACGTCTCCGTACCGTGTTTCCGTGTAGTGGACTGGCAGCTCAGTGGTTGAAGCGCTTGCTTACGAACGTCGTGGTCTCCGGTTCAAATCTCCGTGGAGGCTAAGATTTTTAAAAATCGTTTTTCATCGTAAGAGTCATGCCTGGGCCGTAGGCTATTCGGATTGAATGTTAAACTGTAGATATTAGAAAGTTAGGGGTGGAATGCGAGGCAAATCGTAGGTAGTCTTGCAATGTTGTAGGTGTACACTTTTTTACGTTATAATGATCCCTCAGGTGTTGTTCTCAGTCAGTGTGTGAGTGTGAACCACAGTAATATTATTATAAATACGGAAGTAAGTCTCTGTCATGTTGTTACGTTTTGACGACCAAATGGCTATATCGTTGTGATGGAATTTTATAAGGAAATCTGTATGAAGGGCACAGGATATTGTTTCCAGTATGATTAACAGTTGTAGTCATGAAATTTTGAGACCTTATCGAATGGTGACAGAAATTCTCTTCAAGAGACAGGTTCGACGGTACAATGATATAGTGATAGCTTTCCTGTCATATTGTTCCGACTCGATATTGTTTGGGACCAATCCTTCGTTACCAACAACTTTCTATATTTAATTCTGGCAAAAAAATTCTTATTCCTCGCGTACGAAGTTGCGGGTACGAGCTATCCTCAATATCTACGCATCGCGCGTCGAGTGAGACCATTGTTATTGACTCGTTAAGGTTAAAATTGTTGGTACGCTGGTTGTCTTTCAGAAGAATAGATTTGATTTTGATCATCCCCGTCCTGTTTTTCGTTATTTCGCTAAATTATTACATACGAATGGCAGATTGATTGCTTCAATCTGCAGATTTACTTCCCATTCCTAACCCCAAGTCTTTTTCGGCCTCTAATCACCTTATAGTCGATGAGGCGTAAAGTCATAAAAAGATGCACATCTCACTACACACTCGTGGCGGTCATCTGAGTATTCATAATGACACATGTGAGACTGGGACTGGCAGCACCACCTGGCTTATTACAACTCCTATAGGAGTATCGGAGTTGCTTTTGGAAACAGTCACTCATAGGACCTAACTTGTTGCAAGGATTTCAGCAGATTTATATTTCGAAAATTTTAATTTTAACTTACATATACTTCTCATCACAAGCAGCATGTGACAAGCTAAAAGGAAAAAAAAATATTGTTACAACAACAAGTGTACAAAGTTTTCCTACATAAACAAGTTAGTTCGCCCAAAAATGCTGTTATCATTTCTGTATTGAGTAATCATGATGTATTAAACAAATTTATGTGTTTATTAAAAACAACTCTATATTAAGAATGTTAAAGATGGTCTTTTTTTTAAATCAGTAATTCGTTAGTATAATCTGTCAATTAAATGATTACAATGTGACATGTAAAGTCATAAAAAGATGCACATTTCACTACACACTCGTGACGGTCATCTGAGTATTCATAATGACACATGTGAGACTGGAACTGGCAGCACCACCTGGCTATTATTATTGTAGGGTATTATATTTTATAAGATCAATAAAAATAATGGGATTCATTTTTCACGCGAATTTTTATGAAGATGCGGTACCATATACTACTTGACTGTATTAAGAAGAAATAAAACGACTTTACACGTTTAAATTCACAGTATATTCCATCCTAGGTGTTACGTCGTTAGTTACACTCTTCTAGACGGCCACCGCTATCAAGTTTTTAAACGTCTTTCAGTGGTACGATATGAATGACAATTTTTTTCATTGTAAATATATTACGGTCATCAGCTGATTTATTAGATACAATACGAAGAATAACTGAGTACATGCGGTTCAGCTATTTAGGAATTTCTGGTGAATCGTGCAACTGACTTCTCAATTAAAGCTTCTCAGAAAACGACACTTACTTGTATTCTGCTGTTTGTGGTTATGTTTGGTACCGATGTACATTAAATCAAAGGTTTTTCAAAACCATCGTTCAACCATTGGCACTGTGTGGAACTGAATGCTGGTCAGTCGCGTAAAGACATAAACAACAGCCGCATGTCATGGAAATGAAGATCTTTCACTGGCCTCAGGGACTCGCTAGACTGGACCGCATCAAGAATGGGAGCGTTCGGACCGAGCGTGGAGCTTGAGCGGTTAACGTTCTGGCCTCTCATTCGGAAGGACGTCGGTTCGAATCCCTGTCCGGGCATCCAGATTTGTGTTTTCCATGGTTTCCACCAATCACTTCAGGCGAATGCCGTGATGTTTCCTTCAAAAGGTTATGGCTGAATTCCTTCCCGTTTCTCCTCCCCATTCCCAACAAGCCTCATTCAGTGTTGCTTAAATCCCTGAGAAAATTCGAGGGTGTAATCTGCGATGATACGACCACGCACTACGCAGAAGCAACACTTCTGTTGCAATAACAGCCTTCCGCAAGGTATCCAGACAGCTCTTCCTGGGTCTTCTTAAAAAATCCATGAGTGATATCAAGTTTTTATAGGTGCAGGGGGAAAAGGTTAAAAGTCTGTATACATTCGTTCGACATTATATTTCCAACAGTAACGTTCTGAATGTAAAAATATAAAGTTTTCATTTTTGAATTAGTGATTTTACACGTGGTTCTGCAGTTAGAATTTTTCAGCTTAAAAGGAAGAAGAAGACCATTAAAGCAGACTTTTTTTTATACTTGTGGCTTTACGCCTCGTCGACGTTGAGGTAATTAGAGGCGGGATGGGACTGGGGACAGCAAAAGGGAAGGAATTCGGCCATGGTCTTTTGAAAGAAGCATCCCGGCATTCGCCTGGAGTGATTTGGGGAAACCATGGAAAACCCAAATCTGGATGCCCGTATGGGGATTGGAACCGGCGTCCTCCCGAATGCGAGGCCAGAGCGTTAACCACTCAACCACCACGCTCGGTAGTGAAGCAGCCAATGTGTTGCGGGGTTAACGTGAAGAAGAAAAGTTTGGGGTTATGTTAATTGTTTAGGTCAGTGAGTATGACCTAATAAAGGGAAGTTAGTTTCGTTGTCAGTCTATCTACCATGGAAGCTTTATGTTTGGTCTAATTCTGTTTTGGGATGGGGATTCAAGCAGAAAATAACATCAGAAGTCCAGCAGAGAGAGTAATTTAGTGCGCCAATCAGGTGATGTTTAAGTCTATCACAAACTGATAACTCCAGAGAGAGATAACATTAGAAGTTACCTTTACATTAATGTGAGTCAAACATTAAAAAGAAAACCATGAAGACTAAATTTACATTGATAGAGTAAGTAATAAAGGTACCGAAAATCAAATTCATTTGTTGTAAAAGCGTTAAAAACATATTATTTTTAATAAAATAAAACGCAAAAAGAGAGCTGTTAGTAGTCATGTGATACGAAACACCAATCAGAGCGCATAGCGTATCATAACAGCTTGCGCCAGTGTAGCTCCCGTGTGTTCTATCTATTGACAATCCGTGCGTCGTATACTTAAGGTTTTTAAGGTTTCAGTTATACTTATAAATTAATTAAACTACTTTTACTTTTAGTGGAAGATTTACCAAGGCAAACAGCTGGAATTTGTCCAAAATTGATGTGTCGATGATGGAAATATTTTTTGTGTCCAACAGCAATTTCTGTTCATCAGAATTCCAGAATGTCAAAACATCCAAGTAAGTATATCTATTCTTTTAGTCATATCATTATATTACGACAAAACGTTAGAATAAAAGGTTTTAGAAGCTTTTTACCTAATACATTCTCGGATTAATTTGTGATCGAGTACCAAAAGCTAAGTCAGCACAAAGGTAAAAATGGGTGAATTTCTTGAAAGTTTCTCACTTAATGAATTGACTACTGTAGGAGAGAATAAAAGCTAGACAGTTCCCTATCCACTGAATCACACCATACCTTAGACGATTAACGCTTAACATTTCTACTATGGTAATACCTGCACTTTCAAACAATGCTTGAGACACAATAGGAACGAGAGAACAGAAAATGTGGTAGCATACACAGATAATATTATTGCACAACAAAGCTGAACTGCTGAAGCCTGCAGGGGCTAGTTGTGTTTAACTTCACTGAGCAAATAAACAACTGTGTTTACCTTCTTGAAGGTATAGCGTGGTCAGCTCAAGTCCGAGAATTGCGAATGCAGACGTAAGCAACTAAGTAGCCACGTCGAAAATGGAACCAGCATCTCAACTTTACGAGCAATTAAACGAAATCGCATTAAAAGAATTTATACTTAACAGCACAAGGACGCTAGTTGTGCACACACATCCTTTACTCAGAAAAGTTATCCTGGATCTCATTAGGAAATCTCATGCATATACTTTTAGATGGTTACTCTGATGGAGAACTGAACATAATATAAATTTAGCTACACTTTATTATTCCTCCATTCCAAATAATTTAGAAAGTTTAAGTATCTAATCTGTAAACATGTTAAACGAATTTTTTACCTTTTTTCTTTTTAATTTATGACATCAGTACAAATCTCTTTGACCACAGAAATGGAAGAATCTTACAACTGTTGATCGTAATGAAATTTTATCTCTACTTTGGTTACTTACAGGAACAAGAAGTCAGCAATGCACAACAATTTTTCAGGTGTACATATGAAATGTTAAAAATTAAGTTTTACAGTTTACTTGACACACCTAAAGTCGTATCTAATAACATGCAAAAAGTTTAAACACGGTATACAAATATAGAATGGGGAAGGAAAGAATAAAATATAATTCAGAAACTTTTATAAGTGGCGAAACTCATGTATAGTGTATAATGTATAGTACTAATGTATAATGTATAGTGTTTAGTGTTATACTGATTAGCAAAAACATTCGGGAGGACGGCGGTTCGAATCCCCGTCCGGGCATCCAGATTTGGGTTTTCCATGGTTTCCCCAAATCACTCCAGGCAAATGCCGGGATGCTTCCTTCAAAAGGCCATGGCCGAATTCCTTCCCATTTCCTTGCCCCCATCCTTTCCCCCATCCTTTCCCGTCTCTAAAGACCTCGATGTTAAAAAGAGACGTAAAGCAGTTACAAAAAAAAAAAAAAAAAAAAAAAAAAAAAAAAAAAAAAAAAAGATTAGCAAAAACATTATAACCACTGCTCACCTCAGTGGTAATAATGTCGATCGCCGTCTGTTGACGCTACAGGTATGACATGCTGTAAGGAAAGTAAATAAGTGGAGCAGGTAACTATAGGAAATCACTCTATCGACGATACGTGTGAAAATTTGAATTGATAACCACTTTTTACAGTGAAAATGATATTTTGTTACTAATCTTTAAAATAAAATACCTTTCATTAATAAATATACTTGCATTTACATATTCCCACATTATTATATTACCATTCGGCGACTGACCACGATACTACTCGCACGGGTCAGCTAGTATACAAAAATTATTCGTTTAAAAAATAAGAGTTTCTTTCTGTAATCAAAGAGATCTAAACTAACATCAAACTAGCTTACTGGTACCTGAAGCGTCTACGAGATTGCGCTAGCGCCGTTTCTGAGATACCAAATACAAGAACTGCTAATTTCTTTTTGTAAAATAGCGTTTTTGCAGGGAAGACACCTATTTAGGTAAACTTGATCTAAATATGAAATTTCATTCAAATTGTTAGAGCCTTTTCGGAGATCCAATACAAGAAATGCTCGTTTAAAGCTATAAGATATACACCGAAGCGTTAACAGTCATGGGATACCGCCTAATACCAACTGGGATTCACGTTTGTCCGGCGAAGTGCAGCAACCTAACTCAATAAGTCGTTGGAATTCCTCTGAAGAAACATTCAGCCATGCTGCCGGTGCATCACGTCGTACACAAACTAGAGCTGTAGCATACCGTATGCATTCGTTACAGAGTAACGGGTTCGTCCTGACTCGAAGTACCGAATCGTTTCTCACAAATCCATTTCGTTACTCGCATTTGTCGTATAGATGGTAGTTTGATTCCATAAAAGAACGAACGCGACGTGTCATGCGGGAGCTGGAACGGTTCACGCGGCGATTGAATGAGCAGATGAAATTAGTTGATTTTAAGTGTGCTGCGATTGTGATATAAGGTATTATTCTGAAGTATGTAATATTCAGTGCAGTAAATCAAATGTACGAACAATTTACTTCAATTTACTTTACTCAATCAATAATTTACTTAAACTTTACAAAGTACTAACGAAGTAATTCATGTGATGCTTCATTCTAGTGCTCAATTGAATCAGATATAATGTTACATACCAATCAATGAATTTTAATTACTGCCGGATCCATGCGACAAATGCGGTACTGGCTTTGATTTTGAATGTTTGTTGTAACCGCGACGCAACAACACTTACGAATCTAATCAAAAAAAGATGAATAATTTACAAAAATAAATGAAAACGGTAAAAGAAGACAGTGGTGAAACTTCCTGTTTAAAAACGAAATACTTTGATGAGATTTTAATATTATCATAATACAGGCTTGTATGCAGGGTTTTGAGTAGGCTACTTTAAAAAATAACCGTCATTAGTTACTTTCACTAAATATGTCACAGTCAGGTGAAAGGTCAGGTCTCTTTTTTTTGTATGCAAACAGGTGTTTCTTTTGAAATTAGATTATTCTTTCATATATAATATTCATTACAGTAAATTAACTGTACATTCAGATGTCTTCCGTAAGATCCATGTGCTAATTACTTTAAGTTTTATCCAAACGAAAAACTCACCTAAACTTATTTTACTAAATAAACAATTTAATTAAACTTTACCAAGTATGAACGATGTCGTCCCGTATGTGACGCGACTCGATGCGACGCTTCATGCTAGCGTTCGACTGTATCAAAAGTAACGAGTAATGATTCGAAAGTAACGGGTACTGATTGGTTTAGTAACGAATACATACGGGTAAAGAATTTCTCGTTACTTTTACAGCTCTAGCACAAACTGACCTTACGATCATGTCCCAGATATATTCAATTGAATTCATGTCTGACGACCAACGTCGTCAAACCATTAGCTGTAATTGTCAAGCATGTTCTTCACGCTAAATGGGGAAGATTTTGACTCGATGACATAGTGCATTATTGTTCTGTAAAAGTTCATCGTTGTTTGGGAACATGAGGGCAATGAATGGCTGCAAATGTCCTTCAAGTAGCTGAAAATTTCCAGTCGGTTCAGTATGGCCAGAAGTTGCAGTAGACACAGCCCATACAAGGATGAGCCAACACCAGCTAGCATAGTGCCTTCCTGACCATCAATGGCCTTATGGGGTTTGCGCCAACCAACACTTCTTACCAACTGAAATCATGGTTCAACTAACGACGCAAGTTTTTCCCGGTAATCTGGGATACAACCGCCGAGGAGAGGCGCTAAAGCCGATGGCGTTTTGTTAGCAGAGACACTCGCGTCTGTATCAACATTAAATTTTGCTGCACTGCAGACAGGGTCAAGTCTATCATACGTATCACGCTGAGTATAGCTCTACTTTGACAAATTCTTTCCTGTCTGTCAACCAGACACCTCGACGCAGTTGTCGCTGCTCTCGATCATTAAGTAGACGTGGTCGACCCCAGGATATCACCCTCCTATGTGGCATTCGGGAGGATGGGTGCTCAAATCCTCGTCCGGCCATCCTGACTGCGGCCACTCCAGGCAAATGCCGGGATAGTTTCTTTCAAAGGCCACGGCCAATTACTTCCCACTCCCTCTCCTTAAGTTAGCAAGGTTGAAGTGATTCCTCGAGTCCCTCCACCAGCCTGCTGGAAACTTGGGAGGAATGAAACTTGTTAAAAGGGAGGTTGTCCCGGAAATTATTTATTCACGGCACACTCCTGACACTGTGTATCCAGAAATATACAATTTACTAACAATATCCGAAATAGAATGTCTCTTGCTTCCAACTCCAACTACTGTTCCTGCCGGTCCCGGTAGCATGGGACTAGCGAGCTGGCTTCGCGTTGCAGGGATAGCCAGTTCGAGTACCGCCTATGGCATGGATGTTTTTAGTTAAGTGTTGTGTCCATCGCGTGCTGACCTTTCACTTGTGCTCATGAATAATACCGGAAGATACTAAATACACAATGGAGGCATAAAATAGACAAAGTTGTTGGCTGAATGGCTGTAAGACCGAATGACTTTAAATATTTTTTTAAAACCACAATTCCACGTTTAAAGTACGTTACTTCATGTAATGCGACCATAATCACATCTGAAAACCTTTAACGCTACACACCTTCGTGCAAATGATACGGTTCTTAGGTTTTTACATGTTCCTATACTATGACAGTTGGCACTTCAATAAAATGGATAGTACATCTAGGTGCGAGATAAGTGACCAGTCTGTAAAAGACAAATAATTTCAAGTTTTAACTGACTCATTTATGAACGGAGCATACACTTTGTTGAGCAATAACTTGTACTTCCCCGTTCTTGAATTATATTCTATGGCTGAATTAGGCACTGATTTAGAAGATTATTAAAGAATTTCACCATTTCTGATTATTCCATGTTCATGTTCTGAAATCATATATAGCTCATTTTTAACATAAACAATTGTGTGATATTGTTTTTGTTTCTTTAAAACATAATTTACAGATTAGCAAGAATCTGTTTCGTGAATAGCTGAATGGAATGTAAGAGAGACGGTAAATTAAACGATTTAAGCGAAGATTAGAGATTTTGCTACTTTATCCTCAAATATTAAAGATGCTGATAACATGGTATATTTTCTCTTGAGATTAATTTCTTTTCGGAATTGAAATAAAAATTTAAATAATTTAATGAAAACTAATACCTGGAATGTAGTTCTGAATGTTGCGTACTGTTCAAGGTGACTGCATACCTGGTCTCACAATCCGAATTACAGTTTTCCATTTATTCTCTGAATGAACTGATGTGAGTGTCTACATGATTTTTAGACTGATAATAGTCCATTACTTCCTAGCTGCTTAAATTCCCTCATGTATGTAGCATAAAAAGTGAACCTACAATATTCAAACCCGTAGGATAAGCCTAAGTCTTTATTCAAGTGCAGCTGATATTTTATGAAACAAAATGCCATATTTGAAGAAAGTGAAGAAATAAAAGTAAGACTATCTTGAACAACGGCATCGATGAATTTCTGTGGGAACTAATGTAAAACCTGTAAAGAAATGAATGATTGAATTTCATGGTAATCTATGACTCAAATCAGCATTTCGTCTTTCTTAGAGATCGACACGAACGGGAAGAAACTAAAGAAGCTCCAAAATCTCTTCCATGGATCCTTAGTAGAAGGTGCACTGATTTGGTAATTCTATTAATGAGACACAGATGAAGAAAATCGCATTTTCATCAATTATTAAAACATAATTTTTCCTTTTGACAGCTGTTTACACCACCTCGTCCGAAATTACTCTGATGGACGCCCAAGACTGTGTGCCTAAACGTTGGTAGTAACAACATCGTTGAACCTGAAAAAAGTGGATTTTTACTTAGATAATGCCTTCAAAAAGCATAAAATTTTGTAAAAGAGACAAAAATGTAATGAGCACTATGCTTCGTACTGTATTGGTAACTACAGATCGTAGGTATAAATGTTGCTTAGTAGTAGGTACTCAAGGTAAAATCAAGTCAAATGAAAACAAGACAGATGGAAAAAAGTAAGTAAACTGTTTATTATATCAAAAGTAATCATCAGAACTGTTAATACATTTATCTCACTGCCAGACAAGACGGTCAATGCCTTCATGGAAAAATGTTTGCCGTTGCCCACATGATTGTACCCCGTAGAGCACCTCTTCGTCCGAAGCAGATCGCCACAATTAACGCACAGTGGTAAGTGGACACTCTGCAAAACTTGAAGCGTGCCATCAAGTCCAAACACCCAGGAATGTTGACGGACGTTATCATTCTGTTGCTTACATGTTGTCAAAGTTATTCCGACCACGCTTGTCGCTTGTATACCCTTACACATGCCCTATACAGTCCCGATCTCTCCCCTAATTTTTGGAGCCCTGAAGAAAGACGTTCGGGCCCATCGATTTGCTTCGGACGAAGAGGCGCACGCCTTGGTGCAATCATGGTTCTCTAGGCAACCGCAAACATTTTTCCATGAAGCCATAGACCAGCTTGATTCGCAGTGGGATAAATGCATAGTTATGGCGATTTTTTTTTAAGTTTACTTTTTTCCATTTGTCTCTTTTTTATTTGTTTGTCCCTTGTATTCCCAACCTGTGGAGTTAGGGGATTGCTCAGTGAGCGCTGGCTGGTTTGCTGCTGTGCGGCAGCTGCTGGCTACGCCCGAAGACGGGCCGGGGCTGGCAGGGTCGGGTGACCTGGCTGCCGTCTTGTAGACGCTGGCCAAGGAGAGCCGGGCGGTGCGGGCTGAGGTGAGGGCTTCCCTAATGACCGTCACGGCACGCTAATGATGCCAGCGTAATGGTACTCATCGCCAGCCCACCCGCTCTGATAATTATTACAGCCGCAATTCGGCATTTACCAGAGTCCACCTGAAATGGAGCAGTCCAGTGTCGGGTGACGTAGTTACCTCACGCAATTCTTTCACCCTGTAAGGATTCCTCAGTGATTTTAACGAATATTTGTTCATGGCAATAACTGAACAGAGATTAAATTACATTTCTTCAAAGAGGCGGTGGGTGAGCGGCAACGTTCGCACCTAGATTTCGGGTGGAAGCGAGATCCAGAATTCGGTTTTCCACATTTTTCCGAATTAACTCCAGCAAACTGCCGGCATGTTTCCTCAAAAAGGACAGAGACTAATTCCTTCCCTTATCTTGTCCCCTATCCCCTCCCACCACTAGTGACCTCCGATACTGACGAGGCGTAAAACCCTAAAAGCATAAGAGTATTTTGAAGCAGTGGGAATTACCAGTAAGTAGCCAGAGCTTACCTTGAGCATAGATTTAGCCAGCACACGACTTATAGTGTCTCATAAAACCTTAAAGAAAGTCTATAGTGAAGGATCCCAGTGTGTATCTTATTTCTACCAACACGAATGGTTACTTCTACTGTTATATAGCAGGCTTCCTACCTTCGTCCAAAATACATTTTAACTATTGAAAAACCAGAAGGCAAAATGCAGGCACTGTAGTCAAAACACGAAACCTTGCCGTTGTCTTAAAACCCATCACTAATTTTACCTATGAAATTTAATTTTTTTTGATGTAACACAAACGGTATAAATCACATGGCAAAAGCGTTATTTATCCAAACAGGAAAATTAAAAGATACTATAAGTTTATGAGACACAAGTGCAAGTAGTTTTAATTTTGGTGCAAAAAACATGAGTAATTTATTAGTAAAAACACAATAAATCTCCCTTTTAGGAAACCATCTCAGAATAGGTTTTCCGAAAATTAGAAATCTATCATTTGTCGCCAGATTATCTCTAACGCTGTTCCACCGTTCTCGTCTTTATGGTTGTTCTTCCACGTTTTGTTGGAGTTAAGCGACACTCGGACGCCTACGGTCATTATCGATGAATTGCAATATTTTGATCAGTTTTGACTTGTTTAATCGCGTTTTATTACAACAATTTCTTTAGATTAAACCTGCCTTTAATTTTTACTACTAAAAATCTATGTTTATTTTAAGCGGCAGCTGTCCTTACTTGGCAGTGGATTCTACCTACTGTGATAAACAACACTTCTTCTAACATAAACGCTGCAATCGATGAAATTTTCCAGAGAAAATAGCCAAGTGAGAATGGCGGCGTAGCATAAGACCGTCGAAAGGTCATGCTATACAAACGTTCTCACTCGTCTAGTTTCCCCGAGAACATTTCATCCATATACAACGCAGAGAAAGCCTCCACTCAAACGCTGTAATCGATTGCGAAACGATATCTGTCTAGGTGTGAACGGTACGAGTTCCCAGTGTGCAGACACTCCTCAGCAAGTGCCGGCCCTGCGGCGGCACGCTGACTCATTCAGCGGAGTGTTGTGCAACGTCCAGGTCTGCGCAATCAAAGAAACGGAACAAACCGTGCTGGTGGACCGGACAGCAAGCGATACGTCACACGCAGGGCCGGTTTAAGGCTACCGCAAGAACCGTTTAACGGACAATTTTCCTGCTAAAATAAATAATCTACAAATTTAGAATATTAATAAGCTGCGTTCACAATAGACGTTTCCGAGGCGTGGAGTTCCACGAGAAGTCCTTCATCAGATTCAGTTTTGAGAAAGTCGTATATGATGTAATTACAGTAGGAGTACGTATTTAAAGGCGTGTATTGCTCTCAGCCTGTTTCAGCAATTTATGTAATTTCGTTCGAATAAACTCTCTCATCTTTTGACGTTTCATATAAAAATTTATTGAATTAAAATGTGTATGCCTGCTCACGTGTCTCCAGCCCCAAAAGCCTATATCTACTAGCAAAGACAGGCAAGAAAAGAAATGTCGTGTACAAAAAGTGTATTATAAATATAATAGCAATAAAATTGAGTACAAAAACAATTTCATTTGATACAATGGGCAGCAGGACTTAGCCAGAAATGAAAGTGACAGTAGTTGGCAGATCCATATGAGATGCACTGATAAAACACCAAACACTCGGCGAAGTTGGTCCCGTTCATCTAATACTCGATAAACTGCTGGCCCGTTTCTACACAGATTTAGAGAAACCTCAGTCCGTCTCTTTAATCGTTGTTTGAGTATTAATATATATATATATTGTGTGTGTGTGTGTGTGTGTATAAAGTCACTAAAATTATCTAAGGTTTAGGCAAAAGTACATCTAGAAAAGAAGTAGGGGACCCGAAAATCAAACTTCGCGGGGGGCCCCGAAATTCCTTACCCGACCCTGGTCGCACGTACTACTTGCGCTGCAGCGGGCTGTCTGCAGCGAACACAGTGAGCTGCCAGCATCATCTACCTGTGGTTGACATGAACGCCAAATATTCGTATAGCTTTTCGGGTTATTTTCCAAATACAGTATGTCCACGAAAGGAGTCCTGATTTCAAAATGTAAAATCTCGAAAACAAAGATCGACAGAAGAATACAACAAACAGTATTTTTATTGTGAAAGCTTTAAGAATTTCATATAGAAGTTTCGAAAAAAGTTGCAAAAGCTGTTAGCAGATGGCGCATTCATGGATTGGGCTCCATATTAGCCCCATCTGACGCCTTGCGACTTTTTTGGGGGCACATTGAAAGACACTGTCTACCAAAACAATGCAACCACACTGGAAGAGCTTGAATGTTTGATATGTGTGGCTACTGAATCCATTTCCGTTGAGACATTGCAGGAGGTAATGCCAAATTTCATTTTACGTTTGCGACACCTCTGTACTTCGAGTGGCGGAAATTCTGAAAACATTGTGATGTGATTCAATCATTGCAAAGACTGCTTGCAGAGGACGAGTTCATTTGTGCATTCTGATACGAGCCGTACAGCGTACAGTGCCATCTGCTAACAGCTTCAATAAGTTTTTGTTTAAATTTCTGTGTGGAATTCTTACAACTTCCACAGTAAAAATACCTATTGTTGCATTCTTCTGTCGATTTTTGTTTTAGAGATTTTACATTTGTAAATCAGGGACTCTTCTTTTGGACACCATGTATCTGCCATATATATATATATATACTCTGCAATTCACAAAATAGTGGGTGGCAGAGGGTGCTTTGCTCCAAAATTAATTTCTACTCTGTTCTTTCCAATTGAAAATGGGACGACGAAGGATTGAATTCGTATAAGCCTCAGTGCGGCACCTTATTTCTCTACTTTTATCTCTCCTGCCATTGCGGCTCAAATAGGTTGATGGATGAAGTATTTCATCTCGCTCGTAAATGCAAGTGAATATACGCATGATTAACAGTAAGTTCAAACAAAAACTACGTCGAATGACTACCAGAGAATCCCAGCCCAATATATGAATCAATTCTGTCATGAATTTATATTAAGGACTGTGGCAACAGTCACGAATTGGGTGGGTCTTCTCTCTACTTTCTCTATACTGGCAATCAACCCCCAACTAAACGGAACGCAAACGGCGCAACAGCAGTCCAAATGTGGACGCACGAGAGTTTTTTACTCTGTCTCCTTTGTTTGCACATCAAAATGTTTCAAGATTCGACCTATGAGTCGCAGCCTAGAATTAGCTCTACCCACGACCGAGTTAATGTGCAGGTCCCATCTCATGTTTCTTGAAGTTCTATTTGCTGCTCATTTACCCAATGCAGATTCTATAACTGTATGAAAGTTTAGTTTTTTACAGGATGCTGACCAAGTTGCAAAAGTCTATTTCCTTGGTTTCCTTACGTCAGCAAAAAATGGCAGATTTATAGAAAAATAAAATATGGTAAGTTCCAGGAGGCATGAACTCATAGACGTTGCACCACCACAATAAACTATATTAACAATTCTTTTTGTATTTTTTGACAAGATGCTATTGGTTGGAACTTCACACGTAATTTCACTTCATTGTTGATACATTATTTGCACTAATGTTTATATGTATTGTTATTGGAGCAATTATTGCAACACAAACATATGCTACATACACATTATTGAAATTTTAAATTAAGGGGGCAGAGTGTATATGAAAGAGTGCAAATTCTAAAAGTTGACTTAAAACTATGTTGGTAAATAGTAAATTCCCGTGGTCAAAGACTGGATGACAGAGTTACATGATGCCCTCCATTTTGCCTCTGTCATGGCAGGGATTACAGTTTAGTGTGGAATATTACCCACAAGTGCTCAAAGCACACGCTTTATCAAAGATCAAGGTGGGTTTAGGTGCCTGTAAAATTCGTAGACTTGACCAGGGACCCTCATTTTTGGATTTTTCTTTTTGATGTTTTCGGCCTGTGCGTTTCAATATATTCACTCATCTTCTGTGACCTAGAGACAAGTTATGCATTTACTTTTAATGGTGAATTACTGTTTCCCGTTAAAAGAAACCGATAAATACCAAATTCTCTGATAATCTGCTAATGATTATGTGTAATCGTTTTCGTGTTGACGCAAAGTTGTCGTTAGCCACTGCTGAGAAATATTCGCATACCACAAATTCTATTTCGAATAATGTTACGGATATTACGTTTATGCTAGTGGCTTCACATCTCTTCGAGGTCCTTAGAGGCGGGGACGGAGTGAGGCCAAGCAATGGGAAGGAATTCGACGAAAAACTTTTTAAGAAACCATCCCGGCATTTGTTGAAACCATGAAAACCTAAATCTGGATGGCCGGGTCGAGATTCGAACTCACTACCTCTCGAATTCCAGGTCAAAACGTTACCGATCACCACCACGCTAGGTACGGAAAAAGCGTAGCTTTTCCGATCCATTACAAGCTATTTCCGGTTCGCATAATTCGTTAGAACAGAGTTATTAAGCAACAGCAATGATTAAAAGTTATAAGAAAGGGTTTATTAAAACAAAAGCGCAAGCATCAAAATGTGACAAATTGACAGCTTGGAAGCAGAAGCTGTATACTATCATTAATGCGACAGAAATAGCTAAGAAAAAGCATTCGGAAAATATGAATATAAATATTTTCTTTTTTTCTGGTGTAAATATAAATAGTTTCTTCTTTTGCTGATATTTCCCTGTTTTGGAACAGATATTGTGACAGGTTGCTTCTTTTGTTGGTTTGGTAAACCCATTTCCCCTTTAATAATATCCAGCAACTGAGGGTATTGTTGCGGAAGAAGTTATTAATCAATAAGCCCTTGGTTGTGTGCTTGCATATAACGCAGAGAGCAGTGCAGGAAGATAATTACAGAGATATGAGCCTTTCGCTGGAGGCGAATCTACCCGTGCGCTAACATCGTGGAATGGCTAAATTAAGTGTACATATCCACACGTCGTAATGCTACCTCTCTTCCCCCGTTAAAAAAAAAAAAGGATCCGCCGTTGACAGAGATTTCGCGTGTAACAACCAAAGAGAATTACGCTCCGTTACTCTACATGTGATCTGGTTAACCAAACACCAAAATAAAACTGAAAACAAATAAGTATAAAAATCTTGCAAAAATGTTATGTGCTTAGAAGACACTAAACTTATTTCCATGCAACATCAAACAAAATGTAGCTCGCAAGTAGAATACACACCGCTACTTGGCATATGTAATTTATTAAATATTTTTTAGATTTTGCATTTTGACTTTCAAGTTACATTGGAGCTTTAGCTTTTTCATTTCCTGAACTTATTTTAAGATCAATCTTCAAAGTTTATACATGCCTACCTGTTTTTTTACCATTTTTAACCATTATGTCACATATTATAAAGAAAAATATGTAGAAAATTTCATACAGTAATTCGACGTTACGAGTACACGATTCACTACATTTTGAACAATACAAGATAATGTAAAAACTCTTTTAAAAGTTCAGGTGAAGTACTGGGTGTGCCTGGTAGAACTTAAAAAGTTCAAAATTCAATAACAATTGAATAAAATAAAATGATACTTTGCTACTATACTTGATGAAAGAGAAAACTAGAGTGAACGTCGTAATCAAGATAATTTTGTTTAAATCATCTAGAAATGTGATATTTACTATTTACTTTGTTTTATAGTATTCCTCCGACTTTACTAACTTTATGGTAGTAGTGGAATTTTTAATTATTGTATCAACGATATTAATTGCGCTTATATTTACGTATTCTGATGGTAATATTTATTTCGAGGAGATTAATACGCATTATAATTATAAATTTCATATAATAGAAAACGCTGAAACCAGAATTTAAATTCATAATAGTTTTCCAAAGATAACAACGGAACCTTCCAGTCGTTTTCTTCTTCATGAACATTTGCCACGCAGATTTCAGTACGTTGTGCAGGGTAGCAAAAGTTGATTATTCAATAAGTCGTTAGAGGAGTTAAATGTTTGTATCATCTCCAACTATCCCTTTTCGAAAAATTTGTTGCTAATTTATCCTTCATCACTCGAAATAGAAATAGTAAAAATAATCGTTAGTTACGTGAATTGGTGAAGTTTTTGAGTCAAATTATTTCTGTCCGGTAATTAACTTGCAGTATTTCATCTATACAAAACGTCATATAAAAACAAAACAAAAATTCTTCTTGTAGTAACCTACTTTGACGTTCTGTTAAGTCGTATCAAAATCTGAATTATTAATAAATAACCAAATATACATCTGTTTATTAAAAACAAGTACATACTGGGTGATTTCTTAACAATTCAACTATTAAGTAACGACATTACATCCGTATAAAAAATCAATACGTCAATTATTTCGTCAGGAAGGTTGAAACCTTTTCCAAAAGCAAGATGGCTAGATTCTTTTGTGGTTGAACTTTTATTCTGCAAAACCAGAGTTCGAATTCCAGTCCATTTACATAAAATCACCGATTTCCACTGTTTTTGGTAGCCTTTACATTCCATAAGCACGTGGAATGGCTCCCTAACTCTGACTACGACTGGGTTCCAACTGTTCAGCTAGGTTTCACATCATAATATGAAGAGTCACACAATCAAAAAAATTAAATATTAGGGAAAATGCAGGGTTATAATCTGTATGTATGAAATCAGATAAAGGAAAGACTTAAGGAAATGGATTCTACCGGAATAAGATGATAACTTAAACCAGTAATAACTTAGTTCAACAAGTAATCTGGTTTGATGAACCTTTTATACTGCAAAAAGAATCCGATACTAATTTCTGCAGACGACATGGTTAATGAATTATATTAAGAAGAAATCTTATTCCAAAATAAAATTATTTATAAATAAAAATTAATTGTCAAGAAGTAATTAGGAAATTATTAAAGATTAAAACCATCTTTGGAAACCAGAAATTAGAGTATAATAATCTATTAACCAATTAAAAACAATTTACAGAACTTAATGAGGGATTAGAAGAGCAATTAGTGAATGTATGATAAACATTAGTTTTGAAGTGAGCGAGGTACCTTACAAATTGAGCTTTAGAAATTATCTATAAATTTAAGGTTATGCTGAAACTTTAATGGTAGGAAATATAATGAGAATAGTTAATCATTTACTGTGTGAAAAATTATTATAAGGAAGATATTTCACCAATAAGTTTCATCAGTGGTAATCTGATCAAAGTTTCATCTTCCTCGAAAATGTGAGCACTGATAGTTTAATGCACAAACCATTAAAAAACCACGTCGTCTACAGAAATATAAGACTACAAGTTCTTTATTTCCAAGACATTAAATAGTACCATCCTTGCCTAACAATGATCGTGACGACTCAATCATAGACTGAAGTGGGCACGTGACCATCGTCATTGGACGTTGGCGCAGTGGCAGAGCGTTGCATGGTATGGTGAATAGCAGATGGGAGTGTGCAAATTCGTCTTTTTTCAGCGGAACAGCTTCTTGACACCAATATTACGGGACGGAAACATGCTGGCGACGGCTCAATTACGCTCTGGGGAACATTCAGTTGGGCATCCATGGGTCCAGTGAGCTCGTGCAAGGGACCATGACGGCCAATAAATATCGTATACTCCTTGCAGATCACGTACACACCTTCACGACGACCATGTTTCCCAACGGCAGTGGCATTTTTCAACAAGATAATGCGCCATGTCACAAGGCCAGGAGTGTGATGGACTGGTTCGGGGAACACAGTGGCGAGTTGCAATTGTTGTGATAGCCTCCCACCCCCAACTTGCCAGATATGAACCCGATCGAACACATCTGGGATGTGATTGAACGTGGCATCAAAGCTCATCGCCTTCCTCCCCGGAATTTACAGGAATAAGGCGACTTGTGCGTGCAGATGTGGTTCCAACTCCCTCTAGCGACCTACCAAGGCCTCATTGCTTCCATGCCAAGACGCTTCGCCGCTGTGCCAAAGGCGGACAAACCGGCTATTAAGTAGGTGGTCATAATGTTATGGCTGATCAGTGTAAAGTTTTGATTCTACATTTATTTCTAGCAGAAATAAATGTACCACCTCTCCTTAGTTTACTGGTAAGAACGTTTGGAACACGATCTTGGCTAAAGTAATACAGTAGTTGAAGACGAGCTACCGACAACTTTTAATGTTTCCCACGATAAGCAACAAGGCAATACCCCGTCCCCTTAATTGTTAACATCGACGGTCAATACCGTGCGACGTGCCCAAAATAGCAGGAAATGGGTAACCTCGGGTCGTGATACCACAATTTTATCGAGCAATATGCAGGAACTTTAATGAAGTGCAAATACATGACTAAGTAACATTCGTGTGGTAAAGATTAACTGGAGTAACATAAAACAGATGGTGACTGATGGGAGAAAGGAAGTACAGCTAACGGAACGACTGAGACCTGATAGGCTCAAAACAGTTCGCCAGATACTTTATTACGGTTCTGTGGTGAGTGGCACCAGTGTATGTTAAAATGAAATCAAGATATAGAATGACAGAGTTATAACAGTCATCACGACGAAAAGATTAATTCAGTCACTTGTATTATCGATCTTCTTGTACCATTGAGAACCTTAGTGAAATTTAAGACAAAAACCGCATTAATACGTTCAAAATGTGGTGCTTGGGGAGGATGGTTCAACATATATTGGTAATCTGACCTGGATAGTTATTGGAAGTATATTTAGGAGCAATTTGCGGAAGGAAAGATAGAGACATGGACAAGTTGGGACAGCTTTCATTTGTAGGTACCGGATAATATACTTCAAGCTATGAAAGGATTTAAACTTAGAATTATTTTAATACTATAGTAGGTATACAAGGAAATTTCAATCGGTGCATAAGCTCCACTGTAATCAGAAATAATAAAAATAGACAACAGCAGACATCGCAAAAATAAAAATTGTGAAAAAAAAAATACTTGTCTAAATTTGTATATCGTGTTTTTCGGAAGAAGTACCTGTCTGCTGAAGAAATATCAGTGAATTAATTTGTTAAAATCTGGAATATAAATGTTGATTTATGAAAATATATTACCTTCCAGTACTGTTAGTTAAAACATAATTATCGCCAAATATACATATTGCATAATCTTTCTTGAAACTTTTCTTAATTTATTCTAATTTTTTCGTCACTTGTAACGCAAATTCTAAATCAATATAGTGTTGAATTGATGTGCCGATTTTCCTCAAGATATAGAAGAATGCCTCAGGCTGTTAGAACGTATTACGACCTACAATATTGGTTGATATTTGTAACTAAATGCGCTGGTGCAAACTTTCGAAGATCACGGGTAAAATATTTTGAAAAATAACTGTCATCCTTATGTTGATTACGTCATTCAATGTCTCATTTTGGATAGTTGCAGTGAGCAAACACACAAAATTTGATGGTAACTGTTCTTCAAACTGCAGGACATACGGTACTTTCAGTACTTTGAGAAAGGCCAGGAAGTAAAGAAAATAAACAACTGGAGAATAAAACAAAACATTTCAAGGAGATATCTAAGGCCGATTCTCTTTCATTTTTTTTTTTTTTATATCTACACGGGAAGGAAATTATAGTTCAATTTTTGTGTAACAGGTAGCGTCATATTCAAGTACTGTACTAACCAGTCACAAGGAGACCGTCTACATACACCGGCCGTTGCCCTCCAGTTCGCGCAACCTCAGATTCCACATCCATAATTTATCAATGTAGCCTATTATTGCAAATATGAGGGACTTTATGGCTGCTTTACGACTAATTCTTAAGTGCAGATGTACAGCTGCTACTTCACAAATAAAATAAAAACGTAAGATGTTCACCGTATGTTTATAAATTTTCGTTTTGAATCGTCAAATCGCGGAACCGTAAGAAATATTTATTTCAACGACCTGAAAACCTTCGAAACTGGGAGAACAATGCTGCTGCCCTGTCGTAATAAGCTACGCATTGTCTGAACCACTATTTTGGTAAGTTTGTTACGTTTTGATAAGCTATTTATATTTGATGGAAACCTCAACTTTACAACTTTCGAGCAAATGTCAGGAGTAATGAGTCTTCCGAAAGACATCATGGGTCATCAAGTTTAACGTTCCTATCCAACAGACAGCTGAAAATCAGAAGTGTGCGTCAATACACTGTATATACTGTAGAGAGACTGATTTCAAATTACACTGCTGGCCTACTAACCATCTTGATTATTTTAGGAGGTTTTTAATCATAAGCTTGTTAAAAGACACTGATAGTCTGATAACTTCATGACCTTAAAACCAAATTAAACTTTGTTGTATTAAACTGAAACCCAGTTATTGGCTTACATGCAGTTTCTTGATATTCACATTTATCGTTCACTGTAAATTGAAGTCGGAGACAAAAATTAGTTCGTGTGAATAGCGACGTCAGATATCATATACACAGCAAGAAGAATGTCGTTTGACCAATGGTGTGATTAACAAGGAGTTGTTTTGAACATACTTTCTTCCTTCGGAGGAATGAATTCGTGACAAGGTTTCTAAAGTCGATAGTAAATTACGTGTTCTTCTGTAAATATTCTTGCAGACATCTTCATGTGTATACAATCTTTTAAGTAGAATAGAAATTCCTAAACCGACCAGGAATTTTCGTTGATCAGCAGAACTATTCCGCAGGTATCTTCAGGAAAAAGTTAAAAAAAAAAACCCAGATCTGACTATCATTCTCATTTACGAACAGTAAGAGGTATGTATGAGGTATTACAACGAATCAACGTAACAGTCGATCAAGTATTACTGTGAAAACGTATTTTTATTTTAATCTCTGAGACGTTATGTCCTGGAATCCCAAACAGCATTTTTTCTGCGAACTAGAATCCTGCGGTCTAAAGATATAAAGGGAAAAATTTTAATCGGACCCAGTATTAAAATGAGTCCTTCCAACATATACAAATATCAAACTGGGTCTTTTTGCGCCAAAACGTTAGTCCACGGAACGTAAATGGCAATGATATAATCGAGATACGATTCTAAGTTGTTGCACGTTCGGACAATTAACACAGTTAGGTGCCAACTGAACCTAATCGGACGATTGGGGAGTTACTGATCAAACGACATTCTTCTTGCTGTGTATGTAGCATCTGACTGCGCTAGTCACACGAATAATTTTCATCTTAAATTTCTCGTTAACCATAAATGTGAGTGTCAAGAGACTTTAGATAAGCCAATTGGGAATTAAGGTCCCAGAATTAAACCGAATTTTGCTTCAAGGTCATAACGTCATTAGAAGTTACAGTTGATTAATCTAGTTTAGCGAGCTTGTGATGAAAAATCATCTGAAATAAACAAAATGGTGGGTAGAGCAGTAGTGTGAATTGAAATCATAGTGTATATAAAGCAATGAGGTACACTTCTGATTCTTAACTTCTTTCAGAAGGGAACGTTAAGCATGATAACCTCTCAGTGTCTTTCGTAATACTCATTACCTGTGACGTACGCACGAAACTGGTCGATTTGTGGTTTCCCCCAATACAAATAACTTGTCATAACTTAAAAAACACAATTTGTGGTTCACACAATATATTGTTTATTATTTTCGGTCGAGTGTTCTGGTAGCTCAGTGGCAGCCGGCCCTGGTAGCGTGGTGGCTAGCGAGCTTGCCTCGCATTGCCAGGGTCGCCGGTTCGAGTCCGGCCGCGGGCATGGGTGTTGTGTAAGTCCTGTGTTGTCCCGTGAAAAACGATAATATAGTGCAGACAAATTCGAATATCCAAAGATAAACTTACGAATGGCTGAGATGACAAAAAAAAGTGGCTAAGGCGCTTGCTTTCAAAACGTTCGCTGCTCCTGCCCCGGGCACGAATCCCGGCAGGCGCAGGAATTTTGAGAGTTGTGTTTAATCATATGAGCTATGCCAAGACACTCCGTGGTTGAGATTCCACGTTAAACTGTAGGTCCCAGAGGAAAGGAACTGACCGTCCTACTTCTGACACAATTGCTTAGTATGCCTCCTTCAGGAGGATCCAACCAACCTTTGGGTTGTGGACTAAGTTAAGTTATTTTAGGTTAGTCGCAAAATCTTTAGGGCGGTAAAATAAATAGCCACTATTGCGCTTCAAGGTCACGGAACAAAGCCGAATTTTTCTTGAAGATCATGATGGCATTAAAAGTTAGTGAGCTTAGCTAGGTTAATACCCAAGAATATTTTACATCATATGCTATGACTATACTTATACTACCACGATCTGACGATTCAAACGAATGTTTGTTTACCAAAGATGAACACCTGCTGTATTTGATTTTATTTTGGATGTAGCTACTTCTGATTGGCTAACTGAGGCGCAGGAAACCTACGCTCAAATTATTAGTCGTAAAAAGCGATAGATTACATGCACCTTACAGGTCACGAAACTTTACAATAATAGGTTATACACGATTACTGACAGGTAATTAGCGTGGAATCTAAACTCGCCAGTGTGGACCGGGTGCGAACCCAGGCCTCTCCGTATCGGCCTGGGTGCTGTTTTTAAGTGGTGTTTAGATGGTTTTCCACAGCCATCAAGTCCCCAACATCCGCGACACAAACTAGGTATTTTAGAAATAAAGTACACTTATCACACACAGAACACAGTTACACGTTTCACAGACAGATGGCAACCCCTTCACTTTCCCCATTAGTACGTTGTACGACCTAACAGTGGGTATAAAATGCTTGGCATTGGCACGGGGATGCAGCCACAAAATCTAAGCTCCAAATTTGACGATGCCAACGATGAGTTAAACTCATAAAAGACAGCCGGCCCTAAAATGCGGGAGAAGATGGTGAAGAAGAAGATGTGGAATCTGGGGTTACACGAAACGGAGCGCAACGGGCGGTGCACGTTGACGGGACCCCGACGACTTGTTGGCGTGCGAGTATGATACAATACGTAGCACAAAAATAGAGTTAGAGTCCCCCATTGGGGCGATGTGGTAGAGAGACGGCCTTAGAAATCTACTACTGAGAAAATGTATTAATAAGGATATTCGTCACAACGCAGTGTCTAAAACGAATTACAAAAGCATTTAAATCTAACAATATTTATTTCATTTTTTGACAGTTCTCTTACCTCTAAAAATGTTCAAATTTCTGGTTAGTGAAAATTTAATTGCGGTTTTAGGTGGAATTGATTGAAAAAATAAATTTTGTGTTTAACATCCACCGCAACGTCAATCCATGATGAATACATAGTAACATTCACTAGTTGTGACTAGCAAATAAATCGTTACGTGTACTAATAACACAAAAACGAACTTGGTTTCAGGAACCATGTTCGTTATTGCATGAATTAATTGCCGTGGAGTGAAGTGTAGAGACTGGAAGTTGAAGAAAGAGGCGTCATTATCGATTTAAAGAAGCGCCAGGCTATAAAGCGGGCACAAATGCTAATGGCGTCAGGGAAATGGAATTAAGAGCTATGGAGAAACATTCGGCAGATGCGATGCGAAATGGGTGATAAGGTCGCGATTCAATAAACATTTTACTGATGCTTATCATCACGACCAATCGAGATTGACTGTAGAAGATTGGGAACGAAAAACTGAATAATCATTGTACAGATACAACTGATGCTTTCTTTACTAAGTATGTATTCCAAAGTCATTGAAGTGACATTATTAGTGATGACAGAAAAAATTTAATACGATTTTTAATATTAAGCTGTTATTATTATAGTACGTTCTCACTGCTACTAACTGCGAGGAAGTTTATTTTTGCGTTAATTGGTAAGCCTTATTATATATTACGAACAATTTTTCTCAGAATGAGCGCTAAACTCATTTTGCCTGCAGTAAATTATGATGATAGTACCGAACTGTTAGCACGTTACACTATCTGAAAAGAATAGAGTAATCATCTAGAACGGTAGACAAAATACTTGACTTTTCTTTTCTTTTACAAGATAATGAAAATAGCGTTCCATAACGTTAGTAATTTCGGTCTTAAACACAAGTGACTTAAGGCTGACTGCTTCTAACAGAGAGCGATGTTTTTTTGTAGATGGTGGATGAATCTTGGAGCGATTAGTGAGGGTAAATGCAGATGTCTGCGCGGATTGAAATTAGTAACATGTGAATATCTCGTCTAAACTACAGTTTCTAGTTTGAAACATATTTATGCAGCAGTGATAGTTGACGCTGAAATATCTGTAAACGTCAGTATAAAAATGAGGCAATAGTCATTAAGAATGAAAAACATGTAAGAACAGCTGTATAATAGCGTCCATGCAGGATCGAGATACACTAAGTACAAGACAGAAAGTCAGTTATCCAATCATGAGGCCGTTTTGCTATTCAGTTTCATTATACTTTAGAAATCTCAGGGGCTGACGCACAAACTTCGCATAGTACGACGCATGACGACAATGTCGATATTTCATTAACGGCCCCATCCGCGAAGAAAGAAAGGAAAATGAGCCGAAAAGGACGCAAGTCACCCTCCGCCAAGCAAGCTGATTTGCATTGCAGAGCGCGAACGCTGGGAGGGAGGGACGAGGGGGGAGGTTACGAGCAGCTGCTGTGCCGGTCGGCTGCGTTTTTCCCACTGGCGAGACACGCAAACAGTTCCTTGTAAAATATCCATCACCTGTTCGGAACTAGTACGGCGGAGCGCGGTCAGTGATTTACTGCGCGAGGGCGTCGCGACGGAGCGCGCCGGGCGGCGGCGAGCGCCCCCCGGCGTCCCCCAACATGGCCGGTCCGAGCCGGCCGGGCGTAGTGTGCAGCGCTAAACATGGCCGTCTGATTACGCACGTGAAGGCGGCGGCGGCGGGAGCTAAGACACGGCGGGGCGAGCGGGCAGGGCGGCGCGGGGGCGGCGGGGCCGGGGGCGGCGGCGGCGGGGGCGGCCAGGCGCGGCCCGGCCCGGCCCTGCCGGCGTCTTCCCCGCTATCGATCTGAGCCGGCATTCTTCCTGCCATGTTAATTGCCAGGCCGCTCGCGCCGCCCGCCGCCCGCTCCCTCGGTCGGCAACTCGGCCAAGGCGTTCATTACTCGGCCGCGGAGGGCGCCCGCTACCCGTCCGTCAGCGCTCGGCGAGGGCTACGGCATCAGTCAGTAGACAGGCTACAGGACGATACGAGGAGAAATGGGATGAGGGCTACAAGATGACCATATGAAAACAAGATGCGTGATCAGAGAAAGGATACAATAAGAGAAATAATACGAGGAAGCTGGATGAGATACTAAAGATAAAAGTTATACAGAAATAATCACTTAGTTGCAAAAGAAAAGGACTATGATTGGTTAGATAACCAGTAACATATATTATGGAGACTTGAATAAGGTGGC
The DNA here is from genome assembly GCA_031002005.1 of Vandiemenella viatica. Lineage (NCBI taxonomy): Eukaryota > Metazoa > Arthropoda > Insecta > Orthoptera > Morabidae > Vandiemenella > Vandiemenella viatica. The sequence goes on along the minus strand of JARYHS010008074.1, from coordinate 337,320,206 downwards.
GTCCATTAATTACGTGAGTTGTTTTTCCGGAATTCCGGATCCCCATCCCTCCCTCTACTGAGATTTGGTGAGATCTGGTCAGACACCCCCTCCCGTCCCCTAAGAATACGTGAGGTTTATACCCCTCCGCCCTAATGTCGGTATCCTCGTTTCTAGACCTTATACACCTCATAAAGTTAACATCTGTGTCGGTTTTGAACCTTTTTAGCTGTACTGTCCTTGAAGAATCTCAAAAGTTCACTTGAGATTTCTATTGACCCCCCCCCCCTCCCCTTGGTGAAATTTGCTGAGATTTCACCTGACACCCCTCACCCTCCCCCCCCCCCAAATAATGGACGCTCCCTAACATGCATCGAATCTGGAGAAGAAACGAAAGAATTAACTGAAAAAAGAGGATAATGACAAACTGGAAGATGAATTAAAGAAAGTGAAACAGGTGGATTAAAAAAGGTAAAGGTAAAGAAAGAAAACGGAATATAGAAGGATTAAAAAAAGAAAAGAAAATAAGAATAAGGCAGAGCGAAAAACCAGTAGAATAAAAGGACGCGCAGTGAATGTTTTACGTCGAAGGACAGAAAAGAAATTAGTGGAAATAAATAAATCAAATGCAAAAGAAGAAGTGAAATAGACGGAGAGAAAAGAGAAGTAAAAGGTACTATAATATTTTTATGTGCCAAATGTTAAAAAATAAGAAATTGGATGGATAACAGTAGGACAAGGTCACATAAAATATGAGGGCAGTGAGAAAAACTGGAAACTACACAAGCGTATTGAAATCAATCACAAAATAAAAATGATTAACTATTTCCTGCAGTCATATCTTGAAATCAAGCGGTGCGTCAACAAATAGTGTTTCAATAATATATATATATATATATATAAAAAAAAAGGAAATCAGGTTTGGTGACTGTTGTAAAAGATGATTCCATTCGTATTAGAATTTGTCGATCGTGACGATAATCACATGAATGACCAACGTTTCTCTATGTCATGTCAATAACCACTATACTGTTTCCATTCATGATAAAGTAATTGACTTTTTATTATTAAAGGTTAGGTTCTCGATCTAAAGCGATTATTTTAATTCCTTTATTTTTTCTAATTTTGGAATTCGAAGAAATGCAGCTAGTTAAAGGCAGTAACTTTTCTGCTCCGCAATTAATTATTGTAGTTTATCACATTAGTAAATGTAGGATAATTTAACATAACATCCTATAACAAGCTGGCGCGTAGTCGCTAAGAAAAAGAAAGTGGTGTTAGTGTAGCTGCGCGCCTACTCTGAACTTTGGCTCACCGACCTGGTATGAAATTCACAGTCTATGATAAAACATTATTTTATAGCAACGGTTCGACATGTATTCAGTGCTGCACCCCCTTCCTGTGGTGTGGCCAACTTTTCACTATCCCTGATTACCATTACAATGCCGTGCGTGGGTTCACAGCGTGCATGTTATAAGGTGGATGCACTTCCAATTAAATCAATGCTAAACTTTGCCAGTTCCAGTAGACGACATTAACGGTGGTTGGTTTTGAGCTCCATGGCTGATCACCTTGAGGACATTATTATGAAATCATGCAACAGATTTTGACAGTTTTTGTATAGTAAATAATCAACGTATACATAAATTTGATTTTGCTAATTCATACTCGTGATCTCGACGGTGCTACAGTAGAAAAAAACGCTCGGAATTTCTAGTCCGGTACCATTCTTTTAGATAAGAGCATTGTGATTTCGACATCTGCTCAGCTGAATGCCAGCCATCACTTTGAATGCTAAACCAAAATTCTTATTATGTTAGGATTAACTTCATCTCTTCTGAAAGTGTATAACATGTTAATTTATTATAATTAAGTAAAAAGTTGGTTTAACACGTGTGGGATTAAGTCGGTGGTGCGGGAGTGCATTGCGGAGAACGTTGGGAGTTGAGTTCGAAGTCAACGCAAATATAATTTTAAGCTCGTTCCACGCCCACAGCACTTTAAGGCGGGTCTATCAGAGGTTTTCTAAACAGGGCCGTTTCTAAAGATTGAAAGCTAAAGAGTTCGAGTTTACTTCTTCAGTCCTGCTTCCGAGTTGATCTTGGCTGTTCTCTCTCCGGCTCTCTAGTAAAGCGTGCCCGTCTTCTTTCATCTTTTATAGCTGCCCTCCACCAGGACCGGTGATGCAATCCTATAAATTCCAAACAACGTTAGTTACAAGACGCCAAACATTACTTATCATACGTAGGTCCCTAACCTTTGATCAAAAGCTAATTTAAATATAGCAGATTCCAGAGGGGTTCTTCAGAAGTGTCAGCCATATAACTAGTTTTCTTCGAAATCCTTAGAATTATTTGTTGATGTCGCATTTTTAAATCGGTTCTTTATGATAATTAGTTCATTTATTTTCGACAAGCTTGATCCATCACCTAAAATTCTTCTGTTAAAAATATTCTATGGGGAAGAGGTTGTTTCAAGCTTGAACAATCTTGGAGTGAGTGTCTTTGAAACGCGGGAGCGGGACATGTACGACCCAACGGAGAGTTTGTGAGTGAGAACAGGAAGCGGTGGATCGATTCTAGACAATAATGTCGTTGGATATCTCATGCTCAGCAGTTTTCATTTTTCATGATGAAGCACTATCAAGCTGTTACTCTTTGGCCGGAATCGACTGGAGACACACCCATCGCGAGGGTGGGAGGTTTCTTCGGCAGAAGAGAGAGGAGGGGATTGAAATTCTGATTTTCGTAGCGGACAGTACTGCTGTTTACTTCTGTTTTCATGGCAGATGGCTGCTATAGACATCGATAGGAATGCGCTGCAGTGTGCAACCGTATTTGTAAATGATTTGGATCACGATATTTGTTTCGGAAATGACTTACTTAGAAAGTTCGTGACAACAGTTTGCTTATTCAGTTCTTAACTTCGAACTAACGCCAATATTGAATCTGATAATAGCTTAGTACACGTAGCTCAGCTAGAAAAGCACGCACGTGTTGATAGTTCAATTCGTTGTACGACATCAAGACGGCCAGTCTAGCGCAACCTGCGTGAACATCTTCAGCGCACGGCAGCCTTCCTGCCTGCGGCCTGCAGTGGTCATGGTCCACTGTCCGACACCGACAGTAATCTCCCGGTAAACATGGAACTCGCGCTGCAGTTAATCGAAGCCTTTTGTGACACACATCACGTTGAGAATATTCCCATGCAGCAAGATCATTATTTTTTATCTGCTAAGTTTATTTTTCTTTGTTGATTTCCTTTGTCTTACCATTTTTTATCATTTATTTTAATAATTCAAATTTGAAAACAGTCAGTAAATGATGATAATCTTCTTTGTAAACTGTGGTTTTTAATTTAATACATGATGTTAATATTTCAGCCTATCCGTGCGTACCATATTACTTATATTAATAAAACCGAGCGTGGTGTGTGAACGGTCTGGCATCGCATTCGGGAGGACACGGGTTCGAATCCCCGTCCGGGCATCCAGATTTGGGTTTTCCATGGTTTCCCCAAATCACTCCACGTGAATACCAGGATGCTACCTTCAAAAAGGATATGGCCGAATCCTTCCTGTTCCTTGTCCCCAGTCCTATCCCGCCTCTAATGACCTTAGACGTCGACGAGGCGTAAAGCAATAAGTAAAAAAACATATATATTAATAAATTATCGAATTGCACTCATAAATATGTGGAACATATCCCACTGGCGCCCAGTTTAATTATGATAAACATACGTACACAATAACTGCCAAAGTAAAAAAAATGTTAATACATTTTCCTAAAGATGTAGAATACTTCAATATACTGCAGATTTTATTGTAACACAATGATGATTGCTGTTAAATTAACAGATGAACTAACTGAAAAATAGTTTTGCGTAATACATTTTATTTGTCAGGGTATTCGGTTGTTATAAGTTAATGTAGAGATCATAATACCTGACAGTAGTAACCTTGAAACAGTTGGCAAATGTTTCTGTAACGATACCAACTGATTACAAGTGTCGTAACGTAATCTTTTTCCCTTTCCTCGTTTCTTGGACAGCGTGTAAATTTTAGATGAAATTTCTCCGTAACATGTAGAATTGTTGTAAGATTGCAGCAAATGTTTAGTACAAAGCAACGTGCAACGAAGAGGAAGTATATACGAAGACAGGAATAAAATAACCAGAAATAAACTCTGACGATTCCACTTTCTCGGAAATGTTGCTCTAATGAAAGAGCATCAGTTTATGGAAGACGTTACTAGCACGGGAATACTAAAAATGTTAGTGTATTTATCGCTGGTGAGACCACAGAAAGAACCTCAGCAGGATCCTCGCCACCCACAACTGTGAAGTCGATTTCGTAGCTCGTAGGAACGCCGAAGTGATTCTCATCGGGCAAGCCGCCGAGCCGGTGTTTATCGCGGTGACTACTACTTCTTTCAGATCCGCCCGTATTGATTTTACCTTCCAGAAACTCCTCACGCCGTGCCGCTGCCGCAAGGAGACTCATTACGCGTTCCACCTAAAATTTTCGCCCGCTGGAGAAAAATCTTACAGAGCCAGGAACGAAACGTATGCCATGTGCCATTGATTCACTCATACTTTGAACAAATAATTGTAATCAATGCTCTACACTTGTTAAAATGTAGTGCGGATTAAGACATTCGTTAGACGATGCGTTACTTTGAGATAAACCGGATATTTCATTTATCTTTTGGAATATTACTGTATTCAACACTGAATGATATAATTCTGGAGATTCTGTGTTAGAGGGGTTCCTAAGATGAATAATATTGCAAAGGGTGGCTAACTTTTCAGCTATAAATAGTGCCCTGGTAGTGTAAGAAAGCTGTAAAATATTTCAAACTGTGCAAACATTTTGATGTCTTGCTCCAAAAATGCTCCAAAAATCATGGTTTTTGATGTGAATGAAGTGTGCTTAATATGTAAGTATTTTTCAAACATGAGATGTAAAATATTCAGTTATCACTCGAATTCGGCTTTAAAATAACCGATAACAGGTATAACACTAAGAAACTGTCAAAATTTGGCTTGTGGTAACATTATTCCTTTTAACAGCGAATTTAGTAGATTATAAAGTATTTCGAGAATTCCTCACAGCAAAGTACATGTTCAGGTGTTAGGCCTTATGAATGATGTGTGACAGCTGCAAGGAACGTGACATCATAACATTCCCTCCCAGATTCTACTAAATATGCACTTGAATAACAATGAATATTTATATAAAGACATTTACATATTGTGCACTTAACACAGCATGATGGTGACAAGATAACTCTAATCTGGAGCGTAACAAATGTACTACATCTGAAGATACCATTAACTGATGCCACTTTCTTCACTTGCTTTGCACGTAATGAATAATTTACGCCTCAGATACGTGTAACTGCTGTAAATATGGGATGTTTCTACTTCGCAGAAACAGCGTCGTTGGGAATTATTATTTTCTGACTTAATTGCGTAATGGTGCCATATCATTTTAGTCCCGTGCGTAATACCGGCAAGCAGAAGATGTGATTACCAGCCGTTTGTATCCGTCTACACATTCAATAAGGAAATTTTTAATTTAGCGTGACTTGGCACCTTGGGCAACACCGCGAAATAATGACACCCGCGGCTAAGACCTTGGTTCGCGCTCACATGAGTCTCTAAGAGAGGCTTGAAGAAGCATTCAAGGATCTGCTTACGCAAGCATTCTGTTCTTATGTGAAGGTGCATCTAGTATTACCGGCAGAGGAAGTTCCATGACGTTAGAAGAGTAGAAAAAGAAATTAAAGAATTCATTCTGCGACCAGGAATAATCTTCCAGACACGATTAACCTTGCTACGTAGTGCTGTAGTGGCCAAGGTTCTTTTAGTTTCGAAGTCCTCAGATCAAACGCAGATTCACTGACCGTTGACGGCACGGTACTAATTGAAGGACGGAACCAAAACAGCGTAAAAGATACAAGGTTTTAGTTTACATTACTTGAGCCGAAAACTACAGTAGATCCAGTTTTAAACATCGAAACTAGTGCAAATTTCTTTTAAAAACAACAGTCTAATATTTCTACTCGAACGGAAGCATCTCTTAACGTGTGAAAGCAGGATATACTTTCTACAACTCTTCTCTGTTCTTGAAGCGAACACTAACTAATAGAGCTATTGCTGGGGGTTACTTTGAAGCAACCCAATCTTCTGCTCACATTTGAAAAAAATAAAAGATAATTCACCCCCTGAAGTTAGTAAGACTAATTTCGATAATCGTGCAATACATCCATTCCGAGATTTTAATGAACGTCATGATCTTAGGTAACCTGAAAGTGTTATAACTAATTCAGGTTTGATGCTCCTGTACCTGTTTTGATATTTTCTGTGTGACTGTGGCATATTTACGTGAGTAAGGTAACTAGTACAATATAATTACCTTGCTTCGAGTAATTCGGTAATCAGGGGCGTAGCTGAAGGAGGACTAGGCGGTGCTGTGCACCGGAGCCCCCAAGCACAGATCAGGGGATCCAAGCTCAGTTCAAGGTGGCCCTTAAATCTCAGGGAGCCCCTGCCAGCAAACCTCACAAGACTTGGCAGAGCTAAAAAAAAAATAAAAAAAAAAAAAAAAAAAAAAAAAAAAAAAAAAAAAATCGCCATCTGGCCTGAGGGCTGAAAAATATTTTTTTGCACCGGGGCCCTTGTTAACCTAGCTACGCCACTGCCGGTAAAGAGATTTTTAATGCTTATGGCTTTACGCTATGTCGACGTCAACGTCGAGGTCTTTAGAGGCGAGAAAGGTCGTGTGGCAAGAAACGGTAAGGAATTCGGCCATGGTCTCCTGACTGAACCATCCCGACATTTGCCTGGAATGATTTGGAGAAACCGTGGAAAACCAAAACTTGGATTGCCTGTCGGAGATTCGAGCCCGTCTCCTTCCGAACGCGAGGCCAAAGTATTACCGCTCACCCACCATGCTTCGTAATTGAGGACGCCTGCTTCATTTTTGGTTTTCTATTTTCAAAACTGTTTATCCGCCTAGTTTTACGACAATTTCACCATCAATTGTTCAAAAATTTACGAAAAATCAGCAGGAACGAAGGTATTCACAGAGCCGTATATATATATATATATATATATATATATATATATTTTAAGTTGAACTCTAAACGTGTAGATGGGGCTAGAATTGTTTATAAATTTTTTTGTCAATAACCAACATGGATAGTTACAGTAGTTTTATAGATATGGAGTAAGGATTTTGTACTAATTGTTTCTTGTCACCTTTACTTCATGAAAAAAAAACTTTTAACGAAATTATGTAACAACAATTTTAGCTTAAGTGCTCAGTGCGTTCGGTTTTTTGATGGCCTGCTTCCTAAAATTCTCGTTCTGGTTGTCTGCTAATTGATGAAAACTTTAAAGCCATTAGAGGTCTCCAAGAACTAGCAGAGACCACAGGTATTTTCAGCAAGTACCTGTCGAGAAAACTCTAAACTTAAGTTTAGCTCGGTGCCTCTCGAATCATCCATCGATCCCTGTATAACGAAAGGCTACATTACTGCGAGTATTTGGTTTCGTGTGCTGATTACCTTCAGACTGAATACGGACAAACAGCAGAACGATGTTACCGCTTCATTTGTTGCAGGTGGCAACAGTTTAGCTCGAGCCTGCTGAGCTGCACCTAGCAAGTGGCTGTCTGGGGCGGAAGAGGGTGGAGGGATCGAGGCGTCCCACCTCGCAGGGACGCCCAGCTGACCGTTCAGAAAACAGCTGTTATCGATTTCCCGTAAACGGTGGCGAGGCAGTCAGGCAGGGAAGCGGGTCCCCTCGTCTGCTCGTCCCCCTGACAGCAAGTGACGTGTGTCGTAACACGAGATGAGGAAGTAATCGCCCGCTGATCGAAACTTGACGCAACATGTCTCCGCAGGGAGACTGCTCTGACACACAGTGTTTAATATATTACCACACTCGCTGTGCAACTGTTGTGTCACTGGACTGGAGCTGGTCAGTGACATATGTCGAAGGAAATTTCTTTTCTTACAAAGGTCATCCTGAAAAGGCCATTTTTTTTTACCATTGAAATATTCTTGAGTTTTAAGAAGTTGGGGTTATAGTTTACAGCCTCTTATAGCCTTTTAGATTAGAGGAAAAGGAAAAAAAAACAGGCTACCACTTTGATTTTGGTACTTACTGATTTACCTGCTCAGAAAAAAGGAATAATTTTCGAGACTCTTGCTTCTAAATGAAATCCTGAAGGTGAAATGAGGACTCAAAATTTCAATAACCAATTTTAGTTTTCCAAAATCATAGGATTAAAAAAATATGGTAAAATGACTGATTTTCAGGAGATGGTCCAAATACGGGCTACATGTATAAAAAGGGAAACTTATATTGTAATAAATAAAAATAAACATCAAGTTTTGTTCAAAAATTTTATTTTATTTGAAATTTTAAGAAAAAAGAACTTTCTTCGTTTTGTGATTTGCAGAAGTCAAAGATTAACTCCTTATTTTCCATTTCAGCACTTTCAAACTGCGCCCAACTTTCATCCTTGTAGCACTGAAGCTACACTTCCCCATTAACATTATGTGTAAAGAGTCAATCACATTGTCGTCACCAAGTTTATCCCCAAGAGTAATCGCCGACTTTTCATCGTCATTGTCGTCATCAGTAGGAGGGACCTTATGGTTTTCTTCTGAGTCCACTCTGAGCTTGGTTGTTTGCGCTGGTTTAGCAATTCTGGATTCTTTTTCTTTGCTGAGGCAGCTGGTTGCAGGTTCACAATCATCTGACTGTTCCTCGAGTCTGTACGCTACACACTTTTAATCAGTCATTAGCTGTAAGGAGATTCAGTTACGAGGCAAGTCTGAGCACGCTTGCAACCACGATTGCTCTTTTTCTTTGTAATTGGGGAGGCGGGGGATTTGAGGTACAGTACATCAGATCGACTAATCTTTAGAATCTGGAAGCTTGAGGATTTAGTAGTTGATGTGGAGTGCTGAAATGTTGGTGTTTACTTGTCAATAGCTAGCCCATTATTGACCCAACAACGGTAGTCCGTTTTTAGGCCATACAGTACTTCAAGTTGATGGTCTCCGCAGCCATTTCAAAACAAACAAATCCAACAGGACAGGTGGTCTACATGAGATGAAGTAGAAGAAATTTGCTTTACTGGATAAGTATGAAAGACAAAAATTAAAGTTCAGATACTTTTTTTTACCGAGATTTGTGGTGTAACGGTTAGCGTTCTGGCCTCGCATTCGGGTGGACGGCGGTTCGAATCCCCGTCCGGGCATCCAGATTTGGGTTTTCCATGGTTTCCCAAATCACTCCAGGCAAATGCCGGGACACTTCCTTCAAAAGGCCATGGCCGAATTCCTTCCCATTCCTTGCCCCACATGCTTTCCTCTCTCTAAAGACCTCGCTGTTAAGAGACGTTAATCAGTTTTAAAAAAATTGAAAAGTTTTAAGTTTCTCAAAAGCAAGTTTTCTGTTAAAACAATTCGCGGCAGTGCACGTGTGTCAATGGCCACTTTTGTTTACGCTTCATAAACTACTTGTTCCTTTAGGTATCATACTCCCGCCTGCGCACAACCCTCTTCCTTTTTTTTCTTTTTTTTGCCTACTGCTTTACGCCTCGTCGACGGCTAAGGTCATTGGAGGCGGGATGGGACTGGAGACAAGGAACGGGAAGGAATTCGGACATGGCCTTTGAAGGAAGCATCCTGGAGTGATTTGGGGAAACTATGGAAAACCTAAATCTGGATGCCCGGACGGGGATTCAAAGCAGCGTCCTCCCGAATGCGAGACGAGAACGTTAACCGTTCACCCTCAACCCTCAGCAAGTAGCCTGTATTTAGACCACAGCCCGTTTTTGGAGTATTTCCTCTACGAAATACAGCATCTAAATTTATACTATTCTGGCTGCGGACCACTTGAACCGTCTTCGTGGACCACTAGTTGTCCGCGAACCATAGGCAAAGAACGACTTGCCTGCGGGAAACCGCCTGAAGACCACAACCAGAATGACCTTTATGCGGGAACCAGGACCAGACCCAGTGTGCTGCGCCCTAACACACTCAGCCACACTGGAGGGGTTCTTTAATTTATTATAATTCTTATTTTTAATGTATTTTTTCCTCTGTAGCGAAGTGTTATCTGGTACCATAACAGAGAGGTCACTAACCTAACAGCTCACGTGAAAAAAGTTCCGGGCAACAGGTAGTTTTTTTAAAAAACTACGGAAAGCGTATACCGTAAAGATGGCAATTTATTTTAGTTGCGGGACCGGTATGCTAGTGTATGGATTAAGGAGGAAGAGCCGCCACTTGCGCGAGCAGCAGGTGTGGTGGACAGCGCGCCGCGGGTGACCGGCATCTCACCTGCGGCTGGCTCCCCGGCCTAAAACGCTTTCCCTGTAGCGCGCCGCCTCGGCAGGCTCACCTCGCCCCGCAAAGTTTTCTGGCACCTTCCGCAAGTTCCTCAGCCACCCAAAAACGTAATTAATAGCGCGTTGTCGCGAGTGATGGAGAGGACTGCTCCACATTTACATACAGCGCTATCGAGAGAAACCGCGTGCCCCCTACAGGGAAACTTCGGCAGCCATTTACTCGCCCGCCTTTCAGAGAACAGGATGCATTAATTTCATCTGTCAAGATAGCTTAAGCAACAATTAATAGGTGTAATTAGGTAATGACGGGGTGATGGAGTCACATACGTGAATCAAGGAGAAATGAAACTGATAAGGAAGAAAGTACATGAGACGAGGTATTAAGAATTTTAAAAAAAATTAGTACAAAAACTTAACGCATCATATCAGTGAAATATTTTAAATTTTTTAGAAACTTCACATGAGAGTTCCTCTTCTTCTTCAGCACCTTTTCCCAACGTTAGGTGTCTGCTACATCTGATGAGTTTTATTGATCATTGGCGTGGGTAATTTGGAGCTTTTGTTTTACGACCGCATTCCCATGCTGACGTTAAGGGTTTTATACCTACTGTCAGGTCGTACTGCGTACTAATGGAGGAAGTGAAGTGTTGCTATTTATCTGAGAAAAGTGTGACTACGTTCTGTATGTGATAAGTGTATTTTTTTGTGTGAAATGTGTGGTTTATGAGGCTAAGTTTTGGGACCATTCCGGTATTTGTCTTGGTGACTGCCTAAAGACAGCAGTTAGAACGGCTGGTACGAAGGGGCCCGGAAGTGTGTCTGGCCCCGTTGAACCTACCAGAGCCAGTGTGCGGCGTCAAAGCGCACCGAAACACACTTCCCGGTAATATTTTTTTAAATAATAAATATATTATTCCATGTAAGTATGAGTTTTAAAATACACTGAGGTGACAAAAGTCATGGGATATCCTGCTAATAGCGTGTCGGTCCTCCGTTTGCCCGGCGAAGTACAGAAACACGACGTGGCATGGACTCCACAAGTCGTTGGAAGTCCTCTGGAGAAATAATGACCCATGCAGCCTCTATAGATGTCAATAATTACGAAAGTGTTGTCGGTAGAGGATTTTGTGCACTAACTGATGTCTCGATTATGTCCCATAAATGTTCAATGGGATTCATGTCGGGCGATCGCAGTGGCCAAATAGTCCGCTAGAATTGTGCCGAATGTTATTCAAATCAATCGTGAACAGCTATGCCCGGTGACATGGCGCATTGTCATCCTGGAAAATTCCATCGTTGTTTGGGTACATGAAGTCCATGAAATGGTTGCAAGTTGTCTCCCAATAGCAGAACGCCCACAGCCCACACCATTATGGAGCCATCACCAGCTTTCACAGTGCCTTGTTGACAACTTGGGTCCTTGCATCAGTTCTTACCAATTGAAATCGTGACTCATCTGACCAAGCCTCTTTTTTCCGAAATGGAATGTCCCATGCGTCTAGCTCCAACTAGCATACCGCGTTCGAAATCCGTTAATTCTCGTCGTGTGGCCATAATCACATAATCAACCTTTTCACAAGAAGCATTTGACCACAAATGAAAGTCCTGCTCAGGCACTGACCATTTATACAATTTGTAAGCGACAATAATGCCATCTATATATTTGTATATCGCTATCCCATGAATTTTGTCACCTCAGTGTATTTCTAGCCTACCTACGCGGAACGTTCAAGGGTTCCCATGCACCAGTTTGGAAATGTTTATTTCCCGAATCAATCTTGAGCCAGAAACCTCCTTGGTGCCTTTATGAACCATACGAATGAAAAAAACTTAGTTTTTACATGAATGCTCTCATGAGAGTCACGCGGGCCCAGAAAACATTCTGCAAGGAACAGCCTGTCAGAAGTAAGCCTACGAAATACTAAAATCCGTGATCTGTGCAATAATTTTTATAAAATCAGTAGTTATCTTTTTCAACGTTCAGTACAAACTAGAGATGACTTATGAAGCATGTATTTCGTATCAAGTTGTTTTAATTGGTGTAGCTCAGTCTCTCGAGATTATTTGCGCAGTAACAGACTCGTTTGTAAAAACGAGATATATGGTTCTTCTACAGGTTTTACAGTCAGCGGTTGCATCGCATTTTCAGACGGATTAAATCCAGATTTTTATTGCAGTATTTAAACTTTCAGGTTGTGGCTAATGTATTAAACGATTTTATTCTTAAACCTGTTATTGCAGATTTTGTTTGTACGTTGCCATGTGGTGGGTGTTGTTTCTGAATGCCGGCACTCATTTTTGGTGCGTGGCTGTGCGGTCCATTCTGCTCGTCTCTCGCCGCGGGCGGTCACTGCAGTCCACACGCGGGGCCAGTTACATAATTAAAGAGTCTCCTGGAGACACGGCGCAGCGAGAGTCCGCTGTGTAATTAACTGCACAGCATGCGTCTCAAAGCAACTCACAATTAGCACGCACATCATACTGCATGATCGACATTGCTCCATACAAACTAAACGGTGACGACCGCATTACCTCTTAATCCCATTCACAGCTTATACTGAAAATACCTATCTGCTCTGATATCACATTGCTATTGAAGTCGTTGTTACAATTCAAGTAAATGACATGGTAGGAGGAAATGCGTTCATCATCACATAAACGTTTTGCATGAACTAAAACTCCAGAAAACCAGTCTTCGATTTCTAATTAAAAAACACGTTATTTCAGCTTCAGCACTTAAAACGTAAAATTCTTCTTCTTCACCACCATTTTCCTAGTCCTGTGATGAGTTACGCATCATTGGTATAATAAGTTTGGACCTCTGGTTTTATGGCCTTGCTGATACCAAGCAATTTATACCTACTGCCAGGACCTACGTCTTAAGGCCATAACAACAATTCTTAGCAAATATGTTCTACTCTTTTTTATGATAATAATAATAATTCCTTGTGGTCGTAATGGCCTAGTAACAGGGTTTCTATTGGCTGCCCATTCCACCCCTGTCACAGTCGCCTTAACCTAACCCGGCAATCCTACCGGGTACAAGGGACCTAAGGTTTAACGTGGAATCCGAACCACGGAAGCGTTCTGAAATACTTCGCATTACACACCAAGCTGTGCCATGGTTAAAGGATGGGTAAAGGGCCTATGAAAATTGCCGCCGAGACTGGGATTCAAAAAGGGTACCTTTCGATCGTCAGTCAGACGCCTTAACCACTCAGCCATCAGACCTATCTTTTTTAAAGATAATATAACCTGTCAATTTCTCAACAAATATCATCTTAAGCATTCGTGTCTTCCGGGTGGAGACTGTTCAGTGGAAGTCAGCGCGTAAATTTCGGTGCATATGACAATTTTGATTTAATTGAAAACAACTGACAGAGCATCTGAAGCTGAGATAAACAACTGAAATCGAGATGCCCGGCGCGGCAGTATTATAAAACTCATTTACGGAATTCACAGAGGGCTTTGATTGTAATTTTTTGTTTTCTTGGTAAGTGCAATATAATTCGTTTAGATTCCTTCATCGCTCCTTAATGTATGGTATGACTGTTAACCTAGCAGTCGGTCGTCCTAAGCACTAGACTAAAATCCGCTACGTATTTTCAATTTATATGTTTAACAAAGTACTATCCAATGAAAACAGCATCCTTGACGACGATATGGAAATATCGACAGCACTGATGTTGAAACGCAGCTGTCAATTATCCCTGTCTTCAAATGTAGATTTTCAGACTGTAGTTACAACAGTGCCGAAAGAAAAATTTAGGCGGAAAAAATCAGAAAATCTGGTTGCTCTACTAATGTGGATCAACTTCAGAATGATTATTTGAAAATATATCCATTATTGAAAGCATATCGTCTGTTCTGTCTGGGTAAATATACGATATAAGGGTGAACGAAAAGAAAGGGAGCGCGAAGGGTTGCTCTAAATTCTACAAAGGGGGATGATCCACGTAATGAGGGGGGCGACATTAGGGTGCGCTGACTCAACTTCTGGGGAGGAAGGGTTGGGCAAGGAAGTCTTGTCTGTATGTGAGCCTTCTTATTATATGGCTGCTGACTCATCTACATGTTTAACGATCCGATAGTCCTTATTTAAAGGGATCACAGTTATTTCCTATAGCATTGTTTATCATTCCGTATTCAAGTAACGGTGAACTGATGTTTCACATTGTGTTTGCTAGAAATCTTTTAAATATTGACTGAGGTGTGCTACATAAATTGGAAGAATTACTGTATCCTTAGTATATATACCGTAAAATAATGTCAAAGAATCAAGATAAATAACTGATTCTTAACGAAGCAACTGCTCAGCTGAAACTTATAAGATAAGTTTTAAGCGTTTTGTACATACTAAACGAAAAGTTAAAATTATTATGAAATATTCAGATGTTACGATACGTCTAGTAAAATTATGCTTATAAAATGCCTAATTATCTGGGCTTGTCTAATGTGGAATACAATGCAGCAGTCAAGGAATCGTTAGAGAGTGAAGTCTAGTGCGTTAATTAGCCTTAGTGTGTCTTTAGGATACTTATCGCTCACATCTATTATATGATTTTTTAAGCTTTCCGCCTCTTTAAGGTCATTAGACGCGGGGATATATGTATACGAATAATTCCGTGCGGTCGTGATTATCTGGTGACTGGGTTTCTATTGGCCACGCATTCCGCCCCTATCGTAGCCTCCTTAACCTAACTCGGTAATCCTACCGACTACAGGGGACCTAAAGCTTAACGTGGAAACAGAACCATGGAAGCGTTCTGGCGTACTTCACATTACGCAATAAGCTGTGCCAGAGATGAAGGGCCTATAAAAATCCCCGCCCCGACAGGGATTCAAACCGGGAACCTTTCAATTATCAGTCAGACATCTTCACCACTGAGCCACCAGACCTCATTGGATGCCGGTAAGGACTGGGGTCTAGAAACGGCCTTTGCCCTTTAAGTAACCATCCCGGCATTTGGAAAACCATAGAAAACCGAAACCTGGATGTTCGGACGGAGATATGGACCTGCCTCTTCCTTCCCGAATGACAAGGCTAAGCATTACCGCTCACCTATCCATCGGGTTCTGTAACATGCTTGGTTAGTTTCTTCCGCTTCGTACACACACATATTTCATTGATAATTGCGAGAAAGCTGTTAAACAACTTAGATTCTTTAATGAAGATGGCTAAAACGTAAATTCCTCTCCCAAAAAAAAAAAAACAGCAAATTTGCTGCCAGTTAAGTAAGTTATTTTAATCAGTCTATAGGTAGCTATACGAGGCGAAGGATAAAAATGTTAACGAAAGCTGTTAGAATGTTTTACTGTGAAAATCAAAATCATTTCTTGTAGTAATTCTGTACTGAATATTTCATATACTCTGTCTTGTGGGTAATTCTCCCGCCTAGCCTTGCCGTTTCTCAGAACAGTGACAGTACAAAGCAGAATACTCGGGAGCAATCGACTAATGTAGCCTGCGGATCGGATAATTTTGCACACAGAAGTTTCCGAACGCTGAAAATTGCGAAACTGATCATTTATTCCAACACTGAAAGGCTAACTCAGGTTCTTTCAGCAGAAGACTTTAAAAGCGCCTACACGAGTATTCCAGCTCTATAAGGCATTAAAAGCTTTAAAATGCGAGTACTATTGGAAAGTCTTCACGGGAGTAGAGCACAGAACAGTAACAGTGGTAAATGTCGGCAGTTGAAATTATGAACGAAGATAAAAATTATTGGGCGTCTAATTTTTGTTCTATTTAATGTATAGGAAAAAATCAGCAGAATCTGAAAATAAATAACAATTTATTTTCTTCTTAGATGTTATGTAGAACGCAATAGTTATAATGAAAATATTTAAATCGCCGGCGTACTAGCAAATAAAAGATCTTCTTCAAATAAAGCTGCAGAGGTAATTTTTTGGATTGAAATATAGCAAAAATATTGTAGGGACGTACAGGTAGGGTACTGGATAATGGAAGCACAACTAAGATTATTTACACTGATTTCTTTCGATTTTTACTACAGCTACTAAGCAAAGAATATGGGCATTATCATGATTTATTGTTTAAATATTATTATTGTTTACATTGTTCAGAAGACAGAAAAGGAACAGTGTTTCAGTACTCTATAAATTAAAGTTTTTTAACTTTTCAGTCAAATATTTGTTTGTTATAGGGGTATACAGAATTTTTTTTGTACTTTTTGTTAGACTTTACGTCTCATCGCCGATGACGTAGCCAAAGAGTGGGGAAAAAAACTGGCATCCTCTTTAAGTAGAAATCATTCTGGTATTCGCATGGAGTGATTTTGGGGACTCGTGTAAAATCGAAATCTGGATTGGCGGGCCGTGGAATAGAACACGCCTCCCGAAATTCCACACTCAGACGTTAATTCTGTCATCAGTAACAATCGCGTGTTACAACTGAATTCAGCAAATTTTCACTATTATGATGTTACGTTCAGTGTAATAACGTAGAAAGTATATAAAACTACTGAAACATAATTTGTTAGCGTGACACGAGCTATCTTTCAGCGATTATTTATGGGTATATGTTTGCAATTTACTGGCGAAAAATCAATTTTTAAGAAGCTTTTAGAAGTCTTCAGAAGTTTTACCCATATTGTATGTACGAAATACGTAAAAAAATAGGAAATGAGATGAGTCTGAGTAGTGTTAACGCCTCGAGCCGATTTTTATTTTTATTAACGATTTTCATTAATGGAATATATCAAAAATAGAGAACGTACGCCATGCCACGTAGATATTTATAGATTTTGTATTTAAACTGCGCCCTAAACTTAAACGAATGATAAATGTTTAAAATGGACAGTCAAAACTTGGATTGGCTGGATGAAAAGCTAATGCGAAAGTGCCTAACACCGATTGATTTCGAAGGTACGGTTATGTAATACAGCTACTAAAAAAAAACAATCCACTATTGTGCGATGAGAAAAAAGACTAGACATTAGGAGGAAAATATTTTTTATAGTTCGTAGTCAACATCTGGAATTAAGGACCGAGCGTCGTGGTGAGCGGTTAACGCTCTGGCCTCGTATTCGGGAGGACGCCGGTTTGAATCCATGTCCAGGCATCCAGATTTGGATTTTTCATGGTTTCCCCAAATCATTCCAGGCGAATGCCGGAATGCTTCCTTCAAAAGGCCTTGACCAAAATTCTTCCTGTTCCTTGTCTCTAATCCCATCACGCCTCTAATGACCTTGACGTCGATGAGGCGTAAAGCCATAAGTAAAAGAAAAAGTGGAATCAAGAGCTGTTTAAATTTTACACTGTTGATGTTATAACACTCTGTTTCTCGAGTTTTCCTGCTAATGAGTTAGGAACGTTCAATGCACCCTCCCATACACCTGAAGTAGATAGCGTAGTTAACTATCAATAACATTAATTACTGGCAGGTAAGTGTCAAAAGAGGTTTATCCAGTATTTTATTTTCTACAGTATAAGGTAAGTTTCACTACTGCTAATGATTTGTGTACTGGCTCTTGATACTACCCTTTAATTGAGGACTGGAGTTTCTTACTCGACTATCCAATCAAATGGTAGGTGTCCATGTGTTTGGTAGAGCAAAATAAAGGGCCAGGCGGGAGTGGAACCCTCGTGGGCTCCCTCCCCTCTGCGGGGGGGGAGCAGTGCCGCGCCGCGCCGCGCGGTGTCCCAGTGACACAGTGCGGATGGGGCCGCGGATAAATCACAGGCTCACTAGCGGAGGCGGCAGATATTAGGTGGGAGCGGGTGTACTGCGCCGCCTCACAAAGGCGGCTGGGTCTACAAACAAGTAGTATATCATCTTGTGCTCGTATTGCGTCTGTTCGGCAGATTACGGTAATATTTCTGAAGGAAATCAAAATATTCGTAACACAAAATATGCTTCCAGTAGATTCTGGAAGGTAAAAAATGAAAAAAAAAAATCAATTTTATTCTTATGAGGAAAATTTAAATAAAAGAACAAAAAGCACAGTGAGAAATACAACAGTCTGTTATCTCTTTTAACTTAAGTTTTGAAAGCTGAATGATTTAAAGCAGTGGTTCCCAACGAGGGTGGAAGAAGTCATAGGGGCGTTTATAGTCAACGGTAAATTTGGAATCGTTGAGGACCAGCCCCTGCTTTCCAGTATTATATCCGGTTTTTAGGATTGCATAAATATAGTTTTTCTTCGCATTCCCATCATTATCTGTAGTTAAAAGAGGATTTAGCGTAAGCAGCAATTTATTATCTAAGAAAAGAAACAGATTTTCAACAGTGGAACCAGGAAACTTAAGATTGCTCTTTACAAATAAAGCATCAAATATCGTAAAATTAGCGTCTTTACACCAGGTTCAACCGAGTAATTAACAATATTTTTGGTAATATGTATTTTTTAATCAAACTGTGAGCAAAACAACAAGTTATATCTTTATTAAAAGAATTTTAGAAATATGTCTTTGTTTTTCTACATATTTGTATTTGAACACTTCACCTAAGAGACGCTCCAATGAACCACTGTTTCATAAAATTGGTTACGAGCCAAAAAACAGAAGCACTATGGTTTAAATTATTTATTAGGAGAAGGGGAGATCATATGTTCCTTTTTCTGAAAAAGTGTGGATGAGTAAGTTTTTGTGCGAAAAGGGGACCGCTAGTAATGTTCTTTTCGAAAATTTGGTGCTAGGCTGGAAAAGGTTGGGAACTTATGATTTAAGGTATCAAGTTATATCCCATTTTCGCCGTTGCTTGGTGAACACTACTTTCTGGAAGCTATAACAATCGTAGTTAAATACAATTAGCTCACAGTCAATATTTTCTTACTGCACCTTGTGGATTGTACTATTATATTATAATTATTCACTTGTACCAGGTACATGTCGTCAACTTCTCTGAGGTAAAATAGCATAGGGAACGTTAAGAGCACAATTTCTTAATCAAGTTGGAACGCAAAAATAGTTGAAGCTGCGGAAGTGAGATATACATATTTTAAATTTTCCTAACTTAGGTGAAATTGTATTTGTTTCCTATTCAGTCAGACACAAGCGGAACTTGGATATATGGACATTGTGGAGGAATATGGCCTGAAATTCAATGTAAAGAAATGTAAATACATGGTAACAATCAGAAAGAAGAATAGGTTAACCCACGAAATTGTGATGGCATGAGAACAACTTAAGAAGGTAAACAGGTTCAAGTACTTGGGGAGTGTATTAGAGGAATGTGGAGGAAATGATGGTGAGATAAGTGAAAGCGGAAGACAAGCAGAGGCGTTTCTAAGGAGCATTAGAAATCTGATATGGAACGAAGATTTGCCACAGAGTAGCAAAAGAGTAATCTATCATACATACTATGTGCCTGTCTTGACTTATGCTGTTGAAATATGGACAATGAAGAAGCGGGACATCAGCAGAGTATAAGCAAGCGAAATGAAGTTTTTAAGAGATAGAATGGGAGTTACTAAAATGGACGGAATAAGGAATAATGTGATTAGATGCACAATAAAAGAGGAATCCCTACAGGAAAGGGTAGAGAGGACCAGACCGATATGGTATGAACATGTAAAGAGAATGGAGGTTCAGTGAATCCCAAGAAAAATCCACGAAATTAAGATGCATGGTAAACGACCCAGAGGAAGACCAAGAGATGGATGGCTGAAAGGAGTGGAGGAATGTGTACGAAAGAGAGGAGAGGAATGGAACAAGGTGGTGACAGAGAAGTGGTGGGAAGAAAGAAGGAAATGGAGAAGCTTGTGTATGAAGCTTACCCGGCCAGAGGCTGGAAACTGTTGAGGATGATGATGATCACAATTAGACAACAATAATGAGATACATTTTCATACGTGACGTTTTCTATGGTATCTAAGTAATTTATCGGTATAGAAGCCATCCTGTAAGTAAAGTCATGGCACAACGCATCACTATGGCGGTAACGCTCTGACCTTACATTCGGGACGATTCGAATTCCCGTCCGGGCATCCAGATTTGGGTTTTACATCGTTTCCCTAAATCACTCCAGCTGAATGCCGGTATGGTTCCTTCAAACAGGCCAAATTTCCATTCCTTCCCGTTCCTTATCCCCAGTCATTTACCTTCTCTAATGATGAAATGTAAAGCCATAAACAAAAAAAACTTCACTGTGGGTAGTTTTACTCAAATAATTTGGCTAATTTATGCTCTATATGTGCACAGACCGACGGAAGAATTAAAACGTGTTGTTTCTCTTTTTGTGAATCATTAGGAAATATGTCACTAATCTGCATAAAAAAATCCTGTAAGTTAACAGATGATGACTTAAGCTATCACTATGTACAGTTTTGTAAGAGTCCTTCCATTAGTTTTTTTGTGATCTACAGAGAGACAGAAAGAAAGAGAGGCAAACTAAATTTTACTGTTTTTGGCATTTCTATCATCGTTAGTGTACGTTGAAATTACTATTTTTTAAAATTAATTTCATGTATAGAAACAACCTTTCTACAATTTTGTTAGACAGTACAGATATGGATTAACATCCTTCGAATGCAACTGATTTTTAATACGTTTTAAGTTTTTTAACGCGTTTGTCTTCTTTCACTGAAGTATCATCAGCGGTAATTTTTTTTGTGTAAGTCTGATTAAAATACTACTTTTTGCTTGTCCGTACTATGTATGAATTCTCGTGTGATGAGCCATCGTTTATCAAGCCAATTAATATAAAAATAAGTAATCATTAAGCTTAAAATGCCCACAGTAAAAGTAAGTGGATTTATTTTGTAAACAGTTTTCCTATACGCCAATATCAAACATTATCATACAGCATAAAAGTTTCCGATGTGTATTTTACATTGACTGTTGTCTTAAATAATACGAAATATTAATTATTTACGTATTGTTAAAAGAAAATATTTATCCCATACATTATATGTTATTCGAAAATTTTTGAATAAATTTTATCCATGAACAAAGGATTTATTCATTTTGATCAAAAGGAATTGTTTTGTGTGGTGTAAGGTACCATTCGACGTAGGTACGAAAGGGACCGTTGTTAAAAGCAAATCAAACAAAGCTTCTTAACCATTTTTGGCAACAAATTGCCCACAGCTTTAATTACAAAAATTAGCTTCGTGCAGGTGTATTCCGTAGTTCTTAATGTTAGGCAGTTCACAATAGCTATCTGCAACTTCCATCCCTCGTTAAGAGCGCTAATGTTGGTTTAATAACTTGACTTAAGTGCGATAATTTAGAGAACGGATGCTATTTGTTCCACGTTTACCTCATTAGAAAAATTACTAAAAGGTGCATTGTGAGGGGACTGAAGTTATTATGACTCTTAAAGATTTATATGAAAATGGGAGTAACTAACTCTAGTTGATCACACCAATCAACAGGCATGTAGATCAGCACAACAAAACTTATGGCAGCTTGTCTTATCCTCAGAGTGTTTGAATTATGTAAGCGATTTGTCAACCTGTCATGCTGACTATAGATTATTGTTTTATAGAATGTGTTATACCGAAACTTCGTGTAGATTTGCTAAACAGATCTTTCCGTGGAAGGGTTTCAGAAGGAAAAGAAAGATTACATAGAACCGATTCTGTTACAGTATTATAGAATCCATTATTTTTAAGCTCCTCTGTTTTCAAAGACATATTTTGAATTTCTTTTTTCCATGCCTTGACTCCTTTAATTAGCGATATCCCTGAGCGGCCTCCTTTTTTTTCTGTTTCATGAGGTCACCATTCCAGTTCGTTCCATGACCAAACATATCGTTTTATTCTCGTTATGTGGCTATTCGTATCATTTTACTTTGCAGACATTTTTGCCATATACTCCATTCGTTTCTCATAAACTGCGTTTTCACAGCTTCCATTATCTATCGAAGTTTGTGCATTATAGAGACTCATAATAAGTGCAATTTTCCCAGAGATTTTTTTTATTTTTCTGTATAATTTCATGTAGGTTAGAAGATATATCTCGCTACTGATAGTTTGCTTGCATAAAGCACAATCTGTACCGTAGGATAATCGAAGTACCAATCAGTACGATGCACGAAGACGATATTAGCATTTTCTCAGCTTACGAAATAGATCTTCTATCAGCAATGCACTGTTTCAGATACTATGATAGTTATTCTTTATACTTAGTGCTCCAGGCGAAAAAACGTTTACCCGATAGACTGAAAAGTTACAGAACCTAAAAGCAAACTAAAACGTATGCAGGAACGTTCAGATAGTTGTTTGGTGTAATCCGACCTTTAATAGCTTTTCATCTCCAACTTGTGGTGTGACAGCGTCACCCACAACGAATATAATTAAATTATTATTAATTATATTCATAATTCTCTTTTTCTTTTCTTTTTTTTTATTATATTCAAGTTTATTAATTATTTAATCTTGCAACGTGTAAATAAATTGTAGATAATGAGGGTTGTCTGAATAGGTTAAATGTACGTTTAAACCAGGGCGGCCAAAGGTATAGTTTATTATAAATTAATTTTTCTGTAAACGCATGGCTCAGCACGGTTGAATATCGAAGGCTAGGGACTGCCATTTCGGCCGTTGAGAAAGGAACAATGGAGCAGGCGAGGCGACAAGGTGACGCCGGGCCAGCCCGGCTTGAGTCCCGTTGGAATTCGGTCAACGAACTACCCCACCCTGCTACTACCCCGAAGGCCAAGTAGGAAACGCGCGAAGGAGTCAGCGAATGTGACGCGTGATATTAAACACGTGACGACGGAAATGTGTAGCTAGCCAATCCTGAACATTTATTGGGGGCTACAATACTAATTCCATGGAGTTCTTTTACATGTGGAGTGCAACTAGCCGAGGAAGAAGAGGGAGCCATTTTAGACATCACTTGGGTCCAAGACGAGCTGGTGAACGGACGTATCAGCCGATACGCTCTCTGATGATCATTGTGGTTGATCATTTCTTGCTTTGGGAAAGCGAGATGTTAAGTGGCGTGCTTGCCATTATTTGGAAGTTATGCTAATAACGCGGGCGTAGCCGCGTATTTAGCTTCCATTGCTGCAGTGGCATTGTGTTTGTCGCTCACCATCATGGCGATGATTCTATGGTAATGTACCAGAAACGACGGTCACTATCCAGTGGATTTTAATAGACTTATGAGCCCTTAAGCGACGCCTGGGTTAAGACTCTGCTCCCGCCACTTAAATTCTGAGCTAGCTGAATTTATATTTCGATTCAATTTTTTCTTAAGCATCTTGCTGTTTGTTAATTCAATTTTGATGCTTTTCATTCACTTTATACGGCGCCCCCTGGGATTTTCCTTTGTACAGTAAAATGTTAGCTTCAATTTGATGGCCTGTGTTGCCATGTTATTTCAATGTTAACTTTGCTGTTTTTATTACTTGTTTGAGATATTTCATTCAGTTTTGTTTGCTTACTCTGGCGAATTGTAAACGTCGGGTATTGCTTGTTTTTTGCTGATCTAATTGTGGTTAACGTAACGTTAATTACTACCCGACCTTGTAAGGCCATAAGACTCAATAAATGAGGTTTTATTTTGTGTCTGAAATTCATGGTTCTAGGTAGTAACCTATTAGATCCCCTTTTAACATCATTATTATATGTATTTTTCATTTTCAGGAGTTATTTCAGAATTAATAATAATTCCCCCCTCCCTTTTTTTTGGCAACTCACGTTTTTTTTCTTAACGGTAGCCAACAAATGGTTTTTATTACAAACTAACCACCGCCTGAAACATCTACAGAATCTCTACGCATTAATACGATTTCTGGCATGAATAATTCTTATCATCACATTTTCAACTTCCATAAATCAATACCAGATACCTCAAGTAGTGCTCTACAAAAATTCCTCCCGGCAAAGTTAATCTCAGATCTCTTGTGTAGTCAATGTGATTTAATAACACAATTTAGCAACATTATATTTACGATTGCTCCATATTTATTTCTAAATAAATTGGCTAAGTATGGAGGAAGTTTTTTGCCCGTTTAACTTCCAAGGTTTTACACTGATCACCAGACGTAGATGAGCAGAGATAATATTACCAACGAACTTCAGTGTAGTGGTGATACCAGGCTGGCTGTGTTTGGACCGTGGCAATGAGCATAACGCAGCAATGCCCTGGTTGAACTTTCTCACAAGACGTGTTGTTTCCTGAGCGCGGGTGGGACTACACGTAGAAAGGTTAACATGTCACGAGCAGGGAGGCGTTGCTGTTTCTTTCCAAGGCACTCGACTGGCAGATACACCGAGAAAGTAACGGTAACTCATGCTGGGGGTCAAGGAACATCGTTTGTGGTACTCGTCTGCTTTGCTCTGAAGCAAACATGACATCTCACACGTACATGCAATCGCTTTCTTTTCTTCGAGAGAAGTGTAAATGAAATTAAACCGGTTTATTTTTCCTGTATACAAATGCTTTTGCAGTTTTCTTGCTAGTAATCCTGGCATTTCCAATTTTACTATATCTGGCACAGCAATTTTATATAATTTCGTTACTGACTGATGATTAGTTCGGTGTTATTAATTGAAGGAACCCTAGGAGTAAGTAATGTTAACTTTCATCTTGCGTAAAATAGATAGTAATTGAAATCACATTGCTTACTTGCAATTAGTCGAGCCGATCTGGCGAAAACTACTAAATATTATTGTTTCCATTCTAGCAGAAGATTTATTGTTTTATTTTGTGAATGTTAACATAAGGAGTACTTATGAAAGTAGTAATTTATTATTTTCAGGTGTTAATTACAATATTGCTCTGCTACTAGCAAGCAAGGCGATATTCTCATCTGCTGCACTGATTACCAAGTTCCCCTTCATTCAGAGTATGCACTTTGCCGAACAGTTTGTTGGCACGCTGTGCATGAAATGATTGATTACAAGGGAAACGAACGGACCGTAGCTTATATGAAGTAGTAAATTGGTTCAAGTAGAGTAGTGAAGAAATAAGGTAGCAGGTAGCCTTCAGAAAACTTTCATTCAATCAGTAAAAGTAATAATATGTACAGATACCCTGAGCGAAGTCGCAAGTTTTCGCGACAAACCTAAGTATTTATAAACTGTGGATAAGAATAATACTATTATCCTGGAACATAATCAGTTAATCTTTGTGCTAAGAATAGACTCGGTCGCAAGACTTTCAAAGAGATGCATTGTTTAGTTTATTTTGTCAACTGTTATCCTTGCATTCTGTTGTCTCTTTTATCCACCTGAAATTTTCTGACATAATTACATTCAGTTTGTGAGTTGCAGTTATTGAGGGAGTGATAAAAAAATTACAATATTCACTACCGAATTCAGCAGTCTGTGTTATTATTTTATCATCCCTTGACTGACCATACTGAAATTATCGAATTGTACACACAAACTCATAACACCTTTCTGATTTGGAATTCTGAAGTGGGTACAAAGACCTTTTTGATCATTATGATATCGACAATTTCGTGATAATAGAATTAATGGTAATACACATTTTTGAATAACAGTGAACAGCTCGTATATTTATGCAGTTTTTGCTGATAGTATAAGGAGCGTAGAAGGTATAAAGAGGACTTAGGAACAGCTGTAAAAAAAAGAAGGTTAACTCACCACGGGAGTGTTCAGTTCGGCAGAAGCAGCGTCTGAAACAAAATGGTACATCATAATTAATTTTCAATGAAACCATACAGTAATTAATTGTTATTAAACATGCATTTCACACGTTTCTTGTGAATCGAAAATAACTCTCACTGCCAATAACAATAAATTATGATTTATCAACTCAAATTTTATCTAGCCCGATTGGTAACCCTCACGTTTACATATATGTAATAAAGATATGGATAGGAAAATAACCAACGCTTACCAAAGCTGAAGATTGCTGTGGCTTTGAAACATGGAAAAACATGTACACACATTGAACGTTAAAATTTTCGGGCTTATATCCGTTTTCCAATAATAGAGTAAGGTTTATGCCTGATTGAGGATGATTGCACCTCAATTAGGCAACTACCTCACTCAATTGTTGAAGAAGGGATATAAGCCCGAAAATTTCAACGCTCTATGTGTGTATGTGTATCTTCTGCTTTGGTAGGTGGTGCTTATTCTCCAATCCAATTAATGTATCCGTTTTTAGCGATTTGTTTCTTATATATATATAGAGAGAGAGAGAGAGAGTGATCAAACTGTGTCTTTTTTTTGTATGTGACTTCAAATCTGCAGCATGGTTTATGATTCTATGTGACCTATCGCTGGAGCTGACAGTGGAAGTCTATTGATAACCTCTTACTTTCTTAATGACATATTTCGTTAATTTATGTAAGTAAGCAAGAAGAGGTGATAATATGACACCTCAGTTATCTCATGCTAACGCTTTACCTTTTAAAAAATTGAAGTTTAATAAACCTAAATTAAAAATTGTTAACTGAATACCGATAGAATAGCAGATAAATTACATCCGCTAACTAGCAACGCGCATTGAAAGCGTAAAACTCACTCACTAAGGGCCATAGGTCCTAGTCCGACTAGACGTTTAGTTAAAAACATGTATTTGAAAAATATATAAGTATATGCTGAAGCATCAAGATTATTTGAGATGCGTATCTTCCTTGCTGTACATAGAAAGAAAATATATACAACCATCTTAAGACATCATCTTATTTCTGGAATAAAAACACTAATCATGTATAAGTTCGTCCAGTATGCGTGTATGCGTAGGTGCCAGGTGGGTAGCATCAACAATAGGAAACTACCATTTTCTGGACTTTAATTTCATGCGACAAAATTACGAATAATGGGAGCAATAATAATAGAGTAAACAGTTGCCCTCGGCAAAGAACATAAAACGTACGCAGCGGTCTGTCTTCTCCTTACTAGAGACCTACGTGCAAACGACTTGTGTGGCCTCTCCACACTGTTATTACGAATCCTTTCGGTTTATTCAGAAGCATCTGTCCTCTGTAAACTCAAGCCAGTAACTGATAATTGCATTTATTTCTGTGCGGTGGGTCCCACCCTGAACGAATTTAAGTTATACAATGAAAGCTGCCCGATATGTCTTAAACAAAATCTTTAATGATAGCGTGAAAGGTGTAGAATGACACAG
Source organism: Vandiemenella viatica (assembly GCA_031002005.1). Lineage (NCBI taxonomy): Eukaryota > Metazoa > Arthropoda > Insecta > Orthoptera > Morabidae > Vandiemenella > Vandiemenella viatica. Next base: position 337,292,833 of record JARYHS010008074.1, on the reverse strand, counting down.
AATCGTGCCCTGATTGAGGCAACCATTGCTTTTCAAACAATCTTGTCACAAAATATTCAAAATTTTTGTCTACTAAAAGTTTCCTTGAATGCTTAGCATTTACATTCAAACTAATGTTTTCTTTATGTTCTCCATGTAATTTTATTACAGTTTCTTGCCTCCATTCCGCTCGTCAAAAGAACCGTAACAGCTCAAAAAGTAAACTTAACTGCTTCAACGGCTTTTTCGAGTACTTAATCCAATCGGACGTTTTAATCAAACAGTGAATTATCCAGTACTCCAGACGAAATCTCAGGAGTGAAACTGTTCATTCAGAAATATAACTTGAACCCAACGAGGGCTCAGTCAAAGCAAACCGCAAAGTGCTTGGCTGGTGGACGTGACTCACTGGTTCCAACCCAGGAATCTTTACAGGCGTTAAAACTAAACTTTTCCTATGTGAAGTAAGGTAGGACGCTGCTTGTAATTTGCATTCAAATTTAAATTGTAGGTTTCCTTAGGTTAAGCGGTTGTGGAAGAAAATAACTGGCAACCCATAGGAACTCTGTCATAAAGCCACTAAAACCAAACGGGATTATTATTATCCACCTCGCTACGGTTATGCGGTAAATAAGAATGTCGGGCAGTCGCAGCAGGAAGTCGGGAATGTTTCTTAACGATACGCTGTAGCACTGGTACACCTGGCTGTAATATGTGAGTCAATAATTTTCTGAATCTAATGAACACAACATTGCACTAATGTATTGTAACAAGCTAAACGTGCCTAACTTGGAATGTTCCCCTCACTAAGTGTCTTCCAGCACGGCTGTCCAATTTATCGCGGCTCCTGTGTAGCGGGAGCGTTAACCGGAAACAGCAAATCACCTTGAGCCCATTCCGTAGTAACTCACCGCCAGCTGAATATCTACAGGTCTGGCCCTAAGTGGTGACCAAAAAACCTTATACACTGTATGTAAGCTGCGAGGAAGTTCTGCCCTTTACCAGGAACCTCACCTGCATTTTGGAGTCATGCGTAATCCAAACAGAGATTAATATCCTTTCACCAGTACACGCCTGAACTGGAGTTTTGCATGATTTTCATAATGAGAACAAGAGAATATAATTCTTTACTAAGATTCACTAAAAGGTAAGTCCAATAGTAATTTTCCAACAGTTGTCCAACTTAATGAGTAGCGTCCTCAACCAATTTTAACAGTGATGTGGAAGTAAATAACAATTGCAGAATAATATAATTGTTTCGAGAAATATGAGTTGTGAAATGTACTGTTATGGCATTTACCCGATTTTACTTCACGTAAATTTCCTACATAGAAAATGAAAGAAAATATGTCAGTTGTAAGTTTTCATTTTTTTTGTTATTATTAATATTTCACAGAAAATGTTGAATCATTATCTATATTAGCCTATAATTACTGTTTTTCCCTCATTGAGAAATTGACATTTACAAGAGCTGACCGAGCGTGGTGGGTGAGCGCTAACGCTCTGGCCTCGCATGCGGGAGGACGGCGGTTCGAGTCCCCATCCGGGCATCCAAATTTGGGTTTTCCATGGTTTTCCCAAATCACTCCAGGCGAATGCTGGGATGCTTCCTTCAAAAGGCCATGGGGGAATTCCTTCCCCTTCCTTGTCCCCAGTCCTTTCCCACCTCTAATGACCTCGACGTCGACGAGGCGTAAAGCCATAAAAAATGAAAGAGCTGAAATTTACCAATCAGTATACCACAATGAAGGTTGCAGCATCATGATGTGCACATTACTAATTATTATCGCTTTTATACAATGAAACGGATAAAGTTTAATACTTCTTTTAGCTCCTGGTGGGTAACTGATGTCCAATCATTAAATGTTCTCAATCATTTAATTATCCTCTCTGCATGTAATTTATTTCTTCTGCTTTTATGTCACTCCTTCAAAACATTTTGAAAAGGGAATGTGTTAGTCGTTTACCATTGTTCTCAAAGAATAAACCTTGCGAAATACTACAGTAAAATCCGTGATTAATTGGTCAAGGTGAAGTTTCTAAAATATTTTCTGAACTTTCTTTTTAGTAATTCGTTTCAGCTACAGTCAATGTTTTCAGTATCTGTAATTCGGTTATTTTTTTGAACCCTATTCCGAAAGTGTGAGCAGTCGACAGGTTACAACGTGTCGAAAGTGTTCCTGTGATCTGAAGAAATATTTATATCCCACGTTAAGGGTGGAGAAAGATGGAAGGCGAATGAAAAATAAGCGAATTCGTGCACAAAAAGTTCGTCTTGTGTATTGTAATAACGACATCAGCATTACGTAGGGAAGAGAAAGTGACAACGAAAGGATATTAATTTGTCATATTTGGATCTAATGTTTAATATTTACACGCAAAAGGAAAGTGAATAATCCATCAAGTAAGGGGAGTGTTAAGTTGTTAAATCACGTGTTAATTATGATGGTAAAGTTACATGTCTCGAATATTTGATCTCTTTAGAATTTCCCAAAACATCGTAACTATCAGAACTCATGAGTAAAGAGGAAAACGAGTTAAACCGAGGCTACAAGAGAAGACGCGTGAAAGTAGTGGTTAGCTAGCGCTCCCAGTGATTATAGTAAAGAATCCTATATAAAGTAACAGCTGGAACTTTCTCGGACATATACTGTAGGGTTGGCTTCTACACACCGGTGTTGTAAAAATGCTCACGATTGAAAACTTTAGTTGTTAGTAACGCATCAGATATGATTGCAACTAGAATAGTTTTTGATAGCGAAAGTAAGCAACCTACAAACACATATTTACCAACAGAAACATTATTCGAATCCAGTCAGCATCGTAATAAAAAAAGTTTAAACTTTGGCAACTTTGTATCACTGATAACATGCGGTTGCAAACAGTTTTATCTATGGATCAGAGAATTTTGGTCTTAATTGTAATTTAAATACGCCTACTAGGGTATAGATTATTTCGAAGACCATGGCATCTGAAGACATTTTTCCAAAAAAAGGACTTATCAAATAAAAGGAATTGAACAAATTAAATGGAAATCAACGATGGGAATAGGTAAAAAATAGAAAAATAATAAAATAGGTAACATATTTCTTTGTATGCAAGTTTAACTCTTTTCCTAAAGCACTTTGGTCATGGCTTTCAAATGGCTTAGCATAATTGGTAATATTTATTATCATGGCAGTAAAACTGCCAAATTTCTATTTTCCATTTCTTTTTTTTATTTCTGTAGCAGATATTAGCACTGATATCTTGCAGGCTAGTGGAATGAAGCAATATTAACTGAAATGAGTATATACTCCAGGAAAATAGGACTCAAACATGAGATAGAGCAGTAATTTGAGGGACTTCACAAGACTGTATTCAGATTGCACAAATAACTTTGCTAGGTACTCTGTAATTTCACGAAAAATCCTGTTATGTAATCTCACTCTAATAAAAGACAAATTGCATTGGCTTAAACAAGACCCCGTATGTTTTGTCGCTACGATTCACTATGTTATGTTATGAGTTGAAACTAAACAGTCCGAAATAAAAGTAATAAGAAGGCATTTAGTCAGCTGCCTTGTTAACAAAATAATTGAGTCTCAATATAAAATGTAATAGTATGATAAAAGAAAGGAAAAATAATTTTCACTTATAAGCAGTAGAGTACAAAGTAGAGTGAAAAAGTTAAAAATGATAAAGACTCTCTACCACCATTTTTACCTTGGAATTGAATGGAAAGAAATAAAAATTAACCGACATGTTGTGACGATCACAATAAACATAATTAACGCTGTCTGGGGTGTGTGGAGAAGAGAGGTTTCATTTATTAAATAAGCTAGCTGTTTTACGAGTCCTCTGTCTTTGCCCTGGTTGCACAGTGCGATAGCCAGCCTTGCTACAGTGATCCGCAGACATCCTCCGTGCAGACGCTCGGGGTGCCTCGCCTTCCTGGAGGAAACGACGCCATTAACTTAATGGCGGTACCGGCCCAGCCGTCACACCCTGATGTGTCATGATCGATATTTTTAATTTATTGGAGCACACTCGAGTCGAGGCAAATTGTCGATTATTAGCAGTGCGAGGGGACATTACTCGCCGCTCATTCCTTGTCACTACAATTAACCAGGTCACTGCCCGAGGAGCGCACGTGCTGTCAAACTGACCTCAGAGATACATACTCTAGATCTTCTTCTCTGGTTTCTTTGCTAAGCAGTTATGCTGACTGAGTGATAACTCTGCTTCTAGCAGTGAAAGGAGCCCTTTCCATCCATTTCTAGGAAAGTTTGAAACTTCAAAATAAACTTGTGCTGAAATATTATAGGTAATAATTCTCAACATGCTCTTCTTAGTCTCTAAATATATTAATTAAGAACCATTGTTGAAATTCCTTTGCCTGTTACATTTCGAATTGGAACTGTTTTCTTGATTTCTAAACAGCATCTATGACAATGTTGTACCTTTATTAACGTCACACGTTGCATAGCCGTCAAAGACGATTAAGTTATGTTTTTGCGCCATTGATTTGGTGACTTTGTTATTATTTCAGTGTGCGTCGAACTCTTAACTACCATTGGGAGCACTCGAAATAATAATTCTGGGGAGTGAGTGTAGAATGAATCTTCATTTTTTTATTTTGTTTAGAGATAAAATGTAGGTTACACGACTAGGGTGTGTAATGCATTGAGTAGTATGAAATGTGATTAAAGTGCCGATCCTGGTGGTAGTGGTATGGATGTTACCAAGCAAGAGATTGTTGTCGAGTGAGGGTTCAAACCTATCTGAAATTTCACTAATCATTGCAATCTAAGTCTGAGGTTAACGATTTCCTCATTTCTTTTTCTTTCTCGCCGTACTCAGTTTGAAATATAATTTCTTGTTAATTAGGAGTGTCCATAAACTACGTGGCTCGGTCTAGGGGGGAAGAGGGGGGAGGGTAGAAAGATTTGCTGGGCTAGTGGAGGGAGAGATGGGGATCGGAGCCAAGCCAGGTTGTTTTTCAATTATATTATTTGTTATAGTTAAAATAAGGTACAGAACATACAACAACATGTGAATATTTATATCCGTTATTTAATAACCTCCGTATGTAATTAGGATAGTCTGACAAGAGAAAACAGTGAAAAATGTCTTCAGGCATCAATAGGGTAAAAAGCAACGTGCCACTTGGTAGGGGAGGGGGGGACGTTGGAGGCATAAGCCACGTCAGGCCATGTGGGGGGGGAGGGGTGGAAGTTCATAGGAGGCCAAAATGGGGCTTTGTAGTTTACGGACTCTCCTTTAATATATTGCCTAGGTAACATGATGGTAAATCAAGTTCATTTTAATGTTAGCGGAACAATGAAAGTGTTGTCATCTATCTAAAAGCCATTGAAGTTTATCTAATAATCTTTTTAATCTTTTCGTGTATCTGTTTCAGATTTTTCACGTTTTTATGCAGGTTTGTCTCAACCCATAACAGATAGGCCTATAGACCGAAGACAAAATTTTAAACTGAGGTGATCGTGGTTTCCCAAATTCTCTGTTAAATTGCTATATTATAATTTCATTATTTATTCGGGAAGCTTGCTTTCAATAGTTCGTAGCCTGGTCCTGGGATCAAATCCTGGGGCCAACAGGAATTTTTAAGAGTTCTGTGTGATCAACTGAGCTACGCCAGGACATTACGTGGTTCGGATTCCACGTTAAACTGAAACTGTAGGTCTCAGAGGAATGAAACTGACCGTCCTACCTCTGACACTAGTGTTCTTTTGGATTCCTGCCATTCTGTGCACGATTAGGTGAAGAAAACTACCCATACTTGAGGGCGAATTTGAGCCCACTGTCGAGCACTTTGCCACACTCCTTAATTAAGTAACCCATAGGGACGCAACAATTACTGTTTAGCAGTGATTGTTTGCTCAAAACACCTAGATGTCTCGATTGTGTATCTAGTGGCGCACAGTGGATTTGTGCTGGTGTCCCGAACAGGCGCCCGCTGGCCTGCTTCTGCTAATGCACGCCGCAGCGCCTGTAATTAACTGAGACGAGAGGCTCGTCCAGACGACGCGATGCGTCCCAACCCCGTCTGAGCCGGTGACAAAAGGCGGCCACATCGGCGCCTACATATGCCATTGTCGGCCTGCTATGCAAATGGCGTCGCTTTCTTCGCTGCCATTCTCTGGGCGCGCACACAGACAGAGGCGGGCGGGCGGGCGCAGTTTCGCCAGCAGAAGTTTTCAGCGCTCCCGCCTCTGTTCGCTCCTTGTTTTCCCGGCCAGAGTCTCTTTTGTCCCCGTCACAATGGCGGTGTTATACCGTGTTGATGTGCGCCCCGCGCCAGCCGCCGACGCTCATATTGAAACATGTGCATCGTTGTTTTCATTAATCATCTGCCTGCAGCATTAAAAGCCTCCAGACTATAAGAAAATCCTTATTAAGAAATGTTACTTCTCTCTCTTTTCCGCTCTGCGAATTGGACAGCCGTGAGCCGGGCAGGGTGGAGTGGGGAAGACGAGGATGCCCATATATTAATTTTATCTGCAACAAGATTGTTTGGGTGCCTTCTCTTTGGCGAAGTTTTTTTTCTTTTTTTCCTTCAAACCTTCTGGCTACGCAGTGGAGTAATCTGGATACTTTTACCATGGCATGCAACAGCCTACTCGAGAAAATTAATTCTAAGCAGCTCATGGATGAATTTGCATTTATCGTATAATGATTGACGTAGAGGAGGTATTTTAGTTAATTAATTCTGAGGAATGCAGTTCATTTGATACTACACCCACAGAGATGACTTGATCCCATAGTTAAATTGCCTAGTTATCTGATTAAATTTCTGTTTATGCAAGTGTGAAGTCTATGATTCGCTGACGATGGAGGTCATTGCAACCTGAGTTCATTGGCCTTTCTTAGGGAAAGAAAAAGTTCCATACCGCATGCTAACGATCCATGTAAAAAGATTTCAGGAGAAGGAAAAATAAATTTCAAGTACTGAACCACCACTATCCTTTTTCAAATTGGAACTATGTTCTTGCTAAGAAACTTCAGTCACTAGGATTTTCTTCCTCCTCAAATTGCAAGAGTAACCTAAGAAGCATACATCTGAAGATGGAAATTGTTAGACTAGAATGGAATTCTAATCATATAATTATCTCCATAATTTAAGTTAATTACAAAGTAAGAAAGAAATAAAAAAATATCCAGTATTATTTTTTCCTTGGTGCTTTACGCCTCGTCGAAGTTGAAGTCATTATTGGCGGTAAATGACTGGCAGTAGGGAATGGAAAGTAAATCGATCATAATCTTTGGAAGAAACCATCCCGCAGTGAATTGGTAAAACCGAAATCTGGGTAGCTGGATGGTAATAGGAATCAGTGTGCTCAAGAATGACAGGCTTGAGGGATAGCTCACATCCATCAGGCTCGGTTCCCCACAAAAATAAACTGTGATTCGATAGTTAGAAAATATGCTGGATTTATCAGTGCCTTATTAAGAAATGTAACTTCTCTCTCTTTTCCGCTATGCGAATCGGACAGCCGTGAGCCGGGCAGGGTGGAATGTGTAAATTTTGTGTTTGGACGGTGCGAATTTTACAATACTTTTTCCATTTATTTGACTTATAACAAATCGTTATTTATTTGATCTCGGAGACTAAATGGCATATTATTTTATTAGTATTTCCTTCTAAAATGCATTCAAAATTTTAAAAAAACTTTCAGGCTGAAATAAATTTTGGATGTCATCATACTACATACACGTCGTTAGTTACATTACTTCTCAGACTCAACTAGATCACATGGAAGTTGCAAAAGGTAGTGAATCAAAGCGTTTACCCTTCAACTGGGCACATGTTAGGCACATAAAAAGCTATTAGTACTACTTACTAATTAAATTTAGTAGTAAATAAAACTTTTTGCTTGAAGAACATACAGACTGTCAGCAAAATGGATATCAATTTTCAAAGCAATTTGCTGTCAGTATTTCTCTGGTTCAATGCTTAAATATTCTTCGAAAATTTTTTAACGTTGTTTTTACACAACTAAGTGCTATAAATTTGTTAAGCTGCTATTGACACTGCGCAACATTGATACTTGGTTTGGTAAAATATTATTCTCAAATACTGATTTTTGATGAATTTGAAAATTGGGATCAACTACTTTATTTACCATAAACTTTGGCGTTATGAAAAACGTAACAGGAACAACTGAAGAAATTCACAATGACTACCAAGAATTTGCTTTTATTATTTGAAGGCAAATTTAACTGCTACATCGAATTGATTTTTTAGTGCGCTGTATACTGTAATTCTTAAACAACGAAATAAGGTTTCTGCCTTAGATTTTTAGACATGATAAATTGTTTTAATACTGTAATTTATAAAGTAAGACTACCGGTGACTGTCCTTTGTTATGACTTCACGCCTCGTTGACGTCGAATTCGTTAGAGGTGGGAAAGAACTGGGAGCAAGGAACTGGAAGAAATTCGACCATGGCATTTTTGAAGACACTATCCGGCAAAACCACGGGAAACCAGAATCTTGATAGCCAGCAAGGGATTCGAACGTACGACCTGCCTAATGCGAGGGCAGAGCGTTACCAGTCACCCACTACGCTCGTTTAAAGGATTGTCAATTTCTTTCATAATAATTTAAAATTTATGTTGATGGTAGCCCTTAATTGTATCATTGGACTAAGATTGTAAATAAATGACTATTAATTTAATAATGCACCTCTCAGTGATTGTGGCATAATATCTCGAACATCAAAACGTATGGTTTTATTAGTTTTAATGATGTAAATTCATAAAGAATCATAGTCCTATTTAATTTAAGAACATGAGAATCAAGGTTCAGCTTTCATTGGCAGGGCGTTTGAGCGTCTTCTCGTTGTCAGCATTCACATACGGACGACAGATCCCGCACTAATGTAGAGGAGTGACATGATGACGAGTGTAGCAGCGAGAAAACATCTGACTGCCAGCTGTAGCTAACGAACGTCCGTGTGCAGGTAGCGGGGTATCTGCGACGAATTAAACAACTTTATATGAGACACTTGGCTCTTGTGTTACTGCATGCTCCTGTCTGCTCTTGCACCTATCACCGGAAAGTAGTCCTCATAATATCCTCCCTGGTGAAACAGATGGTTTTTGTGGAAAAAAATCTTAGCCATTAATGTCTTGACGCAGTAATACTCACCAACTCCAATTGTATCACATGCAACAACTGCAAATAAATACCGCTCACGGGAACCACGACGGTGAATGAATTTGACACTTCACCGATTATCGAGGTAACTCGGCATTCGTATGTAAAAGCGAGTTTCCCAACACACGTCTTTATTGGCAATCTTTGAAGCTTACATCCTTCTAAAAGGCCGTTATGTTATCACACTACATAAATGTTCCCGTATTTTTGATTATATGCACCATGCCACTTTTTGTCATGTATTTCTTGCAGATTTCTAAAACCAACGCACACACCAAAGGCTGCTTTGTAACCATCTTCAAAGCCCTCTACAAATGTCTCCTCCCTCATAGAAGATCGTATCGCCTAACAAATGAATCTCCGTGAAAGGTTTTACTGCCCCAGCAGTAAATTCTTGGTTTGCGGATTGTGTGGTGACCAACTCTTCCCTACGTCACGTCCTCCTGTATTGTCAATGGCAGGTATTTGGCGAGACTGAACTCTCCAGCTACCAATTTTCGTCGATAAATGTTTCTAGAGCAAAATGAAACAGCATTAGTTAAACAAGGAAAAAATTTCGCAGTGAACTATGGAAAACGGAACAAATGATAACAGTTTAGATTTGAGTTAACTCGGTATGCTCGAAATGTTTCATTGCATCTCCTGATGATAAAATCGTTGAGAGGCATTCATGAGTCTACTGGCATGCCCCTTACGGGTCGAAATTTACTGGAATGTGCAGAAGGAAGTTACTACATTAAAAAATATTAGTAAAATTAAATAGAGCATTGAAGTGGTTTCTGATGGTTATTTTCTTCCTTATCGCTGGTATATTCCGCTAGTTTTTAGTGAGTTTTTATACTAATGTTTACTCATAATAACACTGAAATAAAACTTTTACGTTCACGGAGATAGAAATGAATTTATAGTAAACGTTTCGAAAATGCACCAAGTTTTCCCAGTACCGTTTACAAGCCACTAGTCGTTACGTTATGTTGAAAACCGTCTTCCTATATGGTAAAAAATTGTTTATAACGTTACCAGATGAGGAATTAATAATAATCAGATCTTAAAACATAATTTTGAGAACACGAATGTATAATGAGTACTTAGCGAAATATAAAACATTTTATTTGAAACTGTGCTCTGGCTTCGCATGTTTATGTCGTTGCCGAACCAGTTGAGTTCTTGAAATACCTTAATCGGTAAGTGGTAATAAAAAGCGTCGTAGCCGTAAATTTTTTTTTCCGATTATTCCATTCAAACAAAACGTCAAGCAAACGATCCTTTACATCGTGACAATTCTCGTGTGAAAACTATCCTACTGTTTACAGAAAAAAGTGTTGAACAAGTTCTTTAAGGTTTATGATGTGCTCGGAATGCCGTAGTTGCCTCATCAAATGTGCGGCCGTATGAAAATGGTCTTGGAAACTTATTACGATTTATGATGCGCCAGCTGTAAGACAGTTCTGTAGCAAATGAAAATTGATTGGTGCTCTACAGTAAGCAGCAGAAATCGACGACTGAAGTCTTCCGATAACCACTTGCATTTGCAGAAAGCATTAAAACGAAAGGATTTAGTCGATCTGTTTTAATCATGTCAAAAAAATTAATTTTCCGCCAATTTCATCAGCGTGAGCAAGCACCGTTTCTCCGCAGTACATCATGTCTACGTTTTTTACTCTCGTAAAGAAGTTCGTAGGTTATAATTTTAGATGAAATGTTTTGACAATTCTCAGAATGAACAGTGAATGATCAATCCAGTTTGAAGGAAACACAACAAACCACTGTTCTCAATAACATTTCGGAAACGATATTTTACATTTATGTCCTCTCTCTTTCAATTTTTTTTTTCTGTTCAGATGGCATAAAGGAGAACCGCAATATTTTCGGATCTGTTCAGTTTAATCCCTGATTTAGTTTATTACTATTGGGTAATGTGTCGTTATATTCGACATGAACCAGCTGGTTGTGCCTTCTACCTAATAAATTTTCTCAAAATTTGTTTCACCTGCTTTCAGTATTATTCGCCCATAAACCAATTTTTAATGTTCAATAACCCCTTTGAATGTTAGCATCTGGTCCCGATCCTCTATAAAGCTACTAAATATCAATCCTAAGTCTTTTATTTCCCGTTATCTAAGGTGATGCTCTTTAAGAATTTTCATTTCAGTTATACTTAAAATATTTCCCCTCCTACCTAAGAAGTGTGCGGCTTAAGCATGTTAGTATCTACAAACAAATGTGTAGCCTAGTAAAAATAAGATAAAAATCTTAACTAAACAGAAAGACATGTAATTTTATTTATCTGTCATTTAACTTATAGTAAAAATTCTTTGTATTTAGACTCTACAGAATCCCTATCAACCTAAAAGAAATTAGAATAATTATTATTGATCCTGCCACACTTTAGGAAATAGCAGCAATCTAAGAGGTAGACGATTTTCACAGTGAATGTTACTTTGCATGAGCACTCACACCGCTTATAGCGATGTTCAAAATATGAACACATGAAGTTCATTGCCTTTTTTGTATAAATCAGCAATCCTAGAGTTTTTTTTTTTTTTCGAAGCAATAATATTAACAATAAATATATCATCGAAATTCAAAGTGTAACGCCTTTATTATATTGGAAATCAAATGCTATTTAGTGAAAGTATTTGCTTGGGAACTCATTTTACTGTGAAATCATTTTATTCTTGGTATTTGGTAACTGAAGTGGATTGAGGAAATTAAATATGTTTTGTTTTAATAAACAGGAGATGACAAAGTTATTTATCATCATTAATGTGGTTCTTGCAAGCGTGGGGGTGAGCGGCAACGCTCTGGCTTCGCATTCGGGTGGACGCGTGTTCGAATCCCCATCAAGCCATCCAAATGTGGGTTTTTCATGGTTTCTCCAAATCACCTCAGCTTGGACGGTTCCTTCAAAAGGCCTTCCCGTTCCTTCCCTCCTGTCCCTTCTCGCCTCTAATGACCTCTACGTCGACGAGGTGCAAAGCCAAAAGCAAAATAATAATAGTTTCTCTAATTTTTTAAATAAATTTGCAAATTTAGTAATTAACAAGAATATCTGGAAATTGAATCAAATGCAATATCTAAAGTGATATCTTACGCATAAACAGTGGAAATTATATATACTTTTGGGATTGTAAGTAACAAACCTCTGATCAGTAGTTGATAATGTTAATATTTATTAATAAAAAAGAATGATATATTCTGTTCCATGTAACCGACACTACTTACAATTAAAGAGAACTTATATAATCTAATATACTAAAGAGGTACTACACATGGTATTACTTCACAAGTGAAACTGTTTACATAATTTGTGATAGTCTTATACCAACCTTGTTGTAAAAGTATAGGTAAATAATCTTTTAATAATACTTATAGAGTGGATCCTTCCTCAAAGTTCTTTGATATACTGCGAATACTTACGGACTGCTCTATATGCAATTCATCTATTTCAAGACCAATTGTTGAAAAATAAAATGCGTTAGAAAAAATATATTTTCAGTGCTGTTGAAAAGGGTGGGAAGGAATTTTTAGGACACTTGATTTCGATGCGATGAATAAAACTTTGACACAATACAATCACACCAACATTGAGGAATCTATGACACCTTCGTACCTTGTATGACCATCATGTTTTCTCATATTACAAAAGCTAACAGTAGACCTTAATACCGTAACCAGCGTTTAAATTTTTCACGTAGACACCTACCTGTCGCATCGTCGTTTATTGCACTATCGCATGTTTGCCGGCGGAAGCGTCACCACGGCAACAGAAACTTGCGTCTAAGTGTGTGACGGCCTATCATGGAAAGGTGCGTTATCAACTACTCGTGGTGAGGTCTGCAATAATTTTCTGTAACTTTACAAAATAAAAGGTTTCTTAAAAAATCAAAAGGGTAACTTTTCATTTTTTCTAGGTTATAAGTATTTAATTAATTTACTACACCACAAAAACTGAAGTGCTTCGCAAAATGAAAAAAATAGATGTAAATACTGACCACCATAAAAGCACGAAAGCTTCAGTAGCTTGGCCACATCATGAGGAATAATAGCCGTTATGAACTCTTGTAATCTGTTCTCCAGGGGAAAATACCAGGAAAGAGAAGCACTGGTAGAAGAAGAACTTCTTGGCTAAAAAATCTAAGAATATGGACTTACAAGACAGCTACGGAGTTAATACTAGCATCAACCAGCAGAGACGAGACAGCCAAGATGGTTACCGACATCCGGAACGGATAGGGACCAGAAGAAGAAGAATTGTAAAAAAATGCGGTAATCCAAGCATTTTTAGAATTATTTCTAAATAATAAACATTATTCACGATGTTGACTCTTAAATGGTTTTTCGTGATGAATTTTTAATTATTCTACCGTGAGTTATGAAACATTAAAAATCCTGACGTAATAGTCGGCAGCAGAGATACGGTGAGTTATATAAGTTACCGTACTAAATAATATATTTTCAGTCAATTTACGTAACTATTTTCCTTCCTACCAGCAACAAAATATTGTTTCATGCCTTTCGTAGGCTTCAGTAAATTTTCGTTAGAACCGCCAGTGTGGGTGAGTGCGCTGCGGCACCGCACAGTGTGTCGGGGACGCACAAAGTACCTGCCACGAGCCTAGGCCTTCGTGTGCGATCGCCCTGACTGCGTTTTTTGGGTTGTTTTCCGCAACCATCAAGGCGAATTCCACAACGGTTCACTATCTCCTCGTCATAAACTACTCATTTCACAAACGAAATATACACTTATCACATACATAACGTAGTTATACATTTCACAGACACAAGGCAACCCGTCACTTCTCTCATTACTTGGCAGTAGGTATAAAATACTTACCGCCAGAAAATCCTTGTGGCCGTAAAAACAAAGATCGAAATTTGACCATGCCAACGATGTGGAAAACTCATCGAAGTTAGCCGTCACCAAAATGTTGTAAAAAGATGACGAAGAAGGAGAAGAAGAAGTCAATTTAAATTAGATTGAAGTACTTAAAATGGGTAGGAAGTCTTTAATAATTCACAGAAAGGAAGCGTTAAAGCCACTGTAGATCACAGCTATTAAAGGCAGGTATAGTCACTTCAGGCACACCAAACCTGTTATGACCGGAAAGATGTGCTTAAAATCTTCCTGCAACGAACATATTAACTTAGATTAATCACAGTCAGAGGAAGAGTGTGTAGAAAAAAGGAGATGGGCCAGGAGTTCAAGGTGGGCATTAACATCTTTCAAAAAGTCAGCAGTAAGTTTACAAGAAGAAGTGGTGTATCCGATTTTTCGCTTTTCTACTTGCACTCAGAATCTGTAGGATTATTTCCGTCTATCAGAAATACAGGAATAAAAAAAATAAAACGTGGTTAGAGGGTAAAAATGAAAGTTGTTGACCGCTGGAGGCCGGAGTGGTAGCGCTGGCTCCCGCGCGTAAGTGTCGTGTCTTCCGCAGTAGCTGGCTGTCGAGCGCCCTCCCCGGGTGGTCAGGCGACCTTTCTGGAGCGTGGCGACTTACATGGTCCTGGAAGACGGATGTGCCCCAGCAGTGTGCGTGCTCCAGCTACTGCTGGCACTGGCCTTTACTCGCACAATGGGCCGCCTCCTCCTTGTCCTTTGTCTTCCCGCATTGTTGTCCCGGCAGTGGCGACCCCCCGTTATTAATATTAGCGCCGGAGGTCTACAAGTGACCTTTCATTGCACTCGGCCCTTCCCTTCTCTTCTCTTCCCTCTACCGTCGCATCGTGGCGGATAGCCTCTACCTTCGCAGGTTCACTGACCCGCCCCGCCCCGCCCCGCCTCCTCTTAAGTTCATGCCGACTGTTATAACGGGGCCACCAGATGTCACCCTGTCCATAAACTCTATTCTCTATGATTACGGAGAGCCTAAGTTGTTCACTGATTGCAGAGTACTGAGGAAACATTTAATTCGTATATTATTTAGGAATTAACGTTTCTTCAGCAAGGTATCTAAATGCTGGGAGATTTGTATGTTCACAGTTTAGTGACATTTGCTCTGAAATAAATTGCTGAGAGATACTGCTGTACTGGAAAATTTGATCACATTGTAACTGCTTCTCTTATTCCTTCCTCGTTGCTACTACCAAAGTTTTCTTTTACGTTTCCAATTGCCCCTTAATTGAATGTACTGTCACAGTATTTGTTTCAAACTATTTGTACACATAATAAAAGTAGAGAATCTAGCAGGCATGCATCAGTTGAAATGGGTGTGAGACAAGGCTGTATTCTATTCCCGACAATATTCAACTTGTATGTGGAAGAAGCAATAAAGGAAGAAAAGAAAATTTTCATGTGGCATAACTGTTCAAGGAGAAAAAAATCAGTATGCTGCGATTTGCTGATGACATTGTCTTGTTAGCAGAACAGGGTGAGGATATTGAGAAGTTACTGAATTGCATGAACAAAATACTGAAAGAAGATTTTGGACTGAATATAAATCAAAGCAAGACAAAAGTGATGAAATGTAGCAGGAATGATACCAATCACACTAACTTAAATACTAAAATATGATCGGAAGCAATAGGGCAAGTAAGTGAATTCTGCTACTTGGGTAGCAAAATTACAACCGATGGCCGAAGCAGGAATGATGTTAAAAGCAGAATAGCACTAGCAAAAAGAGTGTTAATGAAAAAGAGAAATCTTTTAGTTTCAAATACTGATCTAGTATTCAGAAAGAATAGCACAGCACTTTATGGTAGCGAAGCATGGACTTAAGGAATACCAGAAAGAAAGAAAATTGAAACATTGGAAATGTGGTGCTACAGGACAATGCTGAAAATTAAGTGGACAGAAAAAAAAATACTAAATGGACGAGATTTGGAAATGATGGGCGAGGAAAGAAGTTTGTGGAAGAAGCTTACAGAAAGAAGAAACAGGCTGGTAGGTTATGTTTTAAGACATGCTGGATTGGTTAATTTGTTAGTGGAGGGAACAGTCGAAGGTAAGAACTGTAAAGGAAGACAGAGATTGGTATATATGAAGCAGATAATTGAGGACGTGGGCTGTAAGGGTTATGTAGAGATGAAGAGGTTAGCACAAGATATAAAGGGATGGAGGATTGCATCAAACCAGTCTAAAGACTGATGACAGCAATATACATATGTATGTACATAGTATCACTAAGAAATTGTAAAAAGTAGAAAAGCTTAGACTCGTTCTACTGAAGCTACTACCTTCTTACATAGTGGTTGTTTATATAAGCTAAGAACTGTTACTAATACATTATTTTCTTTACTTATGACTTTATGCCTCGTCTTGTCGAGATCATTAGAGGCGGGATGGCAATGGGGAAATGCAGGGGAAGGAATTCGGCCATGGCCTTTTGAAGAAAGCATCCCTGCATTCGCCTGGATTGATTTGGGGAAACCATGGAAAACCCAAAACCGGATGCCCGGACGGAGATTCGAACAGGCGTCCTCCCAAATCCGAGGCCAGAGCGTCATGCAGTAAGATCAATGTTTAACTTTACACTCAATAATAATCATAATTGAAACTAGAACTTATTCTATCTGGGGTTTAGTGCTTCGTCAACAGGTCAGTGAGCAGCAAGTTTACTGAAACCAGTTTTTCTCAATGTGTGGTCCGTGAAAAGGGGATACTTGTTCTGTATAATAAATACATATATATCTATCAGTCCTTATACAGCATGGAAGATAAAAATCCTTTAATGACCTCAAGCCCAGACTCATGAAGTCCTCCCATATGAAGTTAGAAGGGAAGAGCACGAAATGAAAAAAAGAATCAGCCAGTGATTATGACGGCCTATCCATTGACGTACTCCAATTGACTGGAGAAGAAACCTACAGACACCTAGCTAAGGTGTTTTCACAATGCCTCGAAGAGAGAAATATCTCATCCAGCTGGAACAAAGCAATGATTGTGTTGCTACACAAAAAAGCAATCGTTACAATATTAAGAACTACCGCCCCATCAGTCTCCTTCCTATCATATACAAAGTGTTTACAAAGGTCATCAATAACCGCATCAGTTCCATCTTGGACACAGTACAACCAATCGAACAGGCTGGCTTTAGGTCAGGATTCAGCACGGTAGATCACATCCCAGTCATCCACGAAGTAATATGTCGAGCAAATGAATACCAGATGCCACTCTGTTTGTCCTTTATCGATTTTGAAAAAGTTTTCATTCAGTCCATCACTCAACAATCATGCAAGCCCTTCTAGAAGAAGGAGTGAATCCAGGCTATATCGACTTACTGTACAACATCTACACCACTTCCACTGCCTTTGTCAACATCGCTGAAGCCACCAAAGAGTTCCCAGTAGAAAGAGGGGTAATACAAGGAGACTATATCCCCCAAGCTATTCACATCAGTCCTGGAGTTGGTAATCTCAAAAATCCAATGACAAACCAGAGGTTTGAGAATAAATGGAAGAAGTCTCAAAAACTTAAGATTCGCTGATGATATAATTTTACTCTCAAACAGTCTGGAAGAGCTCAAAGAACTGATAAATGAACTAGAGGCAGCTTGCAGCGAAGTGAACCTTAAAATAAATACATCAAAAAACAAAATCATGCAAAACAAATGGGCAGAAAAATATAAAGACAAGGCAGACACGAAAGATGCTGGTATTGAGTCCGTAGATCAGTACATCTATCTTCGCAAACCGATCAATATGAATGGCGACTCAAAGCCTGAGATCTACAGACGCACAAAGCTGGGCTGGAGAGCATACGGAAGAAATTCCATAGTTTTTAAATCTAAAATGCCAGTACATCTTTAAAAAAAACACAGGTATTTGAACAATGTGTATTACCGGTCGTCACATATGCCTGCATGACTTGGACCCTAAATAGTCACATGAAGCAAAAAATGAGAACTGCCCAGCGAAGTATGGAAAGAGCAATGCTAGGGTTTACAAGAAGAGACAGGAAAAGGGCGTGCATATTCGTTAAATAACTAAAGTGACAGACGTCTTAAAAAGAGTCATGACCCAAAAATGGCAATGGGCTTGTCATTTTGCTCGCAAAAGAGATGAAAGATGGACTGCGGCAGTACTGGATTGGATACCAAGAAACCTGAAAAGAGCAAGAGGAAGACCCCCGGATCGATGAGATAAGGATATACGTCGAGTTACAGGCGTGAAGTGGAAGAGGGTGGCTCAAGAACGATCATCCTGGAAAGAATTACAACAAAACTATGTAGAATTAAATTTTGATATATAGCTCATTAGACTTAAAGAGGCTACATCCTGAAATAAGGATTGATATTGCTGCAATAGTATATATATATATATATATATATATATATATAAAGACAATAACAATGTGACATATAAAACAATCAACAAGGCACCAGAAATAAAAATTAGCAGTTGCAAGTCGAGATTTTCCAACCACTCTTTAGCAGTTCTAGAGGCTTGCACCAAATCTTCCATCGAACCTGGCTACCCCATCTTACTACAGTCAGTGACAATATGCCGGGTAATCTGTTTTGGTGCACCACTGTCACATCACACATCTGGGTGAAGTTTTCATGACCCACTTATACATCAGTGAGCCACACCTCCTATTATTGTATACTGTTAAGGGCAAACCATCTTTTACGAGGTGACTGGTAAAAACCTCCTGGTGAATGTTGGACAATATTTAAATCTAATAGAGTTAAAGATAGCATAGCAAAAAATAAGTTAGTAAAAATTATTAACATGAAATGGATACAATACTCATTCTGCCTCAGGTTGTAAGAGAGTATAAGCCGTAAGCCATAAATCAAAGCTTGCAAAAGCCACGAATATTTGAAAGATTGGACAAAAATCTGATATTTACTGTATTTGAGGATTTGACAGCAACGTTACTATAATAAAATACGTTTCCAGGTGGCATTAAGGAGTTTCTTTAAGGATTAATTTAATGACCGTTTTATGAGAACATTACCATAGATGTATGTCTTAAAGAACCATGGTACGCTTGATAACAGTCGGTAGGGTTGGTCAATAAATGATACTTAGGTAAAAAAAATTAATTCCATCTATGTTGGTGGTACGTAGAATTGTTTGTAACATTTGCTTGTCCTCGGGTTGAAAAAAGTTGAGATTGTTGCAATCTGTTTGTGAGCAGTTTAAATTTTATATTGGTTGTGTTACTTCGTTTGCGAAACGCGTATTTGTGAAGCGAAAAATGGATAGCTTCCTACAAATCGCCTTGACGATTACAATAAGCCACCTAAAAACCAAGAATTGCCGATACGACGGTGGACCATTATGGAGTACTAGCCTCGTACCCGCGACTTCGTTCGCGTGGATTAAGAATTTTTTTGCCAGAATTAAATATAAAAAGTTGTTGGTAACGAAGGATTGGTCCCAAACAATATCGAGTCGGCATAATATGACAGGAAAGCTATCACTATATCATTCTACCGTCGAACCTGCCTCTTGAAGAGAATCAATTTACAACATATTTCTGTCACTATTCGATAAGATTTCAAAATTTCGTGACTACAACTGTTAATAATACTGGAAAAAATATCCTGTGCCCTTCATACAGCTTTCCTTATAAAATTCCATCACAACGATATAGCCATATAGTCGTCAAAACGTAACAAAAAGACAGAGACTTACTTCCGTATTTATATTACTATTACTGTGGTTCACACTCACACAATAACTGCGAACAACACCTGAGGGATCATTATAACGTAAAAAAGTGTACACCTGCAAAATTGCAAGACTACCTACGATTTGCCTCGTATTGCACCCCTAACTTTATAATATCTACAGTTTAACATTTAATCCAAATAACCTACGGCCCAGGCCTGACTCTTACGATGAACAACAATTTTTAAAAATCTTAGCTTCCACGGAGATTTGAACCGGAGACCACGACGTTCGTAAGCAAGCTCTTTAGCCAATGAGCTGCCAGTTCACTACACGGAAATACGGTCTGGAGACGTCCACATCCAACGTGTCTGTCTATCGCCGTATTTCGAAGTTATGACACAACATGTGTTATTTATACAGATAATTTTTCAACCAAATGTAGACAGTATTTTTCTCCTTGTTTCAAAGGATAAGTGTGCAAAGTTTCATCGAGTTCGGATGAAAACTGTGGATTTGTATGAAGAACAAACAAACCAACAAACAAAATCAAACAAACAAACATACATTCATCTTTATATATAAAGATGGTGGCTCATTAATACCCGCTTCCAAACTGCTGGATACAAACTAAATCTTGGCAGAGCAAAATACTGAGAGATTGTATTTTTACGAAAAAAGTAAAAGCTGTAAATTTAAATCCAATTATTTAAAAATTGTATCGAAATAATATTTATAGCTTGTAGTATAAATAAAAAAAATAAAAAAATAAAAAAACTTCGCGCAGTGCGGTAAGATTGTCAAAATTATATCAAAAAATAAGGATTCTTCTCAAAAAACCTCCATGGAAATATTTAACAACAGAAAAATACGTAATACTTCTTAACTAACTCCCCAGATAGACCAATTGTTTAAAAACGCCTATTCCCGAAAACAGTTTCCAGTAAACTAAAAAGTAGGGTAAAAGATATAAATAGCGTATATAAAAAGAAATAAGCTACAGATATAAATTATTAAACTCAGACTAATGTATCCTTTTGAAACAAACAGACCAGATGTCCTGACTGTCGAATACTGCAATGACCAACAGGCAAAGCTTCGCAAAACAGTCACTTTGGCTGTGTAGTTTCTACACTTCCGAATGATTAATACATATGCCCTACTGATGAGGTATTTCGTGTCAGCATTTACATCACTGAGGCATTAATTTAAATTTTTACCTTTTACTTCGTTACTTCTAAGATTTAATGTGTAAATGTTTGAGGTCATCCCGCTGTTAATTAAACTAGGAAACCTTTCGAAAATAATACCTAAAATAACCGCAGTTGTAAATAAGACATAAGTAAGGCGTAGTAGATGAAAGCTTAACCTCTTAACACTAGGAATACTGAGAAATTGAACAAAAGCGAATATTTGAATTACACAATGGCGAATGTCAATGGAGTTCTGGAAATGTTTACTGGCATATAATTTTTCATTGGATGAAGGAATAGAGAGACTTAGAAAACATAATTCGAAGTTATATAACTAAATCTCCTTTATTGGAAATAAAAAAACATACTGATAAAGAGAGAACATTTAACACTGAATAAGGAGGAAGATCAAAGCAATTTTTTTTAATGCAGTTGAGTTAAAATATTTTCTGTGTTTGGGTGAAGATTATGAATTTTGAATTATATTGAGCATTTGACTACTCTTCGCCAAATTTAAAGATTCGACTGAATTTAGAAAGAACACTTCAGAAAACTAGCTTATTAAAATTATAACCGAATAGAATATAAGAGAAGCAGTTTGTGTCAACTTTATTGTTACATTTCCAATCAATTTTCAACGGCAAAATTGTTTTCCTTTTACGTGGTTGAAGATGAGGATATTACCTAAGAGGCGATTATTACATTGATTGTATACATCTTTAGAGAAGGCTATTGGTAAAATGAAAACTGGATAGGTAAAACGTATAAATTTATTTATAATTTGAACAACATATATCTACCTATAACAGTTAACTCGCAAAAGCATGCTTGTTATAAAAATTAGCTACGAAGAATAAAAGTGGAACTAAGTGTAATTTTTTTCCATTCATTATTGCGACTTCATCGAGATAAACTATTTTGTTAATGTAGATAAAAAAAAATGCCCTGTTGGAACATGCAACTTGCGTTCGGACTCATGGAGATATCAGATGTTTTGTTGATAGCTCACAAGATGGCTGGTCCAGAGAAACGCGGTTGCACAACGCGTCAGCGGATTTGCACAATGCACGGAATCCATTGAGGAACGAGATGTTAGCACTTAGACAAGTGCCATTTTGATATGCGAACATGTTTCTTTGTGACAGCTTTTAAAACAGAGATTTTAATATCATGCTTTTGATCGACATTTTTATTCATGAGGATATTTTTGACTACCTCAACGTTGGTCAAAATAACGGGCCAGGGGGCACAGTTTTTAGGGCACTTCGCTGAGGAGGGAGAGGTCCACGCTTAGAATGCTGGTTTCGGCCTGTCCTTTTATCGTCCTTAAAATTCAGCTTCACATCTGGCAGAGCCTTGATTTCTTTAAGTATGTTTTGTGTGTTGAAAGCGATGTTAAATTGTAGGTTCCCTACACCTGTATTGCCCAGTAAGGTTTGGTGGATACGACAGAGAATGATAGCACAGACGGTAAGTAATTCTGTCACTAGGTCACCAAGATCACACGAAATTATTATTAATTAAAGCAAAAATTATTGTTTTTTTGAAATTTCAAATTATTATCTCGTTCATGTAAAATCTATTCTTTTGTAGCACATAGAAACGTTGTTAACCGCGAACAGGAAAGAAACCTACACGACACACACTGACACAAGAAAAGTGGTAAAATAATGTTTTGTTAATAGCCTTCTTTCGGCTATAATAATTCAAAACCACACATAAGGGCAAAATCGAAACTCCATTTAACCGATTAAAGTTTTGTAAAAATAAATTTGTGATGCTACAAACAGCACCTAATAAATACACGCAGAGAAAATATTCATCAGTGCGGGTTGAATCTATAAAACTTAGCTAGATGACAGGGTGACTTAATTCGCGCAGCTATCCATCAATTATTGTTTAAACTGCTTTTCTAATGGTGCACACTCAAAATGTACAGTTTATAACCGCCAATTTCTAATAAACGAAGACCCATCAAGCCGAAGGGCAGTAGAGTGATATACCTGAGGTGTCTCACTATTTCCCTGATGGCACTAAAGACCTATCCTAGAGCTGTAACAAAAATAAAGGAAACACAGTGCTAAAAAGTTTTCAGGTAAAAACTGATATTCATTTACAGCTCTGTCAGTAGGTCACATAAAGTCATCAAACATTCCACATATTTTAATTCAGAACCTAAGCCTTTAACCTGTAAAAACCCCGTCAAAATCCGTCAGTTGTTTTTTAGTGATGCCGGAACAAACAGACACTGCTCGCTACAGAAGAGGTCTAATTTTCCTAAACCGCCATCCAAAAATTTTAACAGCTGTCACAAGAGGAATAAAAGTGGACAGAATCAATGGTTCCTTGAACGACAATATATTTTAGCACATGTCACAATTTGGAATTCAAAACTACCACGAGAAAACTGTTGTTTTCAGAAGGCAACAGTGATTGCTGAATCGTTACTCGAAGTAGGAGAGAATTAGAGATATTTGTACCTTGCAGATACCACACTTTGCGATGCCAAGCTGGCTCGGGTTGCTAGTGTACATCTACACTAATATTATAAAAGCGAAAGTAACTGTGTCTTTCTGTCTGTTCCTTACTATTTCATAACTAAACGTCTTAACTCATCTTGATTGAATTTAACAAGGAAAAAATATGTATGGTGAGGAAGAACATAAGATACTTTCTTCTGAATAAATAACATATTTTGTCACGAAACTTTGAAAACTATACGAACGGTGATAGACAGACGGATAGCGAGTGTAAGTCTCTGTATGTTATATTGGTCACTCAGGCTTTGTTTCTCAACACCTTTTATGTGACTCATACAAAAGTCACATGTAACAGCTGGAGTAATATCTGCCAAAACAGGTGTGCTGAACGTAAGGCGAACACACAATGCTAAAGAATATAGTTATAGTAAGTATTTGAATATTTGTTTGGTAACAGTACACATTAATATATTTACAAATATTATTTAAATATGACAGAGAAGGTGTAACAAAGAAACGACACTTCGTTTTTAATTTGGGAAGGATTTTTTTTTTCCTTTCACAAAAACCGTAGGAAGTATTTCAGCGAAGTAGTTACAAAAGGAAAGGAAGAAAGTTATTTCAATTATAAGTCAGAGTAGCCATTTCGGTAACAATGAACCCCTGCGCTAAAGGCAGTGGTATTGATAAGTTCACAAACAGGCGATACGGAACGGGCGTGTTCCTTTGAGGATCGGCCGCCGCTGCACAATGAAGACGGGCAAAAGGTGGCGGCGGGCACGGGACGAGCCCCCCGGCGCAGCGTCTCACGCTGACGCCGAGCAGCCATCGCGGGTACAGAAACAAAAGACCCATTCTTAGTGGCTGCCAAGGTACGCTTCCGGATTACTAGAACAAAGTAGTTAACCAAAAAGTTTTTCTCAGGAGGGAACGAAGATTACAGAAGGGAGCCAGCATAAGTAGCGCGGCAATCAGATGTCCTCGACGACGTGTAAATACGGGCCGGTCTCCAAAAACACAGGCGGCGCTAATAACGGAACGGCCCGCATTGTCTCCCTGCTCAGTAATCACCGACCAGGCCCCCCTCGGCTTTCCTCTGGCCTCCAAAGGGGACAGTCATTAATTAATTAGCGATCTGCAGCACCACTATAGCTAAATCGGAAATAACCCTGAATTGCAATACATGAATAAATTCCTGAAGAAAAAGGGCTCTTATCTCTGTATGAATGCAACCGGAGCAGAAATCTGTGACAAGAGTTAACAAAAAAAATGTTAATGCAGCGTGTTTTTTTTTTTTTTTTTTTTTTTTTTTTTTGTTTCTTCCAGGTAAAGTCAAGGATGCGGGCTGTCATGGAGTCTCAGGGACCCTTCAGACATAATCTAAGGGGACAGATACTTTTGGAGCAACCATTCTGCCATTCACCCGGAGTAACTCCGGAAAACTGAGATGAGGAGTCATGATGACCTGACTGGGATTAGAACCTCCGTCCTCCCGAATGCCATGCTAGAGAGCGATATCGCTCTCCATCCGACTCGGTCGGTGAGCCGAGAGCTGATCTCAATTAACTTCGCTTATTGACAATGAGTTTTTATAAAAAAGAGAGGACAGATCTTAAAATGCCAGTTTTATAGTTTCAAAATCTAATAGAATACAACCTCCATTCAAAATAGAATACGGGGTTAGCACGAAGTAACAGGCACAATCGGTAGCTGTGTTGCACTCTAGGATTTGGTTGCAGATACCACGAAGCAGAGCACCTTCATTAAAGCTAAATGTTCGAAACACAATCCAGACGAGTTCACCTTAATTTCAAAGGAATACTGCACTATACTCGGGATGTATAGCGACCAAAGTTCCTTGCTGCCAATTCTATTGCTTACATTTGAATGGCAACATGGAGCTACTACATACGCGTAGTTGCTCGCCAGTTTAGAAGCTTCTTAATGTTCTGAGCCTTGTATTTTCAACGAATTGCCCTTTTGTCAAATCCACCAAAACAGACAGCTTTTCTGATTGTGACATATTTTAGCTTCCAGAAAACGTGTATCCAAATCTGATACACAGTTTTGATGTAATCTTTGTTCTTTTTAATGAAAATAAATATAGTTTACTCTTTGTGAAAAGCAAATTTCTTAAAACTTTAGAATCTTTATTAGTTGTAATAAAAATAGTGTAGGAACAGATCTACAAATATAAATTAATAATTTTGCTATTAGAACGAAAATGTAAGATCTTATCAGTTTAATTTATAAATCTTCACTAGAGTATTTGCAGTCCATTCTACTCAGACATTCACGACGCGGATCTTGTAGAATCTCTCCACAGGACGCTTGAATCTCTTCTTTTGGTAATTCTTTTTGTTATTAATTGGTAGTGAGTGGATCTTCATTGCTGATCTATGTAAGTACTACCTACGCTCTAGATTTGCACATTCGCTGTGGTATCTGAAGCCTTCGCCTCAATGGTAAAGTTTTTACTTAGTTCTCTATGATATATTTTTTTTTAATGCAGTGAGTTTCTTTTTTAAACGAAATTTAGTGTTTTATATTCTGATTTTGTTTAGTTACAATTTCTGTGTGTTTATAATATCGCATATCATTCTATGCTCATCGATTCAACTAAAAATTTGGAGTTGTATATATGGTGTGCTTCCAGATTTATTGTAAATTGTAATTCGCGTACTTAACTTCTACTTGTGCACTCGATTGTTCATCTTCTCTAACAGATGTCTTCTATTGTCAGCTTGGCTTTGTTTTTGTGTGAAGATAATTTATTACTAAATGATTTGCTCCATATGTCTTAGATTACAATAAATGCTGCCATTGTTGATAGGTGAAACGGCACAATTCGGTTCAATGTCTTGCTTTTTGATAAATTTATATTTACTCCTGTTACACGACAGTTTGTATCTTAGCAACGGTTTAATATCAATGGAAAATAATACCATTTGCCACGTGTTCTTCCCGTACAACAAATCTTCTTATCTGCACTGTTTTCGTTCTATTAGCGTGAACTACGATCGTTGACTCAACTTTCTGGAATAATTTCTGGATGGCTCCGGTAAGACATTCAGTAAGTCCCACTTTCGTCATTCTGTTGCATGTGTTTGTATTAACTCTTACCAAAGTAGACATGCATCAACTCTTCCTTGTTTGAATGTTACAGTTGCACCAGCAATTATATCACTAAATATTTACCTAACGCTTTTGTAACTGATCTTCCAGGACAGTGTAAACCTGATATTCCTATTCATCATGGGCATTAATATTTTTGCCAGTTTACTGTGAACCTTTTGTATTCAGAATTAAGTAAAACTATGTTATGTTTGAATGAATGATGATTTTTACGATAGAAATTGTATCTATCAGTACTAATTTTTTTTTGTCATTCGTTACCCCTGGTCCGCTGTGGGTGTGTTATAATGGCTCGGAATTTTGACTGAGGGCTTTTAAAATGCTGCCGTACTGAAGACGGGATTGTATGCCGGGTACGGATTCAAATTTTACGACGACTTACTGGATACTCTGATTAAGCCTCCTAAGTAGTTTTTCATGATTATTTAAAGGAATGCTGCGTTTGTCCTAAATTTCAGACACATTTACTTTTCGCAACTCACAATAGTCTGAAGCATAATTCCCTCTGAGTTACGGAATAGCTTGTGCATACCAAAAAAAAAAAAAAAAAAAAAAAAAAAGAAATCAGTAAGATCAGTGAGGGTAAAGATGATTAATCAAACAGCTTGATTATTATTGCCATTACCATTCGTTTAGTTTAGTGTAAGCGAAGTATGAAATAGCTAGATGAGATTGGTAGTACATCTGGGTTCATTAATGCGGTATGTTATTTATTTTTTATGTAGTTCCAGTGATTGTGTATTACATTTCCCTATTGCAAGAGAACAAACGAGTAATGATCCGATGTGTCTCAGATTTTTCTTTTTTATTCATTCCTGATACGAATATAGCTGGTGCAAAACATGTTTACAGTTTCTGAATAATAATTTAGTAACTTTCCAAACACCATCTCCAGAAAATAACGCCTTCCCAGTCCCCAGTCTTTGCGCCATAATCCTTTCAACCTGTAATTTACAATCTGTATCAAATTGTGTTTGCCAGTCCTTAACCCTGTGGCTCTTGGCCTGCGGAGAAAAATTCTGTTTACGTGTATCCTGATGTTTTGTATGTTACAGGTTTATCTTCGGAATAAAGGTTTTTTAGAATTGTACTGAAGAAACAAAATATGAGGGTATTTTTCCCGTGTTATTTTCCCAATATGTTTAATGCTAAATAACAATTGTGGTTAGTATATCATGTATTCCTTCGTATCAGTGCTACGAGAACCAGTCGGCCATAAATTTATAAATTTTCTAACTTTATCTAAAATTTGCAACATTGATTTAGGACCTGCCAGGTGCCATCTTCTGGCGTATAATTATGCTCTTGATGCATCACAATAAAAACTTTTTTTTTACTTCTTTCTCCTCCGACTAGCTCTTCTACCGTGAGCGTCCTCTATGTCACAGGTCTCTTCACATTTATCTCTCTAACAATGCGACGATATAATTCCACTGCCAGCCTTCAACAAATTACTTACGAATTCGTAACATACCATCTCACAGCTGTTAATTTATGCTCATTAGAAACCACACACTTGCTGGGAATTATAAATTAAGTTTCCTAATTATTTTCACTCACGTTTTATACACGCGCTTGTCATCATAGAATAGCTGAGTGATTAGGTAAACTCTTAACCTTTTCGAATTGGATCATTCGTCACGCATACAAGCCTTCAATTTTCTCGAATATTTAGCGTTTAAATGCTTATTGTGTCAAATTGTTTTTGTTCAAGAAGTACCATGCAATTTGTTTCACAATGCTAAGGAATCATAAGAATAATTTCCTGAAGAAACAGGACGAATTATATTTAGCTTCTAAACTACATCCATATTTTTATTATAACGAGTTACAGCATGGGAGAACTACAATTTAATGAAAATGATTTTACTGAAGCAAATTAGAAATATTTATAGTATGAATCCGATGGTTTCGGTAAACAGACATTTTACTGTCAGCCAATAAGGATATAACAGCAAAATATAATAGTTTACTCTAAGGAGGAACTTGCGGAAGGCGAAAGCAACGAGAGTAGTGTAACTGCGTTAAAAGTGGAACTGAAGTTCTATAATGGGCAATATGGCATTGTTTCTTCAACACTTGGGGATCTTATGGAACAACAGTAACTACATAGAATAATTTATTATTAATAAGTTTCTCATAAGTTAATATTATAAAACAACGGGATTCAATGAATTTTGTAGCAGATTTGTAATCTGAATGAAGACAAGTTTAATTGACAGATATTGTGCTGTACTAAGCTGAAATCGTCCGATTAAAAATGGGTAAGTGATAAGGGAAGATAGATTATTACTGGGTCTCCGCACGATGTTTTAGTTATCTGTTCTTACTTTCACTAGCCAAAGTAAGTGGGAGTAGCAGTGTGTCGTTTTAAGAAAGGAGTTCGTATACTGAAATGGTTAATGATCTTGTCTTACAAATACATTCCTCTACAATGAGTCTACAACTCTTCTCCTTTTTTAAGGAGTAAGAACTCGTTATAAAAGGTTAAGTTCTATTTGCCGTTTCCTTTTAAAAAAATATGATCCCTTCTGAAACACCTATATCCTTTTTTTTTTTTTTTAAAAAAAAAAAAAAAAAGAATGTCTCTATTGTATTTTACAAATAAGTACTATGTACATTCATGTGTTTTTGATACTTGGTGACAGTTTCAATTTGTTTCGTATTCCACATCTATCGTGGCTGTACCTGCAGTTTAACATGGATTCAGAACCACGGAACGTCCTGGCTCTGACCTTACCGAGAATTAAAATCGAAACCTTGAACTATGAATGGAGACACATATTTACTGAAAATGTATGAGACCATATTGAAGTGCAAACAATATTTAATTAGTCAGATTTGTCAGGTTTTACTCTCGTTTGAAGGAACCTTACTTATACGGATTCCCTCCCCTGATGGATGTTCCTGCTTCTTTATTTTGCACCGTGCTATCAAGAATTATTTATTTTGTTCCATTCTGTGAAACGATATATGGCTATTTCATAGTTGCCTCATTTAGGGGTAAATGGCAAAGACCTTTTCACGAACATTTTAGTCGTTTGAAGTAAAAGTTGGTTTCTCAACCAGCCTCTAATGAAATCGATGTCGACGAGGCGTCAAGTCAAGTCAAGTCAAGTCAAAAAAAAAAAAAAAAAAAAAAAAAAAAAAAAGTTTTAAACGTCGATAAGAATATAAAATATTTTATAATTGGAAAAATCTATCCATCTTCTAAATCCATTAACAATTTCCATGGATTGCCGTTTTTATATAGTTTCGCACAGTAATACTCAGAAAGTCTTGTACTTTCCTGCTGAATTCAGTAAGAATGTGATAATTTAAATCGTTTACATCCTGGTATTTCTTTCTGACTGCATAATTTACTAATGAACTTGCAAACCATTCAGTTTTATTCTACTATAGAAATGTTTTTAACGAAGGAACCAGGTTGGAATCTTATTCCTTAGAAGTTTGAAGGAATGTGACAGCAAGGTCTATAAGTGTATGGCTGCAGTATCACCATGTGTCGCCAAATCAAGCACATTTGCGCTAAAATATGCGAAACTTAAAATCAACATCTACCTGTATATTGTCGAGGCAGTGGGTGTGGATCGCTCAAGCATTCACGTTGATGACTAATAGAAAATGATTAAAATCGTGATGGAAGGTGTGAAACTAATAAGTTTTGAGTAAGTGATAAGGATTTATTTTATACAGATACCGCATTAATCACCTAGATTGCTTCTGTAAAACCATAGAAACCAAAAGCTGCATTCCTGCACCATAAACCATATCCATCGACTTACAGACAACTTATGTGATATTGATGGCGGAAGCAGGAATCTAAATGATGATCCGCCGAAACAGGGTGCACCGTGTCAGCCCACTTGGACACGTGTTCGGGAGTGCAGGGAGCGGCAAACAAAACTGCACTCCAAACATCGCGCAGCACTCTCGACTAATAACGCTGATGGCAACACGTAGAAATGTTTCTCACAGCTCGGTAACCGAAAAAACTGCTGACAAAGCGGCGGCCTTTCACTGCGACGCCTTTTAAGCACGGGTGCGCGCGATTGGCCACGGCCCCCCGTGCGCGCTCGACGTGTGGGACCAGGCCACTGCGTCGCGCCGCGGTTTTTCTCGCAGCCCGCACGAGAAGAACAAGGAGCTAGCGCGTCTTGTTATGCCGCTGGAAGGGAGACTAAGTGGCGTCTGTTAGAAAATACACAGGGGAGCCTTGAATTAGTTCCTAGTCATCATCCGAACCGTAGTAATGGTCGCTGGTTACATAAGAAGTGGAGTTAATTTGAAGGAGTGGGCGCACAAAGGGAGAGGCCGGTGAGAAAGACCGCAGCTTCCGTGCGCAGCGGTCAGCCTGCACCTCAGGCTCAGTTTCTGAGCAAATCGAACGAGCATCCCACCGAGAATGTCGAGCATTTCACGTATCTGCAATCGCTAGCTGTTATCTGCATTAAAAAATCGTCTCCACTGTGGCGAAGTTTATCGAGATGTCAGTCCAGGTTTATACAGACACTAGTTATTACCCGCGACTTGGTACGCGTGGACTTAGAATTTTATTGCTAGAAGTGGATATAGAACGCTGTAAGTGACGTAAAAGCTGTCCCAAAAAGCACGGAGTTGAATAATATGATGGCGAAGTTTTTGTAACTTACCTCTGCTACTTTCAGTGTCTGTCCCTGGACTTTACTAACAGTAATTGCATTTTTATTTTACAAATTTGATTCATTCCAGGAGCCATCTTGGCATTCACCTAGAATAATTGCAGAAAACGACGGAAAACCGCAATCAACATGGTCGAACGAGTATTTGAACTCCCGCCTTCCCGAGTGTCAGGTTACAAAAGCATATTATACTCTTCCTAATTGTATGTGAAAAAGTTGTGTCTGTACATGGATTTTATGAAAAGGTCAAACTGATTGCGAGAGAAACAAAATCTGGTATTGACACACGCTATCCGCCTGTCTGTCATCGTTCTGTTAGTTTTCAAAATATCAAGAAAAAATATTTTATTTTTCTCTAAAAGAGTATTATTCGTTTTTCGTAATGATTCATACCGTTTTCTAGTCAAATTTTATCAAAATCGGTAACCGTGTAGTTCTGAAAACGTAATAGATAATCAGAGATACACTGTTACTTCCTAATTTTTAATATTAGTGTAGGTGGCGAATAGCAAATAGATTTAACAACAACTCAAGTGTCAAACAAAGATAAGAACTACGTAACTGTGACTAGATTGTATCAGATAGAGAGGTACCACAGCTAAATGTGATGAATTTGAAACATAGCTTTAACACCATAAAAGTGAGATGTGTTTGGTTCAGAAATCATTTTTGAAGAATTACTATTAAAGCATAGTAGAAACGGCATTCAGAAACCTTGCGCGTAGTGAAGAGGATCAACTAAACAAACTGCAAACTGAAGAAGTTGATATTTTTTTATTTGTACTTTTGCCTCGTTATCATTGAGGTCATTAGAGGCTGCAAAGGATTGGAGGCTAGAAACGGGAAGGAATTCGGCCATAGCCTTTTCAAGGAATCATCCCGACATTTATCTCTAGTGTTTTGGGAAAACATGGAAATCCCAAATCCGGATGGCCAGACAGTGATTCAAACCCGCATTCTCCCGAATAGAAGCTGAAATGAAGACAGCAAATTTTGGTAAGTTATGTTTCGTTATATACGAATCTACTATATTTAAATTAGGCTACGGGAATATATAAAACAAACCATTCAACTATCAACTTGATTTGTTTGAAAAAATTTAATTTCTCGCATTTATAATCATTATGAGAACCCATAAAATCAGTTCTCGACGAAGTTGAAATGGTGAGTAAAAATAAATATTATTTCCTGGAGCAATCAGGGACTGTAATAGAATCAAAAAGGCAGGACGTAAAACAGGTTAAACATCCTCTTCCATACACGTCAATATGATCTATGAAGCACAGCTGCCGACAATATTTATGTCCGGTAGCCCAACAACCCTAAGAGTAGGACTTCCGGATCTCATTCATCCCTAAGTGGAGTCAAGACACGAATTTTATTACGACTAAAGGGAGCCCTCGAAAATGTTTTTACAAACTATTGGACCCTGTTTGCGTGTACTGTTTATGTACTACGTGAATATGTTTCACTATGTAAGTAGTAAAGACTTTGGAAAAATAAACACTTGGAAGAGATGGTACCATCGGGAACGGTAAAGAATTTATTTGAATTAGGGGCTTTTTCATTGTAACACTGGACCGGAAATGCGATGTAGTTACGGACAGGAGAGGTTAGTCGATTTTTCTCCAAAAGTACCTGAGCGCTTTTTGCGTAAGATCTTTGGCGAAGAAGCAGAAATTTGGTGAACCGAATGATAGTTAATTTCGGTTGTTCCAAGCTTATAACACCCAGTGACCATTTTGCTCCCGATTCATTTTACGTAGACAGCGCCCTGTCTTATATAAGACATTAAATTAATATTTGCTTTTCTATTTATAGGATGTACAGTGAAATAGAGAAAAATATGAACGAGTTTATTTTCACGACATTCACATAGAGTAAGCATTATAAATTTTTCGTAATATGCTGTTCCTTCTTTTACCAGTTGTGTCTGAACATTATAACGATAAACTTCTGACCACTTATCCTCCTTTCTTTTTCGTTCGTATTCTTGCTGCGGTTTAACGAGAAATGTTTGCAGGATTTTTTTCCTCACTTTTCCAGTAACTGCAATAGTGATATGAAAGTTAAAAGTTTTTTCGTTAGTGTTGTATGAGTAATGTTGTATTTTACCGAATACCAAATTTTAACTCACACAACAGTACTTATTATTCAAATTATTGAATTGATATCCAAATCAAAAATAGTTTTATTCAGATCTTTGGAGTAATAAGGTGAGGCCAGTTAGAATTAAAATTGTTGCTGTTAGATCACTAGTTTAATCGCTAAGCAGTATATCTCACTATCGTTCCTGCTTTGAAAATATCAAATAAAATTCTTTCATTTAAATTTTAAAGAACAGGAACTCAAAATGCAATACAGGATACTTAGGTCCCTGATTTTTTGCAAGATAGAAACTTAATTATCTATTCGAAGTATTAATATGAGAATACATTATAATAATATTCCAACAAAAATGAAATTATCGAAGTGAAATCACAGAAACGTTTTTCTATCCTTGATTCTGAAACTAACAAGAAATTCCATGAGATTAGTGTGAGGATAATGGTACCCACATTTTTCTATTCTTAAGTGATATGTGCATTTTTATGTTCAGATTACTGGTTCACAAGGAGTATCATAAATTTTCGATTCTAATGTTCTTACATGAATGTATTTTTCAATCACAGCTACCCACTACTAGGTAATTATTCTTGTAATTTAGAATGATAATAACCGATATCTGTTGTATTTCACGCACTTGAGGTAATATGCTTTCAGTTTTAATTGGAAGTACAAATAATCCGAAATAACTATTGATCTCACTTGTCTTAAGCAACTTGCCGAATCCTGTCCTTAGCTACAACGATCATTTGTCCTAGATGTTGTGACTGAAAATTTTACGATGAAGGTTTATGGCCAATGTAAAATAGTAAAGAATTGCTACTAAGATCTACTTTATAGATAAAAATTATTTTATTCGGTGTAGTTGGTCGAATACGTAAAGGTAAAAGCTTCCACCTGCAATTCTGCGTTGCTGGCCGCTGCACAACTCTGTCTCTACATGTATAAAATCAGTTACGAGCTCTCGTTCGTGGAAAGACGTCGTTAAATAGGGTGCTCGCACTAAACACAAATGTACTTTTCCGTGATGCGAATTTTATTCACAGACTGCTGGACGCAAAGGAAAAACTTTTACATCGTTATTTAAACCGCAAGAGCGCTGTAATGGGCGTTTCCGTTCTGGTCAGAGGCGAGTGTTCTTTTTTTTTTTCCTGAAGTAAGCAGCTGCTGAACGCCACGCATCTCACAGGACGGAAATAAGAACGTAACTATTTTGTTAGTACTGTCGCATAGATGCTCAGTTGTGCATCAAAGATTACGCCTACACATTTGCTGAATAGTCAGAAACAAAACATTGCCAACTTCTTCAGTATCAGTCTACTGTTTGAATGTGCAGTATCTCACTCTTTTAGTTAAAAACAAATTTCGATGTAGTTCCTAACTTGAATCCTATTAATTTAGGAGATAAAATTTACAGAATAAAAAGTCTTACTTACATACCTCTGGACAAAATAAAGTATGGCATAGAGTCTTTTATTAAAGTAACAGCAGCCCTGTTGAATGATATTGCAAAAATTTCTGAGGAGTATTAACGCAAATTGTTATTTCCAATGGTTAAACGTACTTGCTTCTGAGCATGTTCGTTGGTGTTAACTTTTTCTTTCTCCGTGTGATACTACTGTTACAAAGTTAAGTCTTTACTATTCTAAACCAAAGTTCCATAACTGTCAGACAGCAACACGTCGATACAGCACAAGATAAAAAATATAAATGGTGTTACTACTTGATTAGTGTTAATTTGACCCACGTATGTTATGGCGTCTTACAAGTATAATCTAAAATTTTAAAAAATCTTTTATTAAAACTTGGATAAATTTCAGTTTTTTACGTTTTGAGAACTTGAGTTACAAAGAATTAAACTCGCAGGATACTTAGAATTGTTTACCAACAGTCCTCAAACAACTAATTAGTGTTTTCAAACGTATCAGGACCACTGAATTGCGTTTTTCCTTCCCCCTAGCTTCATGAGTCATTTATTACTGAGTTATTACAGCTAGCGCGTGTATTTTTGGGAATTCATGGAAAAAATCAGTGACTGAATACGTTTCTGAACAATGCAGAATGAAAACTCTATATCTGAAACCAGGGTTAGAATGAAGGACTTTTGGAGAAGAGAAGAAAGGCAATCGCACCATACATAATTAACATCAGGTATAATTAGCATCATATAAAATTTGCACCATATATAATTAGAGATCAACCTTTCAAGACTTCTTTTGTCGATTAACGCTTCAAATAATAAAGTAACACGTGTGTGGAATATTCCACGTGCCGAACTTCAGTATTATGTTTCTTACAGGCTCAGTGACTCATAATCTTCCGTACTTAATTATCCCCAAAGAGAAACATCTTAAGGGTTTTCAATTTCGGGATTACACCTTTTCAACCCTTGAAAAGTAACTACTTAAGCCCTCTAAGAGCACAATACAATAAAGGCTGGTTCATTGACTTTATTATTCGAATCAAAGCAGCGCTAAATTTTAACCAAAATCTGTGTTCGCAAACACTGCGATTTAATACTACCATGCTTCAAATATTTACTTTCGAAATGTCAGTGTTCTGGAAATGAAAAATGAGAGAATGAAGTGTAGATTTGATCTGTTAAATAATAAATGTTTCAATAAAGGTAGATTTCAGATTTCTTTGTATGTGCTTATAGTTAGATCATTACTGATTGAAATTTCATCTCTTTTGTGGATGAAGTGCTTGAAAATGGTGCTAGTGGCACAGAGAACCGATAATTTGTTAAAGATTGTAACACCAATTGTTTCATTCTGAATGTCTATTAACTGTGTAGATAGCTGCCAAAAATGATTTTTTAGTTCACTGTAAAAGCACTAAACTTTTGTTTACTTCTTCTTTCTTAAAAAAAAAAAAAAATAATAATAATAATTGGAAAGTTGTGACGGGCGCACCGTGATTAAAATTTTCATCTGTAGGAAGAACCGCCGTTAATATACGCATACATGAGGAAATTTTTGGGATTAAAAACACTACTATTTTTTTGCTACAAATGCAGATAATGATTGTTATCAATTTCCTCCACTTCTTCTCCTCTATTAAGCAAGTACGAAATGATTAAATTTTTTACTGTCACCGGGAAACGAACTGTGATCAAGAGACAAAAAAAATGATGATATTTTCTGCTACTTACGGGAACCGAACTGTGGCGAAGAAGCACCAGAATGATGAAAGTTTCTGCTGATACCGGGAACAGAAATGTGTCCAAGAGGCAGGAAAATTGTGAAAGTTTCTGCCGCCACAGTGTATCGAACTATGTTCAAACGGTAACAGAATAATGAAAATTTCCCCTGTCATCAGTAACTGAAGAGGCAACAGAATGATGGAAATATCAGTGGGAACCGAAAATTTTCACTGTCACCGGGAACAGAACTGAGGTCTAGAGAAATTGATGAAAATTTCTAGTTGCTGGGAACCGAACTATGTTCAAGCAGCAATCACGAAATTTAGGCCTTTGAGTAGGTCTTTATGGATTTATTTTATAAATTGCTTCACACTTTGCACATACTAAGAAAAGCTTAGATCATTTTTCGACGAAGGTAGTAGTCACCATGGAACACTAGTAACACTGTTTAATTCGTTTATTTCCGTCGTAAACGGTGATGTTTACCTTCTAATGAGAGGGACAGTGCCTGCCTAATCCGGTCGGCGGGCTGGTAAAGAACTTCACTTTCCCTATTTTCGGCCGAGATCCCGTTTAAGATAGCATACTTGTACTCTCCGTTGCCGCATTCTTCGCAGGCTGCCTGAGCCTGTTTTTGAACGGCGTCGGGGGAAGGGGAAGCGAGTAATTCGAGGCAGCTGCAATTTCGAGTTTTTGTTACGTATTTATTGCTGCCGTGGAGGGAACCTGCATCGCGATCGCATGCCAATGAAGGCAAGGAAACGCCGAGAAGTCCGGGAGGGTGGCGATTAAACTGGCGAGAGATTCCGGCCGCGTCCTACAAAGTACTGGGGAGGTGGTCATATGTGAAACAAAAAGCGGTGTGGGCTATTACGAACTGACCTTCCGGGCCGAGTTTAATTACCGGAGGTTACGAAAAGACGTAGGTAGGTGGGTAAACATGCAGCCCGCGGCTGTGGCGGTCAGCGTGCCAGGTGCGGACGCAGGTGCCTGCAGAGGGGAGGAGGCGGCACGCGCCGCATCTGCCCGTCTCGCTGGTCATTACAGCACCCTGCTATGCATGTTTTATGGTCCTCGCCCCTCCCCGCAGCTAGCACTGCGGATGTAATGATTTCGTGTACAACAGAAACTGCTCTTGTACCTAGCAGCCAACTTTGTTGTACAGCTCAATATAGTCCGTAAGAGCGATGACCTTAACCTCCTTCATCAAGTTTGTCCTGTCATTCATAAAACGAAACACTTATCAGCAACAGGGTACATGTTTATTTGAGTAATGAGCAAAACATATATAATAATGAGCCGTGAAATGCTTTAAGGAAATGAAACTAAGGAAAGCTTGAGAAATAAGACCTAACACTTACCACAGATGACGGCGTTTGGGTACAACGAACACAAGTAACGGAATATTTCGGTGTTGATCCTTATTGTTGCAAGCAAGTGATAAGCTTAGCGGGCTCTGGTGTGCATACACCGACATCCACTTACACACCAAGCTTTACTTGTTTTCGTCTTCTTCTTTCGTTGTGTCCAGCCGCTGTCATCTGTGTGAGTGTTGGGTCTTATTTTCTTATCAGTTTTATACATATGTAAAAATAGAGAGAAGATCACTGGTCGAAGAATCATAAATCTCTTCCACATCCACATCGCCATCCGCAATAATGCATGGCGAATATTGACTGCAAGTTTTTTCACATATATTTCATTTAATATTTATTGAAATTTTGCGAGCGAAAATTGCATAGGCCTATGTTTGCTTCGTACTTCACAAGGACTTCTTTCTATGCGTCATTGCGTACAATTGCGTGTCCTGATTCACGTTTATTATAATTAATGTTACCCTTCGGTATCATTTTGTAACTTTTAACTAAAAGTGGAGTGAGTGAAATGAAGTAAAAGTGTATATCAAAGGCACCTAAGTAAAGATACCAGTTTTTGCGGAAGATATATTTCCAACAGGCAAGAGCAGCGATGAACAGATCGAGCATGGTAGGTGAACAGTAACTATCTGGCATCGCATTCGGAAGGACGCCGATTGGAATGCCTAGATGGACATCAACATTTCGGTTTTCACCGATTGTCCGAAATCATTCCAGGTAAATGCCAGGATTCTTCTTTAAAAGTTCTCGGATAAATTCCTTCTCGTTCCTAGCCACAGTCCTTTTCTGCCTCTAACGACCACGACGTCAACTAGGCGTAAAATTCATAACAAAAAAACGGAAAAAAGAAAGATGATCAGCAGAGACAGGCGATGAAAGGTGTTAGTGAAAGAAATAGGGTAGGGGGGAGGGGGGGGGGTTGTAGGAATGATATAAAAATTGATAAGACAATGACTCCTGTCGTCAGCTAAAACCACAGTGCAAACGATGTAGATGGCTGATAATATGGAAGGTTTCAAGTAATATGTGAACAGACTTTTCGGAGTGTGTAAATGCGATGCAGTTTTTACCATTCGAATGCGAACCTATGAATTATATACCACCTATTTCAAATATCTAGGGTGAACTATTTCAAGAGAGGTATTTCTTTATGTCATAGATTCTTGTAATGATACAGGGCTGGGATTAGATGAAGGTTTAGTTTGGTGAAAATTTTCAAGTAAAAATTATTGTCAAAAATATTTTTTAAAAATCGTTTGTAGAGAACTCTATTGCAGTATTGTATGTGCTAATCTGCGAGATTTAACCATAAAGATAGAGAATAAATAACTGATAGTTGAGGACGTGACGGAATATATTATTCAGTTAAAGACGGTAACGCAACTAAACAGAGAGAACTAACAGAATTGTATCAATCTCCTGACTCACACCATGGTGAAAGGAAAAAGCTAAAATGATACTGTCCCATGATGAAAGGGTGATGATTTGACAAAAGGCTTGATAGAATGAAATTTCGAATGGAAATGGCCTTAGGGAAGATTGAGATCAGATGACCTGATAGAATCAAGGAAGACGTAAGGAAATTAGGTACTGTAAAACATGAGGAATGAGGAGTTAAGAGTTCACTGGGAAGATTGGTTTATGAAGAAACGGTAGGAAATATTAAGATAGAAATTAAGAATAATTTAAACTGTCTCACCCCAGCTGCTTATTTCACGCGCTGTGCAGTTTCCAGTGAAAAGAGACAGAGAGGCATTCTCCACAAGTAAAGTGATAAAGGCTCTCCTGTTTGATTTTCTACCGACTTATTCCCGTGATGTGTCACAGTTCTTTCAGACTCTTGTATGTTGAGATGGTTTGACCGCAGACAGCGGAAATGACCAGGTGTCTGGTGAAGGGCACGGATTGGTCACGGGCGTGGCTGGGCGAGCTGCTCACTCAGCTACAGACACGTCCGTCTGAGCGTGGCAGCCTTGGGCACACTTCATACTGTGCTTCCTGCTTCTTCTCAACATCGACACCTGCTGCAGTTCGTAAAGGAGCCTTCCAGATTATGAGTGAATTGTTTTCTGTGACTGAACAGATACCATTGTTTCTTTCCGCTGCACCATATGACTATAAGCCTGTCAAAATCCCGGATGTCTCAAACTCGGTAAGAAGCATTTTTCCATCTGGCTATAACGGCTGCGTGGTTCGAGGATCCATAAAATTACACTTAAAAACTTGGCCAATAAAGTTTCCCCGACGTCTTCAGAGACACCGAGCGTGGTGGGTGAGCGGTAACGCTCTAGCCTCTCATTCGGGATGACGGGTTCGAATCCCCTATCCGTGCATCCAAATTTGGGTTTTCCATGGTTTCCCCAAATCATTCCAGGCGAATGTCGGGATTCTTCTTCTTTCTAGAGGCCGACGTCAAAAATGCCTAAAGCCATAAGCAAAAAAAAAAAAAACATACGAGAAATCTTTTTCGGACTTTAACTGTAAATGCGAGAATAAAAAAAAAATGTAGATACTTAAAATTGAGAGAAACACAGATACACAATATAGATATCTTAGGTAGCTAGGAATTCTACGCATTTAAATACTCCTCCGTATGTGATGCCAGTTTTGAAGTTTCACACCCCAGCCCACCTTCCAGAAAAAGCAGTTACCGCTGTATTACCTCCGCACAGAAAATATCCTATGAAATTGGGAGAAGGACGGTTTTCTGTTAACTTCAACAGTACGGTTAGTGTTATTGATTCTGAATATGACAGTGATGAGTAAGCCCCGGATTTTTAGGTTCTAAAAAACCAAATTTAGGTTTATTCAACTCACGTTTTAGGCTTTTATAGGTTTTTAAAATTCTGATTTAGGATCTTACACGTTTTCAAGGGAAATAAAATTTAAGACACGCAATATATACTGCCATAGTGTTAAAAATATTGTTGACTTTATAATACAATGTAAAGAACTCCTTAAAAACTTATACCATAACATTGCTCGATCACATTAAAACATGCAAAATAAACCACTACTATGTTCAAAATACTTCGTCTTTATTGTGTATGGTAAACAACTCATTTAAAACTTCTAATTTGACACTGAACAATGAAATATTCTGACAGATCCTCTTGAAATTTGGACTGCGGGCTAAAACAGGCTCCTGCTTCTTAGCTATAGACACTCCAACTGGTCCAGGAGCCACTTTGGCCCTAACTTCTTGGATGATTTGAAGTGCTTCCGTCAACGATAGAGTACCTCCTTCCAAATTCTTGATTGAAAATTCTGGGTTGTAAAACTTTGCCTTTATATATGTCAACTCCTGTACAGCTGGTACTGAGTACAATACTTTCTTTGCATTTACTATAGCAATAACTTCGCTTTCATCTAATGATTCCATGACCTCCGTGATGCTCTCATAGTTTTCTGCATAATATACCGCGGCTGAGGTCTAGGTCCTCCATCGTGTCACTACTGGCTCGGGAGGGAGGGGTATTGATGAAAGTTTTTCCCTGAAAATAACGACTCGACTAGGCTCTTTCAGGAATATTTTCTTCACTGAAGGAATTATCTCGTTAACTACAGGGTGCTGTTCCCGTATTTTTTCAGCTACCTGGTGCAGCCCATGAGCTAGACAGGTGACATGGACCATTCGAGGATGGAATGCCTTCAAACACTCCCCTGCTTTTATCATATAAGCTGCACTATCTGTCACATACAACGACAACTTATCCTGGTGTTTTAGACCTGGCCACAACAGCTTTGATGCATCCCTTACAGCAATTATCACAGTCGATTGGTCAGTCATTGGAAGTTCTCTGCGCGTAATGACTTGGGGTATACTACGTCCCTCACATACGAGCTTGCCCACAACAACGCTATGTATCTGCCGCAGGCATCTGTCGTCTCATCTACACTTAACCAGATGAAGTGGTCAGCAATGTCCACTAGTTCTTAATGGTTTTCTCTTACAGCTGAGGCAAGTAATTCTTTCTTAAAGTGGATTCATCTGATATTTTTCTGTTACAAAATTCTTCCAAAAAGATTTTCAGGACTGCATTCTGGATTGTTGAAACTGGTATATTAGCGGCAGTGAGAGCCTCACACAGACGCAAGTGAAACGAATCTTCTGCACCCACCTTTGAACTTGTAATGAAACTCTGCTTCTGTTTGGAAGCATTTCTCCTGGGAACATTTGCCAAATGAGTTGCTGGATTCTGATGCTGTAGTACATGGGATCATTTTTTCTGCGGTCACTTATATAGAAGGCAAAAATAACAATAGTCCACCTGAATACAACACACCGGATAATACCCAACTAATATTATGAAATTTCATCCAGAAGTCTAGACTCTGTCACTTTACGTTACTTTGGAAATCAAAAAAAATAAAATCTAATTTATTTTTTAAAATTATAAGATATATTATGGATATAAAACAAATTAAACTTAATGGTTTCACACATGCTTGAAAATATATAATTTTTCCCATCTGTAGAAAAGTTCTTATTCGTTCCAAACCACTCTCGCAGGTGACTTCTTCTTGAGGATTTCTGTTTAGGCATGATTGCTTCTAAAGAAGGAACTAAAAGTATGTAGGCCAACACAATGTTTTAATTTCCGTGTTACCACTGAATGATGACGGTATACATCTGTTAATTTCTCAGAAAGGGTTTGCGTTCCTTAGAAGTTAATGTTTAACGTGCTATGTTTAAAACTTGCTTTGTCGATTTGTTTCTACTGAATGTTAACATTTGTAATAATGTGAAGTTGCCACACCGCATTGTTACAGCTTTTCTCAATGCTACCGTTAACAATTAGGTTAAAACACGTCATTTAATTTGTGGTGAATAGTTATTCCAATTTTAAAATTTATCCATCCGTTTTACACTTGAACATTGTTCGTTTACCCTCCAAGTTCAGCTTCACCCCTCGGACTATGTTAGGGATCATTCCCATACTGCTCACATTTTCAGTGTCTTCGATCTTAGGATTCACGTAATAATAGATACAGCTGGTGATGGTGACTGGCCGGAACGCCATGTGACATTAACTTGGATCGATGTAGAAGAAGAAAACGAAATTTTTTAGAAGGAAGGAGAAAAGGAAGCAGCCGTAGCCTGTCAATAAGGCACTGTTCCGGCATTTTCCTGGATGGGAAAAGGAAAACCACGGAATACCATGTCAGAACAGCTGACGGTTGGGTTCGAACCCACGGCGTCTCCCACGGCCCGTACCCCTGAGCTAATCTGGTTGGTCATTTGTTTAATTTAAGTAACAAAATTACAGTCGAACTGGATCAGTACATCGAATTAGGTCATTTTAGGTTCTTAAAACTGAATTAGGTCATTTTAGGTCATAACATAAAAATTAGGTTATTTTAGGTCCTATTAAATTTATGAATATTATTAGCTTATACAGTAGACGTAAGAGAAAGTTAAAATTTCGATGATATTAGGTTGGGAACAAAATAGGTTCGAACCTAAGAATCCGGGGCTTAGTGATGAGTGTACGAGATGTAACATATTGTCCGCGTTGTGCACAAGAGATGAAAGACTGGAGAACGTAAAAATCATGTCGAACTTTTGAAGCGCGCAACCTAGTTTAACGATCTCATCTAAAGAGGAAATCACGATTAACAGTATCCCATACCCTCATTACAAATTTCACTGGGTTGAGTTCTTGTATGTGGTCCATGACTTTGGTACACAAGCTGTGCGCTTGCATCTATTGTATCCTGTTGGCCAAGCAAAGGCTGGTGAAAATTTATTTAACCTACTGGGATCAAGCTCGATAACCCAGTGTTGAAGTTGCCTCTAAGCTTACCCGATATGCAGTAAACTTTTTTTTTTTTTGACAACCATTT
The DNA here is from genome assembly GCA_031002005.1 of Vandiemenella viatica. Classification (NCBI taxonomy): domain Eukaryota; kingdom Metazoa; phylum Arthropoda; class Insecta; order Orthoptera; family Morabidae; genus Vandiemenella; species Vandiemenella viatica. Next base: position 337,249,185 of record JARYHS010008074.1, on the reverse strand, counting down.
ACATTTGTTTAGATATCTTATAGCTGGAACTTACTTTTCATTATGTGACAGGACGATTAACAGTTTTACCCACGAGACCTGTTCTAAAAGTAATGTTTAACTTCTCATTTTCTTTTTTTAAATGGCTGATCGCCACAGCCAGCTCCAGCGATGTTCGTTATACCATAATCCAGCGCCGGATTAAGACAGCGCGGGGCCCGTTGCAAATGAGAAGAAGAGTCCCTTGATTTTTGCCGTCCAGGGAAAAATTGTAGAGCTAAAAAGAAAAAGGTCGCCCATCTAGCCTAGGTGCAGGGCCCCCCTAGGAGGCGTGAGGCCCGTAGCATTTGCTACCTCCTGCTACGTGGTTAATCCGGTACTGCCATAATCTGCGTAACCGTATTTGATTCTCCAAATGTGTATGATTCCTTAGTTTTGAGTGCACAACTTCTGTGGCAAAACGAGACGGATGGAACTGTTGCATAAAAACGCCCTCGCCCTAGGAAAAATTTCGAGGAGCAATGCTACTCGCGACTAACACCGTTTTATCTACAGCACCAGGGTCGGTAATGTCTTTGATTGTTTACTTGTAATTCTACAATCCTTTCATGAAACGTGAAGCATTAATGAGATTTCATAAATATGAGGGATACTGAAACGTGATCCTACGTCTTACAAAAAATGTGACCCTAGTATTTCGACTTTAGTAACTCTTCACAGTGTCTATTAATGCAATGTTTTTCTTAACTGATGATTGTTTGGTGTTTAGTGACTCTCGACGATCATCACGTTATTTGCCGCTGTAAGCGCACAACTCTGTAAGTTATCATTCGCTTCGCTGCACCTGAAAGTAGTTATTTTCACGAGTAATATCTTTTGTGCAGCAAGAGAAAGCGAGGCATTGCGGAAGAGAAATATACAATATTGTTCTCTTGTGTAACGTCTGTGATAGAGCAATCGAACTACTTCTTGATCGTTGAAAGCGCTTTATACTAATGTCATACGAAACTGATACTCAATCATAGACCTGACGAAAATGATCAATGAATTTTTGGGAAACCAAATGTCGCTGTAACCTGCTGACCCTAGTAAGTGATACGCGATTGTAATAAGGAAAACTGATTGCGTTCTCGCTGTAACGAGTTTGTTGTTAATGAAATACAAATGCAAGGATTTAAGAATACACATGTGATGGTTGATTGGGAAGAGAGTGATTTTAGCAATTGAACAAATGCAACTTGTTTCGGAAATTGGATGCCAACATCATCAAAATGGTCGGATGATTTAGCAGGAAGTTTCAAGCAGCCGGTGGGACAAAGACCAGTTAACAGGACAGTAAGAGGAAACATTAGCTCACAAATACAGAATTTAAAGGCGGAACGTGAATAGCGTATCACTACATAATGCAACGTAATCATTTTATTTCACGTCGCTTTAAATGAATATGTCGGGAGCATATCCTAACTAGTCATATATGATGACTACGTATTGGTGAATGAATAATCTTATTCAGTTACCTCCGATTATAAATGACTACTATTCAAACATGAAGCAAACATGTTATAATTTTTATTATCTTTGACTACGCGTCTTAATTTTATTTAATATATTAAATTATTTATGTTGTTTTATCCTGTGCTACGACCGCAACGGAGTTGAGAAACACACTACCTCTGTCTTCCTCCTAGCCAAACCCTGATATCGGCATGCTCTTGCGTCATAGTTTCCAAGATAAATCTCGGAATCATTTTTTCCTTACCTTCATCTGAATTAAACTCTTATATCTTTCAACTCCAATGCTTATATTTTCCTCAATGGCCACTTATTCAATATAATTCTCTTCAAATAACGTAAACCAATTAAATTCAATTAACAGCTACTCCTTCACATTCTTATAAGTTCAAAAAACTACTTGCAGCATTATTAAATCAAAATTTTATCCCACCCATCGCAGAATACTTCTTACAATACAATACATTCATTCTTACGACCATTATATTATTTTATTGTTTTTTAGGCTGCATCTTTTTGTCCGCTTTTCAGCCTTCCCCGGCTACATCATCTCGGCGATCCCATGTTTGGCACCGTTCAGACTCTCTACTTTTTCAATTCTTCGCCCGTACATATTCTTGGGATCCTCTTTCTTTGCTATCACTTTACCTTAGACCTTTCTCAGAAACTTACAAAACTCGATTTAATATTAGATATTTACAACGTTTAATATAAAACTTTAACACCATTATTTTCAACATCGACAAAACAACAGTTTACAATAAAAATTCGGGCAGGAGTGACGTATGATTCTCACAATACCATCTGCTTAATATAAGCAACGATACGTTATTACAATCACCGCACTTTCTAAATAGACAATAACAAATGATGAAATGGTTAACTAATGGGCGTTGTACAGGGCGTTCGCCGGAAAACGCTACCCTCCCAGTCTGTTGCCGTCGGCAACTTGCTCGGTCAGTAGTGCCAGCAGTTTCCGCCACACGGCACCGTGAATCACCGCACTGTTTAACACCTCCGCTGCCCCAACAGTGCAGTGCAGTGACCCTTACATTGTTAAGAACGGTTTCTTTGCATTGTAGATAGTTTGTGACTTCAGTCTCTTATTAATCAGTGTTGTGAATAAACGTTTCTTTGCGGTTTGGCTGGTTTGGGGCTTCATACTCTTATTAATCTGTACCGTGTTTGAGTGTGAGTAAAATTATGGTACGTTACAGTTTGCAACAAAGAATATTTCTCTACGATACATATGTGAAAAAGTGTCGCAGTAAATTTCGTCGCGAATTTCCTGGCGCTTTACTGCCAGCTAAATCAACAATTCTGCGTCTGGTTAGAAAAGTAAGAGAAACGGGTTCATTTTTTAACAAAAAGAGACTGTCGGTGAACCGTATTCTCACAGAGGAGAAAATTGACGATATCGCTTTTCGACTAGAACAGTAACCCAAAAAATCATTAAGTCAGTTAGGGCAGCGTGTGTCTCGAAAATGTTCAGAAGATGTGAAATGTGCATTACACAAGAGGGTCAACACTTCCAGCATCTTTTATAAGGTAAGCTAATGAATTACGTCACATTTAAATGCTTAGCACACAAGTTTATGAAGTTTATGAAGCGTAATTATTATGAAAGAGTCCGCGGCCGACGGTCGAACAATGCCGGAAACTGAGCGCTCGCTTGCCGGGAGCAGTTTCTTCCTTGTAGCGCTAACAGTGGGTTGCGTTTCCCGGCAAACGCCCTGTATATGAATTTTTAATCTGTGTTAGAGGATTTTCATTGTTACAGAGTACGTTGGTATAGCATCGTCACGATTTCATATCTCATCCGATAATTCAAAAGTACTGCTTCATTGACGTAAACTGGTTTCTCTCTTGTTTGCAGACAAACGTAAGAATATCGGTGTAAGTATATCGGTGTTTAGATGCGCATTCACGCATTCCAGAAGCAAATCCACATTATAAGTCCATTAATATCCTTAGCAGTTGCGAGTAGTTCACATTGAAACCTACTGCGGGTACATTAATTACACGGAGAGTACCGAAACGTGTCGACAGAACTTGTGTATCATGTTAGTCTAATAATTTTGACATTCATTTTAAATAAGAACTAATTTCTTGAAATTAAAGGTGTTTGGTCAACATTTACATCAAGGGTGTTTGCTCATTTGTCTCAACGGCTTCATCTCTGCTAATATTTTCACAACACAAAAATATTTTATAAAATTTATTAAAAACTTGATTATATTAAATTCACTTCTTCTGAGAGCTACTCTTAAATCAACACACTAATTACAACAACTGGTAGTCAGTCAAATGATAAAAATAATGATTTCACATAATTTTCTGTCATTGTGGTTCAGATATCAATGAATATATACGGAATATTTTTTATAATCTGGGAATTGAATGTGAAACATCATTTGCAGCAACAGATCACATCAATCGTAAATTACTAGTATTGGTGACTCACCATTTCACGAAATATCAAGAGGTAAACTAAACCGATTTTATTATAAAATTCATGCAGATCCTTACAAGCGAATCTTCGTCCTTCTGTTTAGTTTGGCATGGTATCAATACTAATAACAGGGTAAGCTTGATCAATGTGGAGCAGTGTCGATATCAGAGGTATTGAGCATTGTTTAGTAACAGTTCTGTTGAGTTAAGCATCACCGAAGAAAAGAATCACCAAAAGGCTGAAAGAAAAGTATATATTGCGTTTGATATAACATATTAATTTTTAATTTCTTTATGTTTATTTATTTTCGTCCGATGTATACCTTTTACTAAAATTGTATAGATATATGAGACAAAAGTTTTAATTTTCTACGAGCAATGTTAGCACAAGTTTTCACTAGATTAAAATTTAGCCTGGGTCTGATTGACAACTAGCATTTGACCTTACAGCAGAGAACGTGAGTAATTAGGGTTTTTTAAAATTCAATCTATTTCATGAGAACCATTTATCAGGATCTATGCGGCCTAGACCAGCCTAGGCCATGATTAAAACTAATATCTATCAAGTGAGTGGCAGTGCTTTCACTGACGTCATATTACTGTGGATTTACTGCAGCATAAGGCACAAAGAATTTGCATTGAGCATTATTTTATAACAATTCTAATTAGGTTAGCAACCGCGAACAAATAATTTGCCATAAAACTCCATTCAGATTATCATTTTTGACAGGCTTAGAGGGCATTTATAGAATAACTCCATAAAAATGTCTAAACAGATCTTAAATATAGACGTTGGTCTATTTCTCATTAGCGTTCTTAAATTGTAAAGTCCGTCCTAATGATACCACCGTCGATGAGCCCTAAACCTTCAATGGGCAACGTGTATAGGCCTATTCTAAAAAATTATTACGCTGACCCATGTGGCATATATAAGATTAATATATTTTCTTATCTCTTATGTCTTTCCTAATCGTTATTTCGAAATAAAAGACATTCATTATTATTATTATTATTAGATTTTTTTTTTTGAGCGCTTTGTTGGCTTAGTGGTTAAGGCGTCTGACTGGAGGTGCAAAGGTCCTCGTTTCCCGACCTTTATCTCTGGCACAGCTTGCTGTGTAATGTGAAGTACGCCAGAACGCTTCCATGTTTCGGATTCCACGTTAAACTGTAGGTCCCCTGTACCCGGAAACATTGCCGGATTACGTTAAGGCGACTCTGACAGCCCCTAAATGCGCAGCCAATAGAAACCCTGTCACCAGGTCATTACGGCCAAACGGAATTATTATTATTTTTATTTTTAAGGAATTTACGAATGAACTTGACGTTTTATATAATGTTTCTATTGTCTTTATTACCGCTCTGAATCAAGTATACATTTTTTTTTTTTTTTTTTCTCCTTTGTAATCATTTTCCAGTATCTTTAGTATTTGTAGTTAAGGACTGAACAAATATGAGAACAAAGAATTCCTGGATCACAAAGCTCACGATATAAAAGAAGTAACTGCCTGCGCTGTAATCACAGACGCAGAGGTTCATACTGTTTCTCACGAGCCTTAAACAATTTACAGTAATGGACAACACATTAGCCGGCCTGCATTAAAGGCGCAGATATAATCTTCTTCCCGGCGTATATTGAGCGTTTAACCACAAGAAGCTTTTTCTCACACACTGGAGGAGTAATTCTCTGAACGTCCCATTACGGTAGCCGGCCTAACTTCGAATAGAGTGCGTGTAAAATAAAAAAAATACCTCCGTACGAGGGGTGAGTCGGAAGACAAATGTTCCTCCGACGCGCTTGAAGGGAATGGAGAGAAAAAGGAGAGCACGGAATGCAAATATGGGAATGGAGCAATCAAAAAGCTGTTAGGCTTCCAGCGTGGTCTACAGCAGACGCGTCAAAACAAACAGTCCGAGGACTGGACGGCGCGAGACGGGACAGTTCCGGGACTGCTGGACAGCTCCTGTGCGAGAAAAGGTGTATTCCCCACGCGCACACAATAGACCTTAAAATGAGTGGGCGCAGGTATCTAGCACATCACCAGCATGCGGTGCCAGTCTCGGTTGCGTTTCGTGTTATAGAGGATAGCCACATTCATTACACATAGGGAAGAAATTCGACTAACATCGCATATTGGTGATTGAAAGGATGGGACCCCCATTGGCTCCACTAGGTTTTGATTTCGAAATATCTTCGCACTTGTAATATCATGTTGTTCGAACGTAGCTAAATGCGCAATTAATTGTTGGCTAATGCATGTAAATGCGGCAGACGATTATCATTCACATGAAAGATCTGGTTAATGAATCAATAAGTGAAAATTTCCACCAACTGATTTTTATTTTTAAATGCCATTTGGTCGATAACCCGTACAGCCAATAGCAATGATATTTAACCTTTTCACCATTTCATTTAGTCTAGCTGCATTTGTTTCCTAATTTTTGTGTGTATTGATTATTTATAGTGTATGTTATTCTTAATTTTCGTATGCGTAGGTATTTTAACAACAAAAGTATTGTTCAAGACTTAATTCAGTAGCACATGCCCAAGCCTGAACTCGAACGAGCGATTCTCGCAACCAAATGGAAGATATGTAAAAAGTAAAATCAGGATTTTAATTTAATTTAATTGCAATGTAGCACACGTTCCGGTGGCAATTTTCCTACACGCCCATCTTCCCCCTTTCCTGCACCCACCTACATTTGCCCTATACAAATTTTAACTTTAAATTCTTGCAACCTTTTCGGTAAATTATTCATCATTTCCCTTGGTAACTTTTTTCAGTCCCTGATACCCTTACCTAAAAAATAGAAATTTCCCACACCCTTGTGCCTGAAATCGAGTGGTCATGGTCATCTTTTCCCTTCCATGCACTACTTTTCATACCTACACCAATATCTTTCCATGCCTCATCACCAGTTAACGCCTTGTACACTCCCATGACCCTCTTCATCCTCCTCCTGTCTTGCAATGAATATCATTCCAGCTCCTTTATCATATCTGTTACTGATTGCATTCTGCAATAATTTCCAGAACAAATCTAGCAGACCTTCTTTGCACCCTCTCCTGTATTTGATACGCAAAATGTGGGTCACATACTACACTACCATATTCGAGCAATCAACGTTCTGACTTGTCGCTTTATTATGCACGAAAAAACCCTCCTCTAACTGGGAGTTTTCCTTGGTTGAGAAAAATTACTTAGTATAAATCATATATTGTATCATGTGTCGATAAATGAATGAATCAGATGAAATTCTGACATTTTTTATTTAAAAAGATTCTATTGGTTGCTGTAGTCTCTGCTAAACACGTAATATATTATCTGTTAAAAATTATTTTTCATCACTCACTTGACAATAGCGGCAGAGACTATGAACGCCAAAACGTCGTTTTTGACAAACACATTCACTCGGCTGGTTACTCGACAGAATTTTATCTATTTACAACGCACAGAAAACTTGCAATATTACATAACGTAACGTTAATATTCATTCTCGACAATAGTTTGCAAGCTTCCAAAATGGATACCTACAAAAAATGAATAAATGACACCAAAACATCGTGTTTCGGAAACGGTCTCATTCGGCTAGTTACTAGAGAGAATTTTATATGTACATAACGCTAAGAAAGCCTTCACTCTTACATAACGTAAAGTTATTATTCATTCTCGACAAACGTTTGCAAGCTTTAAAAAAAGGCTATCTATGAAAAGTAAATACATGATGGTTTGGGATTAGTGCTGAATCATTTAAAAAAGAAGTAGAATGTAGTATAGAAATTGTTTTGCGAGTACTTTGTTATTTGATTTTATAGAGGAATCCTCATAATGTATATTAATATGTACGACTTATCGCCAAATTCCTTGGTAATTTACACTTCTTACTAGCGTCAACTTAATTTTAAAACTGAGATTTAAGAAAAAAACATTATATACGTTTTCCTGTAAATATCTGTAGTACATTCGTGTTATCTACTTAAATGTGTAAGGAATAAAATAGTAGAAACCCACGGAAGATTGCCCAGTATCATTTTGAAACTGTACTATACCTTGTAGTGTGTAGAACTGGAATCTTTGAAGCAAAGCGGCATTTAGAAAATAACTTGTCTTTTTACTTTTTAGGTTTCTGTTCTTCCCACCATGTTGAAATAGCTTTAACACTTGTTGAAGCAGAAACCACCAACAGAACTTTCTATTTTGCTTTGGATAACGGTATTATCATCTAATAATATTAGTTTAAATATTAACTTTATCTTCAAGATCGCTAGCAAAATTAAGAAAACATTGTTACAAGATACTCGAGTTTCATCTAGATCGCTAGGGTCTTTGTTCTGTTCAAAGACGGTCTAATTATAATATCTTAACCCTTTACAAATCTGCTACGATGCTCAGTACGCTTAGTTCTTCCGTCACCGCGTTGAACACACACTAAAAAATCCAAGACGATGGCATGAAGTCCTGAGATAATTGAGCAATTGTATTTCACTCGAGCGATTCAACCTAAAATCATGCTTGTTTTACTGTTCTGTGTTATAGTGCACTGAAGAGTAAAAACAAGAACGATTTTAGGTGGAATCGTTTCAAGGAATCATTATAGCGAGTTACCTAAGAAATTTTAGAGAGAGTAGGAATTTGTTTCTTGATTTACAAGAAATCACATACACGAAGAGATGATATGCCGGTAATATTCTGACTCGAATATTATAGGAACATTGGCCCCTTTCCCACGAGAGAAAATCCGAAGTATTTTACACTCTCATCTCTCTATTATCAACTCTTAAGTAATAACAAAATACAGGCTTGGTATGCATCTTTTCCTTAAATTCTATATTCTTACAGCCCTGAGGCGACTTTTGCTAGTCTTAAATAGGTTTTCACTGCAGGCGTAATAGTAGCATTCCTTAAATAGAAAACATTTTCGTTTTATTTTTATACGAGGCTGAGGAATCCTGCATAAATAATTTTTTGTGTATATATAAAAAAATAAAAACAAAAATAATATAAATAAACTTACAATTTCTGTGAGCAGTTTGAAGATATTAATTAAACTTCTCTGCCCTCTGTACCAATATTATAAGTGCGAAAGTAACTCTTTCTTTCTTACTGTTTGGTACATTTTCACTACTAAACAGCTAAACCGGTGTTGATGAAATTTGACAAGGAAACACTGTGTATCATTATGAAGGACATAGTATTTTTTTTTGGGATAACAATTTTTGGGATAAATAACATATTTTGTCATGAAAGTTTGAAAACTAACTGAATTGTTACAGACAGATATATAGCGTGTGTAAGTCCCTGTAATGCTGTATAGGTAGCTCAGGCTTTGTATCTCTCGCAGTCACTTTGTGTGTGATCTGTTAATAAATTTCATGTGCAGACAAAAGTTAGAATGTATTGTAGTTGTGAATTTGCGTTGCGCCAGGCTGTTTTCATTTTTTTATATTTCCAATTACCATCAATAGATATGCCGATTCAACTCATTTTGGGAGCTTTCTATATCCAATGCTGACAATAAAATTCTAAGTCCACGCGTAAGAGCTAATAGCACACAAAGCAATTCAGCCATCTCGTATTTTCCAGAAGTTGTTCTCATTTGTTCTTGAAGTTCAATAACAAGTGCTTTCTCAATCCTAGGCTGTTAATCGAGCACTGTATTTAATTCGTTCCTCCTCACTCCGTGTTCCACTAATTTTAAATGTAAGACGATGAAAATAACTGTAGACAGACATGGTCCAATATTATTTTTTTAAAAAAAGACGGTGGCCCATACATAAAATGCGTCGTGAGTCATTGAGGTGATACGTGTTTGCCTAGAGGCTTTGAGCCACAAGGGAGTGGTAACGTGAGTCGATAAGGCAATCGGTGGCGAACGAAGGAGGCTGCGGGCTGGCAGCTCCCCTCCGCCGTTCGCTCGATCGCGCCGCTTGATTTATCTGACAGGTGAAATGCTGCGCTACCGATCGTTGTCTGCGTAAATGGATCCATTCACACCCAATTCACTTCCGTGTGTAAACGTGGAGCGACGTCAAAGGGAGTGAAATCTCTCCGACAGGGCAGGATCATAGCTACAAAGCTATCCTCAATTGCGGACTTGAAACTCCTGTGGTAAGTAATTGCATTAGAATCACTTACGGTTCTGATTTCAAGAAACAGGTAGAGTACTTAATTTATAAGTAATTCATAATCGTTATTGTATCATCTTCAAGGTGACATCGTCTGTTTAACTTCTAATATTAGAACATTTGATCAACAACTAATAATTAATTTAAAAGAAATGTTTATACATAAGCATGGAATGCTATCTTACTTGGCTTGAGAGAATGATTTGAAAAACATGCAGGAATGGCACTGAATTTTAGTTAAGAAACATAATTAGTTATGTACATAAGTCTGGTCACTCTTCCTTTATCTTTCATTTTACTAAGCTGGTATAAATTCTGAAGGTCTGATAAGAAATTCGCTGCAGATGGAAAACATCTGTAGTATAAATATTATTCCTCTATACCCTGTATACATTCACATTAACATAACTACGAAATAATTAATGCTGACTCTGGAGTAATTTTGTAGCTTAATAAAAAAGGTTATAAAACAAAATCAAATGATAACTATTTGAAAATGACATTTATTACGTTTCCAATGTTTTAAAGATTTTTTTAACATGTAGTTTAATTAATAAAATATACCAGATTACAAACTGTATTTACTTGATTCAGTAATTTAGTATGAATCACGAAACCCAGTTCTGTAGGCAACTTTTCTGTGAACTTTTATTTCTCAAAATACTTTCATAACTGTAAGTTTAAGAAAGATGTAGATGTAGATGTCCTCACAAATGCGGTGGTGTGCTAAATCAGCTACCTGAGAGTGTTGTGACATTAAAAAAAGAAAAGATACCGATATTTAGTGTTGATACCACTGAATCAGTAAAATGGATAACATTTATCGCGCGGACATATGACAGTAAATCTACAGCATTTATGTTTCAAGGAAAGTTTTTATTTAATTATTACATTTATCTTACATGTCGATTCTACTCGGAATATTCAGAATGAATATACTCGAGTTAACAGTTATATTACGGTGCAACGATAATATTTCTTCGAGAAAGAACCTGTCACCAATTTGGCAAACAGCATGTACGCTTATCGAAACATAAGACAGCATTGTGAGACCTCGATAAATTGGTTCCACTCTGGACCGTTCCAAGAACTATGGTGTTAATCTGGCATGATGAGTCTACAAACTCTCTATACGATGTGGTCAACATACGTCTATAGTTTATACCGATAAACGATTATAACGATTTTAAACTCAAATGTATAATTTTATACTTCTGTGAACTTAATTAATTAAAAATAAATGAAAAATAATGCCGGTTGATAATCCTAGACTCACTAAACTTGTTTAATTATTGTACTGTAATTCTATTGATACTAGTGGAACTTTTTTTTTTTTTTAGGAGAGTGAGCTTTCTGCCTACAACAGTATCGAGGTAGCTGTAACTTATTTTTCAATTTATGGAGAAAACGGAGTTGATTGTTCTCAGTATAAACATTTTTATTTAGGGAGACCATTCGCTTTTAGAACACAATGAGTTTATCCAAACTTAGTAACACTAAAAAATGAAAGCCCTGAATTAGTTTCTTAGAATAAACAGCAGTTTAATATTTAGAATCTTGAGAAGTGCAGTAATGCTGATATCCAATACTGTCAATATTGTAAATCTGCTACCTGTTGAACACGCGACCTATCTTTTTCCATGCTTTGTCGTCGATAGATTTAAGAAAATACTATCTCCAAACGCAACGTAATAACAAATGCTCAAAGGACCAATCTTTATTATATATCGAAGAAATACATCGGAAACACTTACATATTCATATGTAGACTTGCGAAGCAATCCGTTCGTTATATACGTTCCCTAAATTAATTATTAAAAGTTGCATATCAGTCAGTCAAAAATGGATTTGATGTTATGTATCGAGCTGCTATAAATCTATGAAAGCATTTACTCGTAGTTACTAGATATGACAATATCAAAGCGGATTAATGTAGTAATAAGCAATGTTACTTTTTTACTCTAAATTGAAAATAAATACCGCAGCTTTCACTAGCTCAATATTTTTCTTATTTGCGAAACTTCATCTCGATGACTTGAGCCAATCTTCAAAAACATCGCGTTTGATCTCATTCTGGTCATGGAGCTAACTATTCGCAATCACAGAATTATGTTTGCGATATTCCTATTGTAATTTGGATAAAAATCCAAGAGAGTAAAAAGCCTTGTGTTGGAATACATAAGCGAGTTATACGCGGCTATGTTCGGAATCCCTGTCAGACCATCATGATTTAAGTTTTTTGTGGTTTCCCGTAACCTGTCCAAGCGAATGCTGGGATGGTTCTTCTAAATTCGATGGCCCAATTCATTTCCATTATTTGCACCCAAACCTCTCCTGCCCCTAATAACCTCGACGTCGAAGAGGCGTACCGAGCGTGGTGGTGTAATGGCTAGCATTCTGGTCTCGCATTCGGGAGGACGGTGGTTCGAATCCCCGTCCGGGCATCCAGATTTGGGTTTTCCATGGTTTCACAAATCACTCTAGGCAAATGCTGGGATGCTTCCTTCAAAAGGCTATGGCCGAATTCCTTCCCATTCCTTGCCCCCCTCCCTTTCCCGTCTCGAAAGACCTCGCTGTTAGAGAGACGTTAAGCAGATAAAAAAACAAAAAACGAAGAGGCGTAAAGCATTTAACAGGCACGGAGCGCTGCAACACTGCTGACCGCATAGACACGACGTGTCCGATAAGTAAATGATAACCTTTGTGGGAACGTATACGATCTTTTTCTATCATTTGTTAGTTTCTACAATCCTTGAATAACGTAAATCAGTATTTGAATCGAACAAGTCAGCGATATATACCCATTATGTAAATTTTATCATTAGTTTAAGACAGGTATTTCTAAAGTTATTCCTACCTAACAAACACCCCTCCCCCCCACCCACCCACGGCACAGATTTACTAAAAAAAAATAAAAAAAAAAATTAATAAGGTAAATGTCTACTATCCAGAACCAACAATGACATCTCAGGAGAAACTCACTGAGTATGTGATGTCAAAATGTTCTAAATTAGACATACTACACACGACGGTGTAGCGGTAGAGTATCATCCACACGGGTGAGGCAGCTATCTGTCACTTCCCCTCCCCACTACCTGTAAGGGGGGGGAGGGGAGTGCGCTCCCCCATGTTCCTAACCTATAATTTAAGGGCTCTGATATTAATTAAGAAACAGCTTCTCAAACACGCAGCGCAGTAAACAGTTAGCTCTAGAAAGTCGGTTTGGTCAGTTTCTAGCTGGGCTGAGAAAACGTAAATCTTTCACGATTGTTACCAGTAATCAATATGGTGAGCAGACAAGAAGATATGATTCCAGCTGCCCGAAAGGCAGCGTAGCCGGCCTTACCGTCCGTAACTGTTTAAGGCCGATACCTCGATACTGTCTCCGGAATTTACCGCCGCAGCGCAAGTGTATGATCGTTCTGTATCGGCGCCTGTTCCGGCAGATGCTGTGACCGTAATACGTTCATAAAGAGTCGTAATAAAGATTAGGCAGAGCGCCGAAAGGTAAAAGCTCGCTGCACTAACTCCAAATTGCATCATAATCTCACAGCCAGTATGAACGAGTGGAGGCGATTTTTCCTGACAGCATCTGAAATAAAATTCTGAGTTAGTGTGTCGTAACTTGTACGAAAGTCTGTTACTAATTATAAACACAAATTTATTTCTGGCAGGTTGTAGCACATACACAAGGATAGTAATAACCATTCAGGCCGTGGCGTATAAATTTCATTCTGTTCACGAGCATCTTTTAATAGCTAAAAGTGGTGTACCTTAACATTCAACGCAATTTAATTTTATATAACCTGACATCGTAAAAAGGTGCTTACTTCTAGGTGCGATGTATCTGAAAAAATCTATACATTGAATCTGAAGTACAAATTAATAAAATAAACGTAATCTTTTAAAGTTTTGTCTAATGATATGAGCATTTAAGTTACTTTTTACTCACATCGTTGACCAGAGTGAAATCGACCACTTGCTATTTATTGTATCATCTTGCTGTTGTCCTTCTGTGTTTTAGAAAAAGCACATAAATAGAAATGTTCTGAGCAGAAATTAGAAGTCATACGGTCCCCTCTTCCCTTTACAACGTATTGTTTTCACACAATATTAGGCGGACTACTGAGTAAGAAAACAGCTCCAACAATTTTGAGTTAGTTTATACGAGTAATTGCTTTCTTTTAGCACTCGAGAAAAATCTGCGAACGGGGGTACAGTATATTATGCAGTGTCAGATAAATTATTACTGTGACCTGCATAACTTGAACTATATAAGAAAATTTGTATCTGCACATAAAACTTATTTCAAAAAAATTAATTGCAGGGGTAACAACTGATGACAGAGATGCCGTAACTGAAAAATTTTGAACTTTTGTCTGCCTGTCGATATGTACGTCTGTTTGAATTTTCGCGCAACAAGCAGAAACTGAAGGACGGATTTTAACGAAACTTCACATACACAGCTGTTCCCGAAAATTGCAACATGAAGGAGACATGGTATTTAAGACTTTTTGTTTCACTACTGGTTCAATATGGGTTTAATATCATCGGCCATAATGTAAAATTCTAGCAAAATTTAAGAAGAAATAACTTCCATGTGGGTAGATGTTGCTAGAAACGAAGTAGTGGCTTTTTTATGTTTTCATGCGTAGAGCTATTTACTGAACGTTCTTGTAATTTCACCAACTGATTTGAAACTCAAAATACCAAGTGTGTTTGGAAACTTAAGTACTTTAACCAGAGCTACAGGATGTCTGTATTACCAACTGCAGCGGGATTTTTGTGGTGTATTTTTGAACGCCATGTGTTCATGCAAGGTGGGAATATCAGAGAAGAAAGAGCTCCAGATACAATATCTAAAATTATGGGTTATCAGTATGGTAACTTCAGTTAGAATCATGGTACACTCAAATAGCTTTCAGTTTCCCAAGTTTTCCTGTAAAATCTAGTTTGGTCAAATGCCAACGTAACTACCTTAATCACCCTCTTGGTTTCTGTTCTTAACTAATATTGTAACGACATCTCCAGACAATGAGCCGTAATGCCATCAAAGTACCATCAGGTACAGAAATTCTTCGTACTAATTGCATGTTGAATCCAAGAGTATAGTGTTTTTTTTTATCACACTGAAACTTACAATTTGTTTCCAAACAAAAGGATTGAAAATGGAGCTGGAGGTTTGTCATATAAATAAATACGCAAATTTTTTCAATTTATTTGGATTCACGTAATTTTTTGCTTTCGTCTGTCTCTCGACTGATTTGATGCAACACTTGATCTCTTCCTATATATACCAACATTCCCCTTACAACCAACGGTTTCAATTTTCTGTTTCATTTATTCTAATCTTTGTCTTCCTGTTTAGGTTTTCTTTAAATTTGGGAGGTCTATCATAACAATGGTGCAGCAATTTGATTATGGATTCTTATGTAAGTCGACGAGCCAAATAGAAAGTGAATAAAATTTTAGGTATGGTGCTTTGTTCTAGAGACGTCAACTGTCAAAAATTAGTTATAGGTGTATTTTCTTCTGCTTTCGCCTAAGTTTTTCTTCTTGTCCAGGTCGCATTTCAACCTAACTAGAACCGATAGCAAGGAAGCGAAACACCCATAGTGTATGTACAGCGTTTAGTTCCTTGCGGTTTTAGCGAATTTTTTTCTGGTCCAGTCCACTTTTCAACTTAACCACCTCGATTTTGAGATGGTAAATCTCTAGATGTAAACGAAATATTGAATTTATTTTTTTTCCTTACTTGATTTCTTACGTCGAGTTAAGTAAGAATCGGTCATAAAAATTGGTATTGGCGAAATTTTTCTTCTGTTCCAGGCCATGTTTCAACCTAACGATAATGGTATCTTTTGCAGTAAATAAGATATCAGTACATTTTATTCTTAACTTTTGATTTGTCTCTTCGAGCTACACAAAAATCCACCTTAAAATTGCAGTGCTATAGCTATCGTAAAATCTCCTTGAATTGTTTCCTCCACTAAGAAATCAACCGGTTCAGCAAGTTTGAAATTGCTGCCCACTATCCTGTGCCTTCTTTCTATGAGACTCTTCGACAAACTTCCTTCCTTCGTGGAAACGAGTGCGGCGCCTAATAGCTAATTATACTAAACGGCTTTGATTGCAAAGACAGGCTTGATAAAGATCTTTATTAAATTTCTGATTTATGAATGGTTTTGTGTGAACATCCCTGGAGGGCGGGCGGCAGGTGCTGCGGAAGCGCGTGCCGTGAAGAGGCCGCGCCGGGCGGGCGTAACCTGTTCGGCCACTCTGCTGGACCAGGCCACGCCGTGCATAAATTGAAGCACGCGCCGACACAGGACGCAAATTGCCGTTTGTCGGCTGTGGCCCTAAATACCGCCGGACGTCCCGCAGCCTGGGCGGGAATTAACATCTCCTCCAGCTGCGGTGCGAGCCGCCAGTCTTCCAGAAAAATACGGAGAAAAAGGCGCAATCTGTAATACTTCTAATAGCGACTCCGACAAAGTGGAAAATTTATGTGCATTAATAATCACACTGAACTTAAGCGATACTTAAACTAATGGAATTTGGGAGCACCGTTTGGAAAGTGTTTCGCAATGTTCAAGATTTTTTTTCCCCCTAATTTCTCTACTCGCCGGACAACAACTTGCACAATCCTTAATTGTAAAAAGTCAACGATACAATGATAGCTGCTCCCTTTCTCTCAAAAACACATGTTCCTTTTATTTAATTGGGGATCATTATCACGAGGTTACAGCTTTACATCGAAATATGACATTATCCATCCCACATCGTCCTCTATAAGGACCATTTTGTTAAGGATAGAAGTTGAAAATTACGCCACATTTATTTAGTAATTCCTCAGCAAAGCTCCTATGAATACCTTACGACTGTAAAACTCTACAACGATCTATTTTAACACTAAGTTCTTGTTAGTATGGCAACAGTTCTTAGTCTCATACTAAGTTCCAGCAAATGCTTTTATCAGTTTCTAAGTACTACAATGAGAGAACAACTATTCAATGATATGAATAATATCTTCAATGAGTGTAGACTCTTAGAATATCACGTCTCACTTGGTTGGGATCGTACTTGCTTTCGTTTATAATTTGCACATCTTCAGCAGTCCCAACATGATCAGGTCTTTAGATACTTCATCAAGAGGTATTCTCAGCTGAAGTATCACTATTGATATAATAGATGATGGTTCGATGAACTGAGAAATTTGAACATCGAGTCATCTCTTCTAATGCGCATTTAGAGAGCGTACATGCTTTGCTGGAAAAAAATCTTTTTATTTTGTTACATAACAATTTTTAAAATCATTACGAAAGAATTTAATTTGAGGTACTCTACTAAAATCATACATTTCGAATATCTGAAATAACTTAATAAAAAAATAAGCTTTCTGATCTCCGATTTGCAAGTAATTCTTACTTGATGTGCCTTCTGTTGGGTGTATTTATGTTTTTTAATTTTAATTTTGTGTAGTTCCAATTTCTGGTGAAAACAAGGGAAAGGTGGAAGAAATTGGAAAACTCTTACACAAATCGTCGTGAAATACGATATATTTTCTTCCTTCCAAGAAAATTCGCCCAACATTTACAATTCATCAGTTTTGGTTAATTTAGTGTTTCTGTCAATGTGATATAAAGCATTCTTGGAAATTGTGTGTGTTGCCTATCGATACTATGTATCGGTGTTAGAAATGAAATCTATAAAGTGTTGAATCATTGCGTATGCTATTAGTAGCCACAAAAATGTATTTTGTTCTGTTAAAGGATACATTAACAGGTCTCATTTTAGTATTTCGAGTACAGCCAAGGTAAAAAGAATAGTTATCGAGCTCGATGGATGAACCGTTAATACATTGACCTCATATTCAGAAGGACGCGGGTTCGAATCCCCGTCCGGGCATTCAGAATTGGGTTTTCGATGGTTTCTCCATCATTCCAGGATTTTTGATATATCCTGCTATTCCTTGCGTTATTCTTACTCACAACATGAGTCCGTATGGCTGGTATCTTGGACTTTAAGATGGTGCTAAATATCTTCCGCCTTGTATTTGTTCTGTCATACTGTAAATATTTCATTTCTACTAAGTCAAAGGATCATATAATGTAGACTGTATCTCGGTATAAAGAAAGCTACTAGATGCATTCTTCTGTTTATTCTAGATATTTAGTTTCTAATGGAATGAAGGATATAATACAGGTGATTCTGCGCCAAACAGTAAATCACCTCTTCCTTGCATTGCAGATAAAATAACTAGAGTGTTTTTTCTCTTTAGTGATATACACGACGGTCCAGCTTTCAAGCACATAACTGATATTTACACAACGTTCGCGTATATCAAAATGCGGTTTTCACTGAATAATAGTATGTGACATGATGAATAATGTTCCGTATAGTGATCATTCGTAACATGTTTAAATATTGAGAAATTGAAACAAATATGATTGTTTAACTGAAAACTACATTTATTCCAGTAACATCTGACAGTACTTGCTAATTGGGTTTAATGATATAGCATCTGAAAAGAAATATATTGCTTAAAGTTCAGTGTGTCATGTGTTCATGTGTTTCACTTCAATAGGCCAGCAGCATGGGACAGTGGGGGTGTAACCCGGCCATTGTAAATAGCTAAAACCATGCCTCATCCTTGTTCACACTTCCATTCCCCCAAGTTAATTTCCTACCAAAATTAATCATTTTTTCACATTATTTCTAGTAGTTTCTGCTATAATTTTCATTGTAAATGCTATATCAGTGAATTTCTCTTTGCACAAACGTTCAGATTCCGTTGAAACAAATGTATGCTTTCCGTTAAAAAATATATTTAGTTCAATTACATATATATGTTACAAATAGTTGCCATATGGTAAATTACTCGCATATTGTTATTTAGCGAAAACCGCATATCGATATCTCTACCGGTTGCTGGAATACTGGGGGAGTCCACGTTAGCTGGGCCACTGTAATAGAGTGCGGCTCTTTGCGTGCTGGGTGGTGGTACCGCACAGTGTTTGGCCGCTGGCCGGTCTCCTCCCGGCTGCTGGCTGCAGCAGATTGCGGGGCGGCGGGCGGACGGCCAGTGGCGACCTGTTGAGCGCAGGCGCCCTGCCCGGAGAGGAGCGCCACCACCCGCTGTTTCACTTCCTGACTTTTATTGCCGCCAGATTTATGTGCAGCTGCCATAAAGATACGATACCGAGTTATGACTCCGGCCCTTGCACTCGGGCCAAATGTGCTATTGTGTTAAGTATTCCGTTTGCGGAAAGGAGTAAGAGTGTTTGGTTCCATAACTCTTCCGGATTGTAATAGGACGACTGTGTATAAGCGATGACACCCCATTTATCAATACGGCGAGATCTTTCGGAGTTGAGATGTAATACGTCTCAAAGGATGTAAAACAAGTGGCACGATTGCTGCTAATAAAAGTCATCTCATCCGAGCTAAGAAATTATCCACCTCTTGCTTCTGATGATAAAATTCGTATAACATTCCATTAGAACAGATCTTATACTAATAGAAATATAAACGGGAAAATAACTCTGTCCCTCTATCTATTACGCTTTCACGACTAAATGTGGCTAGACCAATCTTGATGAGATTTGACAAGGAAATACTATGCATAATTAGGAAGAACACATGATTCTTTTTTTCAGGATGAATAACATATTTTGTCATGAAATTGTGAAAACTGACAGACCGGTGACAGACAGACGGATAGCGCATGTCTCTGTAATGTTATATCGGTGATTCAGGCTTTGTTACTCTCGTATTCAGTTTATGGGCAATCTTTTACGTAATTTACAGCTTTATAAATCCAATTCTAGCAATAAAATTCTAAGTCTACGCGTACGAACTCGTGGGTAACAGCTGATTCTACTTTTTTTTTAACTGCTTAACGTCTCTTAACAGCGAGGTCTTCAGAGACGGGAAAGGATGGGGGGCAAGGAATGGGAAGGAATTCGGCCATGGCATTTTTGAAGGAAGCATGCCGGCATTTGCCTGGAGTGATTTGGGAAACCATGGAAAACCCAAATCTGGATGCCCGGACGGGGATTCAAACCGCCCTTCTCCAGAATGCGAGGGCAGAGCGGTAACCGTTACACCACCACGCTCGGTCTGATTCTATTTAGTGTTCTGTTGCTGCAACAGTTTTCACACATATAATAAGATAAATCTAAGCACCCTATTACATAACACCCAATATTGCCGCAGTACCCCGAAGAAATTTATCTAGGATTATTATCCTTTCTGGTTCGTTATTTCGGCGGGTATCTTACGATAAATGATACATTTCCGTAAGGAGAATAGTTAAAGAATGTCATCATCATCATTATCGTTGGGGACCATCTCCAGTTTCCCGGGTGTGGTTTACGAGCCTTGGTTATTATATACGATTGTTTACCACCTTTTCCTGTCCAGAAAGGTTTCTCTGTCTGTGATGTGTTTTGCAGAATGTGTTTTCCGAAACAGGTTATATGGCTTACGCTTTTATTGGAAAAGTGTTCAATAACAGGGTCGTGAAACTTAATTACGATTTTAAGTCCTGAATGTTGCGTTTAATTTTAAAGATAATGAACCACTTTTATATCACATACCCTAATCAAGAAAAAAACAAAGTTCATTCTTTTTAGCTTTAATCCATGAAACCCGTTGTAACACATTTCATAAAAGTATCAGTGTCTGTCGTTGTTCATCCACAACTGATATTTTATTCACGAGGAATTTCGGTGAGTTTCTGTAGTTTTTTCTTATTTGAAATACAAATGCTACAGCTTCTTACGTTAGATTGACTGACATGAATCACATTTATTCATTTCCGTAAGCAAATATTTAACGGTAAAGAGATTTTATCATTGCTCCTAATTTCCGATTGGACACCTTAGCATCGTCTGACGCTTAACACAGGTTCAGCTGGTTCGAGACCCGACTGCAGAGCAAACCTCCACATGATCAGTAGGACACGGGAAGTGGCGGTACACATTGTGTAATCACAGTGCGTGAGAAGTAAAGGCATGCCACAAGGCTCTTTAAATCTTTCAGAAAAGTAGACCTAAATAATCCGGCACCCTTTCCCTTCTTTCTCGAACAATACACTCATCACAGTTATCTAGAAATATACACCATTTTTAGATAGGCGTAGGAAAGATTTTGCAGCTCCCCCTACGTTCGATGTACACTGTGCTACCTCTACTGGAATCTCTGATTTACTGACACCACTTGAGTTTGATAATACAGAATTTCACCTAAACCGGCGGTTTACTCGTCATATTTTCATTCGTTGAAGTCTACTTCTGTATCTTTCCAAATAACAGTGAGTATATGTTGTTAATTATACTGTGCAATTTCGTTTACATATATCCCAAAATTCTTCAATTTTCACACAAATCATCAGAAAGTATGCTTACATGACTAGTTGTAATTTGGTTTGACAATCAGTCCAGTCCTTCAGCGCATATAAACAATGATGCCAAACACATACGTTAACGTGAAGCATTAAGCAGATGGTGTTATCGTAAGGAGAGATTTAAAAACTGGAGGATACTTTGAAAAGCTTGAAAGAGATCTTCATAATAATTTAGTGATGTGAAAAGGATGTCAACCTAAGTTTAGCTACAAGTTGTGACAGTTAAAAAGAGTTATGAACAACAAAAACAAAAGACAATTTTGCTATCAGACATGGGAATAAATGATTAGCAGAAAAATCAGTAAAATATCTGAACATAGCGATAAAAAAATTGACGGAAATCAAATAATTATTTAAAACACTTAGGAGCGTGAAAGTATGCAACAATTTGTATGAGATCCAGATTTTGGAGAATAGTTGACTTAACTCAGCACAGTACGTAAGATAGTTTACACTAACGCAAGTGAATTAAGTGGTTTCTTTGTTCGCCAGTGGTATAGGATTAGACATTTAGACACGTGTCTTCCACACTGATATCCGGACATGAATCGCAGGAGACTGGCGCAGGCAGATGTGGTGCTGGGCAGTATGTCGCCAGCGGGTGTCGTGACGGGCGTAGTGGCAGGGTCACCGGGCGCGCCCACCGCAGCCCACAACGTATTGTGCCAACCACGCCAAACAACACGAGCACAAAGCTTTTGTTTCAACCATGTACAAGTATCACAGTCACGCTTCGGCACCATACTATTTTTTTGAATTTAGCATATAATCTTTCCTGTGGTCGCTATTCAGTTATCTCTACTTAACTACTGACACTCACTAGCTCAGATTTACTCTCAACTTAAATCTACACTAATCCATTTTTAGATTAATTACGGTTTTTTGTTGCTTCTAACAAGAATGTACAGGAGTACGGAAGTGCGGAAGGAAAGAGAGGGAAGCGAAATGTTCTTCTGTTAGTGGCTATGAGAGACGTTTGCGGTCTGCTTAAGTAATGGTACCCCTCTCAAGTAGAAAATAAGCTATGACTCATAAGAAATGAAAATCCTCGGAAATAGGTGACTCATAAAATAGACGAATATCGGTTGTGAAAAAGTACAAGGAAATTGGTACTTCATAAAGCTTATTTCAGACCAATTAGAATTAAAAAGCCTCAGGTGTTGCAATAAATAATGATGAAACGCATAAATGATTTCTGGAACCATGGAAAAACTTTAGTAGAAATTTAAATAATGCTTTACAATGATGTAATCCATAATTTATGGCAATGTATAGAACAGTAAGGCCTAATCGTAATAGATACAAGATTGATTCTCGAATTCTTTTAACTCAGTGGTTAGTGAACGTATAATGATCTGTCGATTCTATACTAATAGAGTACAAACCACAGTCACTGGAGTGGACGCACCAGAACAGAGGAAAAAAGGAAGGCACCAAATCTTTTTATAACCACCTGCAGAAGTAAAATGTCAATGTTAATTAAACTGACAGTTTAATAATAAAAATCGTAATACAAGAGTAGGAAACCAACAAATCCCTAATGTTGTAGGTACCTTCTTTGGAGGACGGTGGCTTGAATCCGCGTCCGGGCATCCAGATTTCGGTTTTCCATGGTTTCCCAAATCACTCCACGCAAATGCCGGGATGCTTCCTTCAAAAGGCCATGGCCGAATTCCTTCCTATTCCTTGCCCCCCCCCATTCTTTCCAGTCTCTAAAGACCTCGCTGTTAAGAGACGTTAAGGAGTTAAATAAAAAGGGAGGTACCTTCGGAGAAAGTGTAGTAAATAATAGAGGGAAAATGTTAAGAGAATTTGAAAAATTTTAATGACCGTAAAATTACCTTCTTTTGGAACAAGGATAATAGTAAGTATACATGAGCTGCATGTGGAACATATCCATTATTCACCTGGAATCCACCATCCATTCCTATCTTGCGCTATCCCCTTCATCTCAACATACTCCATGCAGCATACATCCTATATTATCTGCTTCACATATTCTAATCTTTGTCTATCTCTTCAATTATTTCCTTCCACTGTTTCCTCCACTAAAAAATCAACCATCGTCTCTTCTTTCCGTAAGATTCTTTCACTGGCTTCTTTTATCTTCCATCATTTCCAGAACACGTTCATTTCGTACTTTCTATTTCGATGTTTTACACCTAACTTCTTTAAAATGTTGAACATCTTGTCACACTTAAAATTATCAAAAGCTTTTTCTAAATTTTTAAATGCCATAAAGGTATGTTAGTTTTTCTTGAACCGCTCTTCAAGTATTAATGTTAAGCCAGAATTGCTTCTCTTGTACCGCGGTTTTTCCTAAACCCATGCTGTTCTTCAACTACCATTTCTTCCTATTCTTCTGTACTATCCTGGTCAGTAATTTTGAAGCATGTGATGTTAGACTTATGGTGTTATAATTTTCACATTTTTTGGCTTGTGTTTTCTACCGAAGTGTGAAGAAGATTCTTTTATTAAAAGCAGTTGGAATATCTCTGTTTGAATAATTTTTTGAATTCTTTCTTCAGAAGTTCCTCAGGAATCTCATCAATGTTTACAATATTTAATTTCTACCATGACAGTACTGCTGCCTTCCTGCTTCATCCTGAGCTTTTTTGTGCCTTCTTCTCTGATCCATCAACTGAAAAATTTCTGCTGTGACCCAGCGGCTTGTTCCCTAAAGCCTAATTATTACTGTATAGTGGTTAAAGTCATTAGTATAAAATACAAGAAGTTTCACTAGATGGGAAATTGGCTCCTATCACTTTCTAATGACATCTATAATATGGAGACATCAGCCCGCAAAACTCATAGCCACTAATGAGCTAGTTTATAAAGTATCTGTTCTGAAAGACAGAAGTATTAGAGTTTACTACACAAAAGATTTGGCAACCACAATAAAACTTGACTAAAGGAACAACAGTTGAGGAAGAGTGACATAAAATACAAGACTGCATGGCACGTAATCTTCACACACAGACTGCCTTACGGGTGAAACCAATCTACCGTTACCGACGGAAAGTAACATTGCAAAAGAAAAATCTTAGAAAAAGGAATGACAAATTAAAAAGTGCCAGTTACAATAAATGATTGGGTTGCCAAAAGGATGATTAGGAAATTAGAAATTATATATAAATTCGGAAAAATATGTGGAGTTTCAAGCCCATTATGAATCATGGGAAATATTCATCAGTTGAATAGAAACCGATATTTTTAACCGAAGGATTATGGCCTACAAAATACTGAAATACTTAAACAGAAAAGTGTTAACTGGGCAAAATGCTAACTGTAGAGGTATTTCAGTTAATTTAAGTGATTATGGTGGTAGTAAGATGTTTACGACCATTCGCTAACTAAAAAACACCGCTCTTTAATATTTAATAACACGTCCGTCCACATAGACTAAGAGAAATCAGCCACTCATACGAAATAGGTGACCTTCTTGCTCTCCCAGTATCACTTGACTTTCTCATATGTGGTTTCAGGGACATCGCTAGATTACTGGTGAAACAATATTTACAACCATATATGCTTTAAAGTGTTTTTTCTGATAAGTGTAAACCGACAATGAGCTGACTTTTTATTATTATAAAAGCCCTTACAGCTTCACCATATTATGGCTACATTAATGTTTTTCTCGCAAAACCGATAGATGTCTACATCTCTACGTGAGTTGTTGATTGAGGATAGAACAAGCGCGAAGCTTAATCGATTCGGAATTTAAGTTAAGTGTTTTTTTTTTTTTTTAATTGCTTTCGGCCTTATAGCCATTCAGCCAACAACTTTATTTCTTTTATTCCTCCATTGTGTATAGATAATCTACTACTATTACTCATTACCACAAGTGAACGGACGACACAGGACGGGTACAACGCTTAATTAGAACCACCCATGCCCTAGGCTGGACTCGAACCGGCGATCCCTGCAACACGAAGCCAGCTACCTAGCCCAGCGCTACTGGGGCATGCAAAGGACAAGTTAAGTTTCCAAACGGCGTGGAATAAACACCGTCCTCCTTCGTGCGCGAAACCTCACGGTTCTAGATGGCTTAAGAAATATTTCTCTCTTTTGGCTGTCGTATGGTGTAATTGATTTTGGACATTTTTGAAATTGCAACGCCAAACTTAATCCTCCCCCCCCCTATTTTACTATCAGGGGGGTTTCTGGAGTGCTCCCCGGTAAGGGAACAAAAATTTGTAGTGATTTATCGTCTTGTTCTCTGTGGATTTATTATGTAGTGCATTGGTTTTAATGACCAACTGACATTACAAAATAACGGCACACCTCATATCACGTGGTATTTATATCTGGTGTTTCCTCTAACAAGTGCGATTAGCGCAAAGATTCGTCAGTTAGTTTATGTAAGTTGAAGTCACTTTTATATGAACGCCGATTTCAATTTGTGTAAGTGGAGTGAAAACAAGTACTATCATAGTAATTTTTGTTTGGGCATATGGCGCCTCTGCTTCATTACAGAGACCGAGTAAAGAAGCAGATTGCGAGTGCTTCCTTATAAATGGCGATACTAGCTTAAAAGTGGAAGCAACGTTACAGCCTTTAGCTCGATAAATATGTGCTGTAGAAGCTCTTGCGAGATATATCATTCAATATAGAAGGGAAAAAGAATTTTACAGTGAGCTTAAAAGACTAACGCAGTCAAAATGTATAGTACTCGTAAACACTTTTGTATTATATGACTAAGTTATCATAATCATTGTTCTGTTGATATTACTTAAAGTAACATTTATTCAAATAACCCCGAGCACAAATGACGAATTTAAACAGATTTTCTTAAGTTTTTTTGGTTCCCTTGTTAGGCACTTGATTTCACGCATAAGGGTGTGGAAAAATTTTCTTTCGTAGGAAATGACTGGAATAAATTGCTAAGTGAAGTGATGAATAATTTACCGGAAACACTGAAGGAATTTAAAGTAAAAATTTGTAGATGGCAAAAGTAAGTTGGAAGAGGAAGGGAGAGGGGTGTGTCTAGGGAGATTGCCACCGGAGCGGGAGCTCCATCGCAACTTCATCAATTATTATTATTGTTATTGTTATATTAAATTCAACAGATAGAGCTACGAAGACTGCTTAGTGAGGGAATATCATTTAACATATTTCTTAAATAAATTAAATGTATCGTATGACTTCTTAATTGCGGTGAAATGTTTTATGACTTATGTCGAACACAAAGATATTCAGAACTACAGTGAATATTTTGTCGAAACTATATGTTGTTTGAAATCTCTTTAGAATGTTCAGCATTAGTCTGGAATTAAATGGTCTACAAAACAAAGGCAAACGGGTTTTACGCTGATTTCGTTTGAAATTTGTATCATATTGGCTGCTAAGCAAGTTACTTTATTCTGTAAATAGCTGTACCTTCCAAGTATATTATGATAAGTTTGTTTTCCACTAACGAGGGCCTAAATAGGTAGCTTTTTACAGTCATTTTCAAAACAGAAGATTCCTTATAAAGGGAAGTCTGGATCTCAGCAGTCAGATCTTAACATGTTTCCGCACATACTTTCCGACCTAACATTGTGATTCTCCAGTACATGTGTGAGGCTCTGGCACAGTCTGCGGCGGTTCCTGCAAGTAATGGTCACGGTTCTTGGGGCCAGCACAAAAACGCTGTGTTCTTTGTTCCCACGTGCGTATCTGCTAAGTCACTTCCAAGTGACGAAAAACAGTTTAATAACGCCGTTACAGATTATACCTCAGTTTCTTTCCTCTTCGTGATTCACATTTCAGGCATTTCTTTAAGAAACGCTACGAACGCAGCAGTGATAAATACGAAATGCTCTTTTAGATGTATGAACTAAGCAGATAAGTTATATAATTCTAGTAATTATTTTAATTCAAACATTCATACTGTAGTAATTTATAGATCGTGCTAAACATAAAATATTATTGGTAGACAGAAACATAAATGTCACCACATGGCCTTAATATAGTTCTCACATCCATTGAGATATGCAGCTACTTATTTTGAACACAGTAACATCGCAATGTTAGGAGGTCGATCTGTGAAAGTAAGGGAATACATTTGAGCATCTTATCTATGGTGAGGTGATATGCTGCAGCCGAACTCAATATGTTTCTTTCTTACCTTGTTGGTGTTTGAAATATTTCAAATGATCCCACAGTGTACGAAATGCTATTAGATTTTAGTAATACCTCTCACAACCAACCTATTACCAAAGAGAAAAGACGTTACTAACCTAAGCCGTTTAACATTTCACTGTTGATCTGTATAAACATTTATTTCAGTGCTGTTAAAATACAGTCGAGCAATAAATTAAATCACTTTTGGACTGGTTGTAGAAAAGCTATTTCAATTAGTTGTTTCGAATCTACGTAACTTATTGTTAATTATTTACTTATTCAGCCCAATTGGTGAATATTCAAATTAATTTTTATTTATTTTTTGTGTAGCATTGAATAACATCTTCAACGCTGTAACGAAAACGCAATAACAACACAAATTGTATTAAAGTGCAGTATCTAAGGAATAAAGATATATTGAATGGGGTTGATATATATGGAATTAAAAAAATATGAGAAGTAAATAGGTACATAGTTGAACTCAAATGACAATACATTTACGACCAGCGCAAGTTTTTGCCCCTTCTTCTGGAGCTGTTGTATTTTTTAATTAATCGATTCGTTTCGTACCTTCGTCAGCTGCTCTATTTCAACATTCTATCACAATAAAGAATATCGAGAAGTTTTTGCTGTAAGTAACCTATTTTTTAAATTAAATTCTATGTGTATAATACACACAGTTCCGCTGGGTGTAGTAACACGTCAATCAGGATGTCAGCAATTACACCTAACCTGAACATACATGCATGTCACGTTCACGTGACCTCTACATATGCCCACCATAGTGCATTGATTTGTTCAGAATTGCTAACCTGATAAGATGGTGGTTTTTCTGAATCTGTGTTGTGAATATTAAATTACAGCAGATTTTAGGTTTATTATTATATGTACGGTGAAATTACACATATGTTCTTAAATGTATTTGCCGATGTGAGTTTTCATTTTAATGACGTTGCGCAATTGGTGATGTATTTATTTTTTTCTTTCAGTGACAGTCAAGGAATTATGATGTTTCGCTTGCTTATCGTTTCTTTCATCGTGGTAAACAGGCTTCAGAGGTAGATACTGTCTATACACAATTTCGAAGCAATAAAACAGCTTCGGCTGACACATTATACACGCCTTGCGCTCCCTCGGTAATCTATTAAAATTTCATCACGTATTAAAAGGGCGGAATGTTATGTTTTTACAGTTTCCTTGCCAACAGGTGTCTTGTAAGCTGACGTAAATCAATTTTTCAGTGTCGCTTGTTGTTTCTGTGTCGCTCTTAATAACGCCAGAATCCAGGAATCGATCCTCGAGAGTTGACGAGTGAGGCTCCAATAATTTGCATGAAAATTGTCTGCCAGAATGAAGTCCATGTACGTCTAAATTAAAGGCGAGTTGTTTTGGCTTTCAGTTGAATCAAGTGCTGCAGCATAAAAACCATTGAGGTCATTATAAGTAATTATTAGTAATGGAAAACGTGATGACTACAGTGCGAAGATTGAGAAGAAGATAGAACTTGTCAAAGCCTCCGTAACAACAGCTTGCCGTTTCGTGTGGTATAGGATGATTGTCGTCGCTGAATGCGGAATAATCGTACATTAAAAGATATGTGTGCTCGAAGGCTGAAGCAACCCTTAGACAATAGGCAATAAATCATGAAAATAACAGCAGAAACTGAAGACGAACCGTTGTTTGGAGCACAACAGTTACATATAGATTTATTGTGTTAGTACACCAACCACATTTGCGAGGTGAAGGTATGTCAGAAATGCCCCAAAGTTAATCGTTTGTTGTAACTTAAGTTGTCAGAGGTACAAAGAATCTATATGTACAACTAATCGACAGTTTGGTAAAACAATAAATAAAATATTAAACTTTAAATTTTTATTGTTGCTCCTCGCTAATTATAGACAAATTTAATAGATCCTAAATAGTTTGACGAATGATTTTTCTTTTTTCTTAAAATTAATCTGGGGCACATCAATTACTCACCGCTACATTAGCACTAACGATAGCTGTCAGGATTTCCTGACCGATAGATCGATAGATTAGCCATTCTTTACGAGTAACAAATTTCAACTAAACAGTTTTGAGCTACCTTATTAGTGAGAGCAAGTTATTTTCATTGAAAGATTGTCTCGGCACTTTCCTATAGACTCATCTTGTATTCCTTTTACTTTCGAGACCACTATAAACGGTCCATGGCAGATTTTATATCTATAGCAGTGCAGTTATTTTCTTGTTTCAAGAATTTGCAACAAAAAAATAAACATCACTTAGGTTCTCGTATCGATACTCCGGATGCTTCATTTGCTGTTTTTTTTTTTTTTTTTTATCCTTGCCCACTCTCGCGAAACGTCTTTCTGTAACTTCATCTTTATTTCCGAATGCTATTTAGCCATTTCTGGATATATGACGTCTTGTATCTATGACTGGATAGCTTCTCCTTCAAATAATTGTTGATTTATTGTTAGGGCTCACCTGATAAAATTACCTACCAAAACAGTCCATCATTGATTTAATATAAAGATTTTTTTTTGCTTATGGCTTTACGCCTCGTTGACGTTTAGGTCACAAGAGATGGGAAAGTACAGGGAGAAAGGAACGGGAGGGATTTCGGCCTTAGCCGTTTTGAAGTAATCATCCCGGCATTCACCTGGAGTGATTTCTGTACACCATGTAAAATCCAAATCTGGATGGACGGACGCGGGATTGGAAACCACGTTTTCCCGAATGCGAAACCAGAGCGTTACTCCTCTCCCCCCCCCCCCCCCCCGTCGGTAGAGTTAAATAGCTTTCAGTTGCTTTGAAATTTTCTATGATATACTTGACATGGTATTTACAGGTCGCTTAGCAGGGTTATACTTTACTCTCATTCAGGTCTTGACTTTAACTTCTCTCAAAAACTATTTTTAAGCTTTCAAGAAGTTTACTACGTATTTTTATGGTTCGCCCAGAATTCCTTAGTTTTACAAACACTGTAAACTGTTATTGAGGCTTGCTGGTCTCTGGTTCGAATCCATTCACTGCTCGAATTTTCGGAGGATTTAACAGTTTTACGTTTTATAAAGATTAATTTGACTATGCAGAACGAATACATCACTCAGTAAATTCTGGTTTAAGTTGTAGGATTCCTCTGTCTGGCAGGATTATCGAGTTTGCTTAGGTTAGTCACGACAAAGGCAAAATGCATGATCTCATACTTTCTCATTAAAGCAGGCGAACTACCCTCCAAGGCTTTCCAACTCGAAGAGCCTTGATCATTTATCTGATTATTTCTTTTTAAAATTATGATTCACATCTGATGCCCTTATTCTTAGTAATGGTTCAGTACGAAACGTTAGATGCTATACTCGTCACCATTGCAGGATGCGTTAGTAGTTACCTTCGCAATGCGTCTTAACATGTCAGAAACTGTTGGTGATAAATTAAACAACTCTGTTTTGCAGAGTTAGTCGTCCCTTTCGTTTGTAATTATTTCTACGCGATATTTGTGTCGTGGGAGAAGTGTAAATATGAAATTAGCTTTGAAGTAAGAAGGAAACGCAGCTACGATCCTTAAACACAGTGGTTGCTAGAGGATTGTGGTATAATGGAAGTTCAAGCACGATTTTTGAAATCCCATTTCTTTTGTCCCTGGTTAGAAGGAACATGGAAGGACTGCAAGAATTTTGTTGTTGAAAATTAAATGAACAGTATTTAAGAAAATATATCGACGATTGTAATCTTAAGCAACTAACTTGGTGAATGTTTATTTTTAAGAACTTTCATTTGCGAATCTTGTGTACTAAAATAAATCTATGTTTAACTTATTATTATTAAGAGAGATTTTACTCCAACATATCGATAAAAACTCGAGACACAGAACTCGATTTCATCTTCTCAAAATATTTCGATCTTATGTAGCTTCCTCTTCTGCACCAAACCTTCTCATTGCTGTTTGTACACTTTGGAACCAGGTAATCATGTGCCGTTCGTTTTTCCTCCTTCCTTTACTTTCCCATCCCTGTACAAGTTTTGGTATCTTAGTGTCCACTATCCTTCTTACATAGCCATACCACTCCAATATTTTTCCTTCTATAACTTCATACATATCTTCTTCCATTAGGCTTATTATTTCGGTATTCCTCACTTTTTCTTTTCTTGATATCTAATTTTCATGGGTGTTTAACTTCATCATTTAAATTATACAAACAACCAAGACTTATCCACTTCAGCTACTGCAGTTGTAATTGGCTAAGCTATTTAGGTTTATAATCTTCTTGAAGTTGAAACTATTACGTGGTTTCGCTTTCCGAAGCATATTTATTATTCTACTCTCTCTCTCCACTTTCAAGTCACCTTTTGTTCCGAAGCACTGAAGAGAGCTGTTGCCCTGAAACCACAAGTTGGCCATACTTTTTCCACATATTATTAGTGAATAAAGAAACCAACATTTGTTATTTTAAAATCAGTCCTTTAATTCAATGACTATTGTATTTTCTTTGTGTTTTGCATTATCTGGTGCGTTTATATTCCCATATCTCAGGTATTAATTTTTAAAAATGAGAAATATACCTGGCTAGTGATATTTTGAGGTCATAAAGTTCTCTGAATAAATAGCTTCTAACCAGCATTTGCCTGCAGTTAAGCCACGTGGATGTAGATTTGTCGATGCATGCGCGTGCAGTAGATGTTTGAACTTCCGAGAAATATTAACAGAGACTTTGCATTCTGGACCAGACAGAGAAGTAACGTTCCATATAGATAAGTTACGCAAATGGATGTAAGAAGCTTTGTAAAAATTTAGATTGGCTGTATGGTCTCTAACCAAATGCCATTAAAATAAAAAAATAAAAAAGTTCCATATAACAGTATAGACACAATGAAATCAGTATTTTATCATTTAATTTGCCTTTACGGATTACTATGTCCCATTGCTTTGCCATTTTGTCTGAGAAGTAAAAGAAGAAAAATCATGTAAGACGTTACTAGGGTCCCAGCTTGTTTCATATTACAAGGTTTCTTCCAGTTCTCCCAAACGTTTGATTTATCTTTTCCACGTATTTCAACTTACCGTATTTTTTTTTTTTTTATTGAAGCCATAAATAACCGATGTTACGTAGTCACCAACAATATTAACGTAATGGAAATAATGTAATTCTTATCTTTGATGTAACGTGATCTTTGGTGCCTATCCGTTCAGGCATCTAAAAGTTTAACATTTACTGATCCATCTACTGCTTGCCTAGAATAATAAATAAAACCGCAGTTTTTAAGTTAGATCCCAAGTTTTCAAATCGTTAAAACACCACCTAAATCGGTTCAGAAGATTTTGCGTGATGCTTTAACAAAGAAATCCCTAGGAAACCACCAATTACAAATTTATATATGCTACCTTGTTTTTGTGATCGCTTTCCGGTAGATTCTTGACTTAATTATTTAAATTCAAATTTAAAGGCATTGATACTCTCCAGAAAACCAGATTGTAATTATTTATATTGGAATACTGAAATATTGATGAACATAATTTTTTCCGTGTATTTGAAAGAACTGAAAACGAAAAGTGATTTCTGATAGAGTTGATTTTGCAGCTTAACATTTTACTAAGTAAACGCTTGATCAGAAGCAGTACGGAGAAAAAGATCATTATAGCCTTCCAGATCCTAAAAGCGAAGGCTGAGGATTAAACACGTAGATGATTAATGAAGAGAGATCTTATCCAAAAAAACATTGCGAATGATTCTATTGTGATTGCTATAAACTGTTACTTCATCGCTGGGTCGAATTTTGAAGGCACCAAATCTCTGTTTCAGATACACAGAGAAACTGCGTTGATCCCATCTCTGGAGGTTTTACAAGTTTACTTTATGCAATTAAAGCGCTGGCGCTCGATCTCGCGATGCCGAACGGGCGCTGGTTCGTCGTCTGGTGCGGGTCGGTGCCTGCGGGCGAGAAGGGAGCAGCCACTTGTTGCTCGGCGTAGCGCAGCGCAGAGCAGCGCACACTTTATGCCCCAGCTCTGCTTTGATACGTTTAAAACGTCCCAGCCCATCCCATCTCGCCTCGCCTCGGCTCGGCAGGGCTGGCTTTGCCCCGTAACGCAATAAGGCGAGAGCACACTGCTTGCACCACAGCCGCAAAAGGCAGACTCGTGCTGTCTGCCGGACGGACGTGCTTGTTTAAGTAGCCACAACCTGATTAGCAGATATGTCGGAAACTAAACGATTGTTACTCATGCAGCCTGCAGCAGTCACAAATGTTGACACAGATACTTCAATAGCAACCTCAATAAGATTTTTTTTTTTTTTTAAACTGGAAGAATATATATATGTTCGTTTAATCTGTTTGATGTCAAGGAGGTGTTGCATTACTATTTCTTTATATAAGTAACTTCATTAAATGTGTGACAGAACTGTGTGAACACAATTTAAGAATGTGTTAGTCGATTGTATTTTCTGCTCGTAGCTCATTCGTCTTTTTTTTATTTTATTTTGCTTATTACATATATATATATACGTACCTCTAATTGTTGATAGCTAAACTGTGCTCCCTGTTAAACGATATTGTGCATTAATCTTTCTTCAGTCTTAGTATTACAACATCACCTAAAATACTTACTGTGGAACGGAATTAATTCTTTGCCCTACGAAGGCATACTTGAGATGGGTGAGTAATTACTCTTAATAAGGCATGTCATGCGAAACATTTCATCTCTGTTAGTTGTAGAAGCAAAATATAGGGATTTTAACGGTCATTCCATGAGCCCAAAAATTTTACTTCCCCACGTTTGAGTTAAAATAATTTCAGTTATATTCCACTATTTTTATTTTATTGTGAGGGAAAATGCAGAAACGATCATCAACATTCCAGTACCTACTGTTTCCACAAACCAATATTGATAACTTAAATGCAACCCGGGTGTAAAATTGTTGGTTTTATGTTTTCGAAAATCTACAGTCATGAGGAATAATTACGTCCACTGAAGACGGTCCATGTCAAGAGAGGGTAATGAGTATTGCTTAAATGCCTGCGGACCGGTAGAGTTTGGATGTAATCTAATTCATGTCATTTTGTTTCAAAAATATTGAATTAAGAGGCTTAAACATGGACCAAATTCAGCATAAACCAAGGAAATTATGGAAAATAGTTTTTAAGCGTGATTGAGATGGTAATTAAATAGTGAAGTGATTTGAGCTAGGCGAGCTTGACTATCTTTAATTCTAAGCTTTGCGTCTTCACCTAATTAATACTTTAGTACTCAATTGTTATCGTGTGCCAAGAATACCTAATTTTTGGTGATCTATAAAGTGAAAATAAAGCTGTACGGCTGGACCCGTTTGAATCCTCATCCTGACAGGGACTAGAGAACCACGTGACGTGGGCCACAGATGTCGGCGTACAGCAATTAATTTACCGTCTTCATGTCCTCGGGCCCAACTGTAACAAGTAGACTGGGTACAAATGTGGCCGCGTCACTGGGCGCGGCTATTTGACAGGACAATACCTGTGAGGTATGACTTACGACGTACCGACGTGCTCCTAAAACAATACTCAACACGATTGCCACGCCGAGGCTATTTTTGGACTGTGTTATTGGTGCATATTTTGCCGAGATCTGCTCATTTACATTTTACGTTACTGTTTCTTTTCTGGGCTGTAAAGCATTAGTCATGCATAAAAATTCTGAGAATGAAGCAACAAATATTTTGTGTTATTTGATACGCTAGAACTGGGAATATTATCATAACAGGAGATGTAGTTCTAGATAAAAATCGTCGAAGAAATAGATGGCAAAGTAGTTTCTTGATAGGCAAGGAATATATGATAATCTTGGTGAAGAAAGTATAAGACATTGGATAAAAAATATATTTTTTTTGTAATTGAACATTCAGCATGCAATTAGGTAACAGAATAAACCGCAGAAAGTGGGAACTGAAACTTTCCAGGCGTATGTTTGCAATGAAGTCTTCACGGGCCACCGTCCGATTGTGTTGTAAAATACAAGATACTTCGACGAATAGCTTGCCGATTTCCTTAGGTGCCAATACATCTGTAATGGTCAGTTGACCGAAAGACCATCTGACGGCCAGCAGAACATTAGAGAAGTTTTCGCACCTGAGGCAGACGGCGGAATTAGTCGTCGAAATATTGCGTTTCCACATCATAATCTGGCGGTACTCCGGTGAAGACTTCATTACAAGTCATAGGAAGTTGCCACTGCGTTTAACGTTCTAGCGATATCCACCCTGGTTCTCCTGAACCAGGTGTGCCGGGTCATTCCATTCGAATGCCATGATGCTTTCTTATTATAACAATGTACACTTAATGTTGTCGCTTTTTTTGTTTATCTTCATTCGAAATGCTTGAAAACTGACAAGTAACGGATATTTTTTTTCCAACAAGTGTATTTTCAAACATTTTACTCTTGTAACATATCTCCATATCTGCTGATTGTGATTAGAGTAATAAGACTAGAAAATTTCTTTGCACTGATTGCAGAAAAAAATCTTGTTTCAGATACCTTTCAGCGATAAATTTCGACGTAATTGTTTTGTAACTACAACTGCATAAGTAATGGACTCAAGTGAGTAATTATTTCCTGCTGTACTCTCTTTCGAAAAGTAATCTTAGAATAGGTCCTCCTGCATAATAGACTCAAAGAAACAAGTTGTTTCTTAAGATTTGTTGAAGTACATATTATGGAGAATTATTTCAAAAATTTAGTTACATGATTACGAAAGTATTTAACGTAATGTTGCGGAAAGACAAATTCACAATGGGATAAACGACTAATGTTTATTAGCTAAAGACAAAGCGTTATTTCTCGCATTTTCGCTTACGGATTAAACGAAACATGTCACAGTTACATACGTCGTGAACGAGGAGGGGGAAAAAAGTACCTAATTCCTCCAAATCATACGATGATGATCTCAGCCTTAAATGACATAAGCATTTCGAATGTGACAATTAACTAGATTTGCATGTATTGTTTACAACAAAAAATGGATACTAATTTGAAGACTTATTTATTTTCCCCTAACTTCACATTAAAATGGAACAAACTTTAACCCTGAGATTATGGTATATTCAGAATTTGAAATTCCTTAAAATACAACCGGTAGTTTTGTGTAACGAAAAACGCATATTAATTTGGGGACATTTTTCTTGATATGTCAACTTTCAGACTTCACAGCAAAATAAAATGTATCCTATTTTACATGCAGGGTCATAGTTGTCCATTACTCGAAACCCCGACAGATGGTTCTTGTGTGAATCCTGTTTATCCAAACAGGACACAATATTTAAAAAAAAAAAATAGTTGTTTTGTTTTCAATATTTCGTTAACAATGCTCCAAACTATTTTTTTTAACTATATTGAATGTAGAGACTTTCTTTCAGATACAGTCTTTTTAGATGTATAGATTTTAATTGATGATATTTTTTAAAATATAAGTATTGTGTTGATAGCACTTTACTCATAATTTTGTGTAATTCATTTTTAAACTCGCAGTAAAGATGTAGCTTTTAAATTTTTATATACAATTTTCGATTTTTTAAAAGTATTTTATTTTATTGAATGATTTATTAACGAAATTACAATGCAACAACTTACAGAGTTGGTTTTTTGTATTGGAGTAAATGATTCCTCTAGTTACTTTTTGCGAGAATAATACGAAAAGGAATTTGTTAAGTCTTGTTTCGTCTTTTAAGTCTGTAGAAAGTGTTCTCACTCAAGGCATTCACTCGATGGTTTAACATTATTACTCAGTTTGAAAATTTTATTTAAAGCATCTTAAAGCTTATTTCGTGTCGAAAATTCAATAAACAATTCGATGTTAAGACCACATGCATTAGCGACTGTATATTTTACAAGTGCAAGTAACAAACCGACAACAGCGGTGTAAGTATTCTTACTCGCAGTAGTAAAATGAACGTTTCTGATATATACACGGACGAGTCAAAATCGACTTTCCTCCTACCTATCATTCGAAAAAACGAGGGTCAAACCTCGTTCGGCCATCCTGGTTGAGGTTTTCCGTGGTTTTCCTCAGCCACTCTAGGCGAATGCTGGGATGGTTTCCTACAAGGCCACGGCCGACCTTCCATCCCCCTTCGCTCCCTGTAGACTAGTAGGCTGAAATAGGGCTGTTGATATTTTAAAAAATATCGGATTTTCGATATATCGATATTTAAAAAAATATTTATATCGGGTTCGATATATCGAAGAAAAAGTATCGATATATCGACCCCCATTATATAAAAACAATGTTACAAAAACAAATCATTTAAAAAAGTCTTGTGGCTATTTAATGATGAAGAGTTGTGAGATATTTTTCTGAATCAAGTTTTGATTTTCTCCAAAAAAAATAGTTTTTCATGACGTCACGGATAAATATTTTTTTTAAAAATTGTGATTTAGCCATTATACTACTACTTTACTAAAAGGAAAGGCAGAATGTTTATGATTTACTCGAAGACTTGTGAATCCAGAAAGAGCATCGAGGGAAATCTTGGCTTTTGTGAGTTTAAAAGCTCAATAATACAACATTGTAGAGGCATTTATTTATGTTGATGTTCTATTATCAGAGTTTGCATATGACCAAGTCACTTTTTTTACAAGTATTGTTTTATGTGGAATTTAATTTCTTTTTGTAGGTTGATAGCTTATTCTGAGTCTTCTTACTTTTTTGGACCAAATGTTTGCACCTTAGCATAGATTGTGTATCCGAATTTATCAATATTCCTGCTTGCATCCAATTTCCATATCAAAATACTTTCCTCGACAACGCACGCTCATGTAAAACAATGGGCTCGAGTCCGATTCGTTCTGTGCGAGCTTCGCCGTGTCTGCATTGTTACCATCGGTGTAGGACTACCAATAACTTCCAAATTAAATGTAGTAACAAAGTAAAATTAATTGTGTTTTTTATGCTCCTGATCTTTGTGCAAAACTGAAATTCAAGGCATATAGCCTCATCAAGAAGAAAGCAATTAACCTACAAATTTTCTCTAAGACGTTTCAGCTTTTAGATTGGCATTGAAAAAACACAGGAACTTTTCTTATACTATGGGGATGAAACCAAGTATGTGTACCAAATTACCATTTTCTAGGACAACTGGATGTTGCATAGAATTATGATGAGAGAACGTCATAGTTATTTAAAAGAGTTTCAGATCCAAAAAAAATTCCAAACTAAGGTGGTGAATGAAGTAAAATTTTGCACCAAAACTCATGTCAGAAACTTCATTGGACATACTTTTCAAGAGCATGAACTCATGTTTTTCCCGTTGTTTCTTCTACTATGAATGGAGAACTCCCTACATTAATTGAAAATTTCCCCTTCTTTGATATTGCTTCGCAAATGGGTAACGCTTTACCATAATACAATTTTTTAAAGCTGAGATTCTAGGTGGAATGCAGGATTTAGGGCGAGGGGTGGGGGCAAACCTGGGGTACTTGCTCTGGGCGATAATATCGTGTCCAACAATGCGTTTGGCAAACAGTTAAAGTGGCGACATCAATGCGTTTGGCCTAACAATCAAGGAGGCGATTCTCGGGGTCAGGGCTGGCAACAATGTTTGAAGAGGCTGCAATCTCAGTTTTTCCCCTGGCTTGGAAAAATCCTAGAGCCGCTACTGTCAAGGCAGTTCCCTTGGCGTTAATGTTTTTTAAAGGCACCAATCTATGATAATAAGTTTTTAGCATAGCGCTTTGTAAAGGCAATCCAAAAGTGGTAGATTCTTTTTTTCAATTTCTTATCTTAATAAATTCGTAAGTGATATAACAAAACTGGCTGTAACATAATTTTGGAGCTCAATTCTTCTGTTGGTATGGAACAAGAACCGTATCCAATTCGCGCGAAATATTTAACTGTGGAGTGCCAGATACAGGCTTATAATTTCCGGGACATTTCTGGGTCTAAAAAGTATTTTAGCGGTATGTTTAAAGAGTGAACAAAAATGCAAATTAATAAAAAATTATATTTTAGGTAAATATGTTATCTAACGTATATATAGCACCTCTTTTAACTTTATTAATTAAACTATGGTAGAAAGTCAACATCAGGTATTATGAATCAAAAGGAAAAATACTAAACTTAAAACAAAAATTGACCACCTCGTTAGGAATTTTTTACTTTGGTACAAAATCAACATCGGGTATTATTAATCAAAATCTCAAAAATATTAAACCAAAACTGAACACTTCTGTTAGGCTCATTAATTAAAATTAGGCAGAAAATCAACATCAGGTTTTATCAACAAATAAAAAATTAGCATCTATCTATTGCTAAATCAAAATCAACATCAATCCAAATAGATCTTAATCATCTACTTTTAAAACATTTAATACTAGATTTTGCCATTTTCATAAATATTTCTCCGTCACTGCTTTGCAAAACTGATAAAATTTCTCAGCAAGAGTCTTCAAAATTGATTGAGTTTGCAGTTCAGCTTTGATCGAATCCATGAACGTTCTGTTTCACTCTTATTTCATAAATTATTCAACGGACTAAAACTTGTCTCGTAAAAGTCATTGCTTGTTGGAATTGACAAAACAAAACCAACTATTTTTTTAAAATATTCAAAATCATTAAAAACGCTTGTTCTAAAGAAATTGGCCCAGATTTTATCGTTTGGAAAGTCTTTTGGAAGGACCTGAAAAACACGTTTCAGACATGTGAACTCTGTATAAAGGGAGTTAATGTTAACTGCATCTAGAATTTTCAAAGTCCCAGAAAATTCAAAGAGTATTTTCCTGTCAGTTTCAATTCCTCTGATTTAAGGGACATTCCATCCTCCCGCTGCAAGCATGGGATACTTGGCTTGACCTCATGACCACCGTGGTGAACTGAGTTTGAGAAAAAAACTAGTATACGGAAATTCCGGGACAGTAACGCATAATTCCTGAACACGAGATCAGACACAAAATTCCGGGACATTCCCGGATTTTCCGGCTATCTGGCAACCCTACCCATACCTGGTACATTACGATTAGTTTCTTAATGCTAATACTTTTGCATTGATTGAAGACAAATTTTAAAAACATTTTCAAAATGTCCAGACAAGAATTCTAATGAATATTGAATGAGTTATTTTACCTTTGTTTTTTACTTCTCCACAGGCCCGCCGCTAGCTGTTTGAGCGCCCGCGTGCAATAGCGATTATGCCGCCCCCTGTCCAACTACAGCCAGTGGTGGATCTAGGAAATTTGCGAAACGGGTCAAAAAACTGTGAGATTGCCGCCCCCATTGTTGCCATCCCCAGTGTCGCCGCCGACCGCCGACCGCCCGTAGCAGCTGTTGAGCTAAAAAATAAAGGAGGTCGCCCGCTAAATAATATGCGGCCTGGCACGCCCCCTTACGGCGGCCCTGCTTCTCCATGTGCTCGTATCGTTCATTGTTTCTTAAAATTCTATCTATGAAAATGTATTGCATGTGCAACACAGGTAATCGTTTTCCCTCCAATAATAACTTGGAATATTCTACCAGGAAAACGGAAAATAACCACTAATTTTTAAAAAATATCGGACTCCGATATCCAGATTTCAATATCGATATATCGATATATCGGCCTAAAAAATATCACTCATAAATATCGATATTTTTTAAAAAAAATATCGATATATCGATATTTTATCAACAGCCCTAGGCTGAAAAGAGTCTCGGAAAAAAAAACGACTTTAGAAAGTAACAGTGTATTTTTTCTTGTTTGTTGTATACGGCTTAATCATTAAAGAAATAAATAAGATTGAATTGATAATTGGGATACTCTTTTCGTAATTATTGGGACAGCTGTACATTTGAATACTTAGACGAGATCTTAACTGGTGAAGAAGACGCAAATGGTATTCAAATATTAAACTGTGATATTTGCAAACCCATATTCTTCTCATTCCTGATACATTAATATGTCATTGTGAAATTTAAAAAAATGTATGCTGCAAATGCATTGCCAAAGATAGATGATCATGTGGTGGGAAAAAAATGAGAGAAAGTGTTATAGGGTTTTAATTTCCAGCTCAAGCCGAACAAGGAGGTGATTGAAAAATTCACCGCCGTGATGAGAAAGAGGAGATTGACGTTTTATGAAATTGTGAAGATAATGGACCCAGAGAGACAAACGCATTAAATACTTTTCCTTTAGGAAATCCTATCCTCGATGGCTGAAGGAGGTACACAAAGAACTGATCCAGGTAAAGAACCTACAGAACTTCAAGCGAGAACTGTCGAGCTGAATAAGTTCTCGCTTGCACGACGTTTCGACATCTACCTTGCTGTCTTTCTCAGGTGAAGTTGTAAGATGTGGTTATTCCGACAACCTGGCACAGTTTAGTCTCTGAATGTTGTCTTGCCACATCACGGAAACTGGCGTTTTCTACCAATTTTTAAACCTCTCTACATTTTGAAACCATTTCTAATCACTGACAATCGAGTCTAAAGTTGATAATCAAATCAGCTATTGCAACATAGATTCCAGTGTCACTTGTAACTTATAGTTCATCGGAGCGTGATTGATTACCTTTTGCACAGGTAACTGTCGAAGAAGATGAATTTCCCTCGAAGTAGAATTTCCGAATCCTGTGCAGAGGCAAACCAATCTGCAATGAAACGGGCTCTACCCTGCTACGGAGATCCTGCAGGGAAATGTACTGTAGATCCCTACCTTCTCCAATCGTACATTATTGTTCTCAACGGTCTGAACACGGACAAATTTTACTGTAGTTTCCGGTAGTACATAAATAAGGCGTTACTACTGGTGTTTCAGATTACACTGTCACCACATATTATCTAAAGGTAGACTAGCCTCCTCGTGGTGCACCCTGGGCAACGTGGCAAAGCCGCGACTGAATAGTCTACATCTCAATAGGCTGCTGGACCTAGAGCATTAGCTTGAGGATATCCCACAATTAAAAGATATGGTGTTTCTACTGCCATACGAAATAAATAAATCTAAAGGTTGTAATTAAGCATACCAATATAATACACTAATCTATTGGCAGAAGCTTGGAAGATGAGTTACGAAAAGCCAGTTAACCTTATAGCGCGGTAGTGAGAGGTAACGTTCTGGCCACGCGATCCAGATTTTGGTTTTCTATCCCTCTAGGCGAATATGGGGATGGTTCTTTCAAAACACCGTGGAAAAATTCCTTCTCGTTAATTTCATCCAGATCTCTCCCACCTCTAGTAACCTCGAAGTCGGTCAGGTGTAAAGCCATAAGAGTCCTCAGGTGACGAATAGCAGTGCTTTACAAGTATGGTTGGTTGGGAGGAATCAAAATAAAATTCTTTCTTTGATGGGCAACAGGGACGGCTGTACTTACATTCAGTGGTTCAGGCAGCATCTGACCCAAATAGGGTGGCTAATTAAAAGAGCGCAGAAAGATCAGGGGGGGCCTTGTACAGATTAATACCTTTCGTATACCTTGCTACTGAACAATGTTT
Source organism: Vandiemenella viatica (assembly GCA_031002005.1). NCBI lineage: Eukaryota > Metazoa > Arthropoda > Insecta > Orthoptera > Morabidae > Vandiemenella > Vandiemenella viatica. The sequence goes on along the minus strand of JARYHS010008074.1, from coordinate 337,206,188 downwards.
AAAATGGTATCTACCTTTCAGTCAACTTTTAGGTGTTGAGTCTAAAAACATTATCAGGAAGTTACACTGGAATGAAACAACAGATATCGAGGTCATAAACCCTATACAGAAGAAATCAGGATATTGATGAGTATCAGGATTCATAAGTTCCTCAACACTCTTCAGCTTGGGTTCTGTAGCCATTTATCAAAATGCCTTCGAAGAAATCGACATAGCAACCAAGGTAAACAGTAAAGTACTAAAAAAATATACGCTGTACAGATGATCTTCACCGTACTTTGCAAACTTTTCACTTACTAACATAAAGCATTAACAAATTACTGAACATCATTTTCCAGACAGTAAAAATCCTCCACCCTGTTAAAAAAGAGATAAAGAGAGAGAGAGAGAGAGAACTCCTGACCACTATAAAACGCGGGAAAGCAGTGTATTTTTATTGTATCATTTGTAATATTAAGAAAAGGCTTATATATTTTTTATATTTCGAGATAATACTGAATGGAAACGTGAACTTGAATGAAGAATACTATCTTTTCGCAGGTTCTCAGGTCTCTGGTGATAAAAACATGATAGGAAGAATAACTCAGTGACAGTAGCTAACGTTCTTTGAAAAGACACCACCAGAAGAAGATAAATTATAAATTTTAATTCTTCCAAAGACATTACTAAAATTATTCGTTCGAAAATGAGTGCACAAACAATTCGTAGTGGCTTTGTATAATTTCGTTTCTTCTAAATGTATTTTTTTTCCCTCTTTGAGGCTTAACTGGAGGTCACTGGAGTCGCGCAAGGTATGGTAGACGGGGTAGAGGTAGAGGAGCGAATAGGAATCAAGAAGTTCTCCAATTACATTTATAGGAAATATCGCTGCATTCGTCTGCAGTTATTTCGAGAAATCATGGAAAACCGAACTGTCAATGGCTCGGTGTGGATTTAAACCCGTTTCCTCCCGAATGTCAGGCCAAAAAGTTTTTGTTCGCTCCATTACCCGTGGCACTTACAGCTGATTTTAAAATATAAATAAAAATCTTTATGCACATTATTCAGTGGTATGCAATGTGTTATTTGCAACTTGTTGAAACCATTTTTATAACTTTGATTCTTTTTCAAAAATCAAAATTATGATCTTTAGAAGTGTTTCGCAGCTGAAGAATATAATTATTTAGTAGCCAGCACCGAGTCGCTATACTGTAACATCGCGGTAGTTAGCAATAAATTCAAACCCGAGTCCAAACTACGAAATTTTCACAGTTTCTACCAAATAAAATTGACGGTACTGTAAAGTATATAGTAGTCAATTACCTTATTCTTAACCAAAATATAGTTCGAGTTATCAATTTGACGTGATGTTATAAAACTTTGGAAGTAAAAAGTATCTTGAGCTCCTAAATGAGGTTCATAACAGTTCTTAGCCCGATTTATATATTTCAATTTCCTGAGTTTGTTTTTCAAGCTTCCGCGCTAGTAATTTTGATCGCGGTCGTCATGCCCGTGTGAAGCTAACGACAACTGAAAATATGGCTGTGTCGACGAACGTTCAAAAAAATTACCCCATTCCTAAATATGTTATTCAGGGTGCTGGATCAAGAATCAGGATTTGTTTCAGACGCAGACCCGGCCAGGCGAGAAGACCGCTAATACGAGACCATTCTGGTTGCCGCCAAAATGTTAGCCAGCACACGTCCATTGGCTGCAGCCGCGGCCCCGGAATGATACTTTCACGTGTTTGCCGGCTAGCTCTGCCTCCTCTAATTACACGCGGTAATTTCCTGCTCAGATTGGGCCCGATAATGCGAGAACATAATGAGAGTGGGGGATATACTGCAGCCATGTCCACTTTGCGTTTCTAACGCTCCGCCCCCTTCCCTCCTCTAAAGTTTGGTGGAAGGGGAAAACACGTTCTGACAGTTATACTCAGGAAGTGCCTCAGTTACGCCGCACCGAGAAGACCACATATCATTACGACTGACACGCAAAAAAAGCCACCGCTCCAGGCAACACCGGACGATTAAAGTTTTAAGTGCTTCAGTTCCGCAATTAATGCATTCATCCTCCGTGGGACAGCACTGTGAACTTTGACAAGAGGAGGGAGTTTTTTTGGCATGAAAGTCTCGTTTTTAACCCCCGTCAAGGATATTTAGTCCCCATATTGGGTGCAGCTTTCTTTCACCCTTGTAGGATGGTTGCGATTCCATTGATACTTTTGTATTTGCGGGCGAACTTTCCTTTATCACCAACATTTCTAGATACTAGAACAGACGTTTAGAGTTCGGTAGGTGCTATATTCCCAAAAATTGTATAGTACTGTAAGATGAAAGTATCAGTTGATATTCTAAACATTCTCAGTAGAGGTTGGCAATATTTCTTGTTCTTGTTTCTAATACTGACGTATTTTCTCATATACATATTGTTCATTAATGGCGTACTGTGCCCAGTTAATCTTTAACTTCAGTACTGTGGTAGCTAAACAAATAATTCCATTTAACGTTGGACCGATAAAATTTAACTAGATCCATTTAATGTAAGTCCATTTATGAATTTGACTTGAACTGTGTAATCGATCAATTACAGCGAAATTGTTTTCTGAATAGATTGGATGATCAATGACAGTTACCTATTTCCGTGCCTTTAATAAGTTAGAGAATTAGTCATCATTTCCAGCAACTATCGGTTTTAACATTGCTTTTGACTGTGGGAAATAAAAATCAGATGCAAATAAAATGTGAATCGATCGGCGTTTCCAAAAAATAAATCGACGAATATAAATATAGTATTCCCCGATGATCACAGTGAGATAAGGAACAAAATCAGCATATGAAGGTTCGCCGCTCTTGTTTCTTTGCACCTGCAGCGGGGGCCAGCTTGCCATAATAGGCTTTTGTGTTCCCCGGCTTGTCGTGAATATCTTGTCCGGCTTATATGTGTTTATTTTCTAATTAGGTAAAACAGAAGTGGCGATTTTATAAATAAATCATCTGTCATTACTACTGGCACAGACCCTTAAGATTGTTCTGAGCGATTAGTGCTCACATTGTTCAGAATCGGGTAATTTGTATTCCGTAATGTATGCGCCTTCTTAGATCACACTGAATAAGTAGCTGGAATAATGGAGAACGTTATCTTCTTCAAATTAATTCCGAATCCAAGACAACACTTACAGTATTCTGGGGTTGACAGATAAGACTAATTTGTTTCATTATAAAGGCTCTGAAGAATAATCAGGCTAGCTTGGTATCTCTTGCTGCGGCAGTTGTGTGCAGTTTCTATATAATCGTCTCGCTATCGACAGACCTACTACATGGCTGCACGTAGGCCTATAATTCTAAACAAGAGCACCATGATGTGGGGGTGCAAATAAATAATCACTATTGTTTGTTTCTATAAAATTAATGCTAAGCGCATGCGAGAGTACCACATACGAAAATAACATATATATTACGTGCTTAAAATCGGTAATTCCACTAACAACTGGCTCAGACTTTTCTATTTACTTGCTATGAAAGAAATGGTATTTTCTTCCATTAAGGGAGCGTCCATAAATTACAAGGCGTGGTCAATGGGTGAAGAGAGGTTTGGAAGAAAGCTATGGTGGGCTGCGTAGGACGACGAGGGGATGGGAGGAAGGGTATAGCTTTTAATTTATTTTGTTTGTCACAGTTAAAATAGGACATAGAATAGACAACATCACGTTCATATTTATTTCCGCCATTTAATTATCTGCGTATTTTATGTACCCTATATACTGACAGTGCCGCACACCGTAGTTTTCGGGTGGCACGAGGCCAATGCATTTGTACTAACTGATACGCGAGTGTGTATTGCGTGCCGAAAAACCTTAGGCACGCGGTAACTACTGTACATTCAGACTCACCTACAGATGTCACGCGGGATTTTCCACGCCAGTTACAGTTTGTATCGTTTTGATGTTTTGAAACAAATCTGATTTGATTAGGATCGACCGCGTGCCCCCACACCGCTCATTGCTGAAATAATTCTACTTTTGCTTTGCCAAGTGAATTTCAGTGCATCTTTAATTCTACTGCTCTCTGAAGTGCTGTGTGAAATGGAGCTGTACAGTAAACTTTACGAGGCTTACCGGAAATATTTTTTCAGCGAATTTTGAATATCCAGAATGGTGTCCGTGAGCTGTAGAAATCGTTTAAGCACGACAAAAAATCATTCCCTCGTGATGTGCATAGTTTGTTCTATTTTATCAATACACAATGATGAATGAGATTAAGAGGGTGTGTTTAGGAACATCTTAAGAAGAAAAGTATCCCTGGCTGTACCTGAGGCAGAGGTTTTCCCAATTAATTAATCATTTTCAACATTGGCTAGTGTCACTATTTAATACATAATATTTATCATATTCATTATTTCTAAAAGTGTATTTTTTTGGTCACAAGTCATTATCTTTCTTCGTACTGAACCGAAGTCGGTAAATTAGGTTTCATTTTAGAGAATTTGGTCTCCGCGTTGGCCTCATCATATGTTAAGAAAGGAATTTTTCGGAATTCCACCCTCAAGGCGCAAATGTATAAATATTACTACAACGTGTTTTTTTGTCACGAGCCTTTTATCTCCGTTAATACCTAACCGAAATCGAGAAATGAGGTATCAAGGTATCCACTTAGGTAACATCACAAAATAAAGAAACAAATTTTTCGGAATTCGACCCTTAAAGGGAAAGGTAATAATTATGAAGTCACGTGTATGAAATAGTTCAGAGTCAAGCCATTAGATAGCAGCAGGACATATCATAATGGTATTAATAAACTGGCGTAGAAATTGTATTCCGTTAAGGTCAGTGGCAGTTTATCATACATATATTTTACATGACCAAACGTTTTTCGTAATATGATATAAGTATTTTATTACGTACGCACTTATTACACTAAAAAAAATTCTTCTTTTATCCTAGTACAAACCACCTTCACTATTCATCGTGTTTTACTCGCGAAAGTTTCGCACGGATCAGCTGGTAATTATAATAAAATAAATAAAGAAAATATCTGTCATGTTCATTACATACGCAATCATTTTTAACGATAGTCTGATAACAGCAGAAAACGCCGTCTGGAATTCATAGGAAAAAAAGGAGGTGGGGAGGTGGAGTTGTCAAGGCAAAAGTCACGTTAGGCTACGTGGGGGAAGGAGGGATTCTAAAAAGGCCGAAATGCAACCAGGTAGTTTATGGGCGATTCCTTAGGTTTACATGTTTTTCAAAGGGGTCATGTTAAAAAGTAATTCTGCATGCACGAAAATAAACATATTCAACAGTTTTTGTTGTGGTACGAATTAGCTTTGATGTGAAGTAATGTATAAAGAAGTATTGTTAAGTGTATCATTTTCTTTTAACAACTTCGTTTAGCAGCAACGCTTAGCGTATGTGTTGCAGAGTATTAATGAATTAATCTTTGTTCCCTTAGACTCCGGAAGCGTTCAGGTTATCGTGTTAATTGCAGAAGTCACTGGTTCGAATCTAACGTTAGGGACGGGTGTTTATGAAAAATTGTTGTGCCCGTACTTTCTTTTAAGCAGTTTTCATAAAAAAAACACACACACAAAAAAGAGAAAAAAACTGGTTTAAGTCATTCGTCGTCAAATTGAATGCCGAATCCGACAGCCATATGAACTACGGGAATGATCGGTAATTGGACCAACTACAATGAATGAGAACAGGAATAAAGTAATGAAGCATAGTATAGATAACAAATTAACCTCCAAACTTTAGCCCGATTCCTTTTCTTCTGGTACAATGTATCTTCTGATACTTATACAATGGGAATAAACAGCTGCTTCATAGTGTTCGCTTGCTATAAGTTTAACGCTGGTAGATTGCTTTTATTTAAATTTTCAACTGACATTAGCAGCAAAATAATGGAAAAGAAAGACTGAAATAGTGAGATTTAAGTTTATATTACATACAAATTTATATGAGTGGTTGCTTAGGTCAGGCGGTATACCACCTGACTACAGCCCGGTTGAAGCCATGGGTTATTCTTCTAATCTGAAATAGTCCTGAACTGTACCTTAGGGCCTAGTCATCTTGCTATCCTATGAGTATCGTGAAGGATACTCCGCGTGAAGATAAAAAATGGCTGGAGCGAGGCGCTGACCCCGTCACATCCTTCTAGTGCCAATGTTTACGAGTGGGAATGTGGAGCTCTACCTTCTTGAATTCTGGATAAAGCGATAGCAAGCTGCAGAAGCCCCGTGACCTTTACCTTTTACCTTATTAATTTATGTGAAAGGTATTGATAAATTTCAGTTCAACCTCATGTTATTTCATGGTTCTACAGCAAACTTCCGATAAAGTCATTCGAGGCGTTTTGAAGATTACGAATAAGGTCGCTGCTTACCATCCAGCAACAAACCGTTTCTGAGCGAAAAGAAACGTTGCGGGATACGGACTTAGGTTATCGGTGTAGCTTTACGAGCCGCTTAGTGAACGCAGCTCGACACGAAGATCATTATAACGTCGAACCGCAGAGTAATCAGTACACCAAAACGGTCTCCGGGCGCACCGAATTTCAAGATCAAAGCTAATATCTCAGCGTAACGGCGTACGGGCCGAACAGTTGCTGGGTTACCGGAATTACATGTCATAAAATACCGCGTTATAATTGAGTCTGGGCGGCTTCGCCGACACACACCTGCTGCTACCGCCCGAGGAGATGCACACTCCACACACATTAATCCTGTGTGTGAGAGAGCTGCTTCACGGAGCCACGCACATACATGCGCTCGGGCTAATCGGTTCCACTATCGAGTTTTTCCCAGCAGCAGGAAGCTGACGTCTGGGAGAAGTGAATGCACGATTTCGTATGGTGATTAAGCTGCGGGAGGCCAGGTGCGTTTCGGTATAACGTGCAAGCTAGAGACGAGAGAACCGTGGGCTGACAACCGAATCACGCTCCAGAAACAACACCTGGGCCTGCCTGCGAACTGTCTCAGTGCACGAAACGCGATTCTTAACGGCAGTATCGTCATTAAATGGAATTTGGAGGCGGAAAAGAAATCTTTCAAAACGATACCGTTTCCCGTCAAAATATTTGTATCTATCACGCATTTATGTAGTCTTTAATGGATAATTTTGAACTAAACAGCGTCTGTTGAGATTACAGGGTTATTATAAATGACTGAAGTGGTCTCACATAATAACTGTAACTATATTATCGGAAATACTGTCACAAATTTTTACAGTCTTACAGAAAAACAAAAACGTTTGCAGCCGCGTTTCAAATTTCTGTGACGAGAGCGCAGACGTGAGAAGGAGATAGAGGAACCGATGGACCAGTCGTGGTGGGAATGATGATCAGCAATTCCTACTATTGCCTCCACGCAGTGCCGACTTAACCTCATGCGATTTGCGTGTGTGGGTATATGTTAAATATTCAGTTTTTTAGTCAAGAAACTGCCACAATTGCAAGCTGGCATCAACAGTGCTTTTTAACGGATTGATAGAGACATGCTACACCGAGTGTGGCAATAACTTGGTTATCAACTTGGTATCTGCACAATCAGTAACACAAATAGACCACTTATAATATGTAAAAATAACCTTTTCCATTTTTTCACTAACTAAGATTTGTGACAATACGTACAATAAAATATCAATAGTATATCACTTCAATCATGTACTTGGTTCCGCCTATGAATTGGTGTTGATACCGACGATGTTAACGTGCTGCATATGCACGCCAAAGCATTGCAGACGAATTTCCATGTGGTCTAATTGTAACAATTTTATGTCCTTAGGTGATAGTATCTATCTTCCTGAAATAAATGTCGAAGGGATTAAAGGACAGGTTCTCAGACACTAGAAAGCATACACTTAGTCCCACTAAGTAGATGAAATGGATTGATGTTAGCAAATTAAAAGAAAAACTCTTTTGCTTATTAAAAATATATTACCAATAAACAATAGATACAAACTGGTTCTACATATTTCCGATCTCTCTGTTTATAAAACGGATCTAGCATACCAACTGACTAAAGATACAGAAAATAAGAAGACTCTCTCAAGGGAATCTAAAATCAAACACTACAAACAGTGCCTCTACGCCTCAGAGTGCATGTTCTTTATGAAAACTTGAGGAATAGAAGAGAAGAAGAAGAAAAAAAAAATCTTGAGAAATCTGGGGACTATTAAAAATTGAAAGGGGAGAATTTAAGCACAGGAGGAATAAACATACTTACACGGAAGAAGTGAATATCAGACACGATCAGTATAATGAGAATGGATAATAGCAGACTTACAAAAAGTATTTTCAACTATGTTTGCTAGAGTAAGATTCACAACCATTGGATCCATGGATGATAAAGATCGGAATAACAGAAGATATATTACTACAAGATACAGCAACTTTCAGAAGATTGATACAAAATTTCAATGGTTTCCAGGAGACGGATCAAAGCAGCAAAGTGAAAGGATGGAGAATTATTGGAAGTAAAGAAACGAAGCAGTGACATGAATTCACAGGATTACTTTTCGTGGTCCTTAGATGGCCAAGAAAAGAAGAAAATAGCGTCTTATTCTTAACATAGTACATACTACGTTGTCGTTATATTAGCATTTCTAGAATATAAATACTAAAAATTCTTCTAGAATGTTCAGCAGGGTAAGTTCTGCCATGTACTACGTTTTGACAGCTATCTTTGCTTTATGTTATGTTGAAATAGTTGCAGCGCCAGTACTTCACAGACTGTTTATTATTAGTAGTTTATGATATATCAGCAAGTTCTACATCATACCATATCTCATATCATTTTCTTAATTTAAACTTTTAACTATCATAGATTGAAACATTGAGTAAATTCATATCACTTTATCACACCGTGTCTCTTAAAATCAGGAATCTCTCCAACACTTCTTATTGTCTCACTCACTTTCAGCCATATTTTTACCACCATTCACTCTCATTCCACTATTACACCTCATTTACATTCTCTACTCTCGCCAAAAGTCACTGCCGTAGGGTCAACTCCCAATAATCAGTGAAACAAACTTTGACTTCTCAAATATCGTCACGTACATAGATACACCAGACATTACCTAAAAAAATGTAGTGAAAATATAAAATTACAGATGTTACTTCACACAGAGCTTGGATTCTTCCAATTTACACCTCAATAATAAACAGAATTCATTATTACTTTTACTGGATGGGAATTGGGGTAAGACACATTTCCTAAATTACCTTGGGGATCAATTGTGGGTGGCTTTCGTGTCTCCGCTATAGTCCTGTTTTTGGTTAGTTGCAAATAAAAGCACTACATTGTTGTATCATAAACATTAGTATTTCTGTCTTTTAGAAATGATTCTGTACTTTGCCGGAAAAACACAGCAAGCCATAAACTAAGTCTCTTGTGTTTGGGTGAATAAAAAAAGACAAAAAGTTTGCTATCCTGCATAACGAAATCGTTGAATAGAATTTTACGAATGTATGCCGTATGAAAATTAAAGGCTTATCAATGGGACCGCCAGTATCAGATACTATTGGAAATATATTCGTGAACTATATAGAAAATGAATTACTAAACAACGTTACAAAAAAAAAGAAAGATTCAACATGTAATGAATGTCACGCTTAATAAATTGGCCAAACTGGTATAAAATTCAAAACAACTTACAAGAGACATGTGAGGGAACTAAAATAAAATAATCACTTTGATTCACTGAACACATACAAGAACATAACCACCATCCAACAAATACTCTAATATTCGCAAGAACAACCATTTCAGAAAGCATTAGGAAAAATTAAAAAATTTATAAACGAACACACAAAAGTAACACATTAGACACTATACACATTCATCAAAACATTATAAGAAATACAGACATCAACTCAGTCGAGACACTATAAACAAGGAATATCAAACAAAGAGAAGAAATGCATAAAAATTAAGCAACAAAACACACCGTTATACAATCTAAATATAAACAAATGTATACTGGTGGTGAAAACTATACAGTCCAGTGTAGTGAAGGTGCTCGCGTTTTACTTGTGCCTTTATGTCTCGTGGACAACGAGGTCATTAGAAGTTGGAAAGGACTGTGTCAAGGAATGGGAAGAATTTCGACCATTACCGCCAAGGTGCCTTCCAGGTATTCTCCTATAGTGATTTCGAGAAACCGTGGAAAACCTAAATCTGGATGCCCGGACGGGGATTCGAACGTATGACCTCCCGAATGCGAGGCCAAAGCATTACCGCTCACTCACCTCGCTCGGTACAAAAATGTAACAGCTTAACCATTTAACATGGAAAAAAACCATTGATGTGCTTTTGTCAAAAAAGTGCAACGCATTCGGAAAACCAAATTAACGAACGAATAAAATTCAATTGCTTTGGCAGTAATCATTTAAGTTTTATCTGCAATTGAGGAAAATGGTTCACAACTTCCAACTATATACCTTTTATCATTAATCACAAGATGCTATGACTTCTAAACGATGTTATACTCTAATAGTGAATATTGTATTACAGGGTTTTCTCTAGTTTTACCGATCTCCAGAAATAAGATATTGCTTAATTTTTCAATGTTCGAGAATTAAGGGTTTGGGCTAATAACCGATATTCCTTCTGAAAATTATCGCCGAAGTAGTCCTTATATAAGAATTCGCAATTAAAATTAAATACCTTAATATCAGAAATGTTTGAGGCTCTTTCTACTTTTCATTTGCGTAGAGATATTTCTCACGTTTGAAATTGTGATAAAATGATATTTTCCTTATAGTTAACATTCTACAAAACATCGGTTCAAAGAAATAAATAAGTATACTAATGTTTGGATTAAAAAGGTATTTAGTTTGCTGTGTGCCTTGCCTTCATTAACTCACGAGTAAAGTGGCCGCTTCCTGACTGAAATAATGGCACACATTAAAAATGAGGATATTGTATTTGGGAGAGACAAAGCTTTATTTTCTTAATAAGTAACCTAAATTAAAGGTTCCATTTCGTCCCACCTTGCTTATTAACACGTGCTACAAAAGCTATTAGTTTCTTAGGCGAGCTGTTTGTGATCGTTGCAGCAGAGGCCCGTTTGCTGGAATAGACTCGAACATCTAATTGGTTCTCACCTAACAACACGTATGCCGGCGACAACGAGCTAGCGATACCTACCGAAGACGGAGCGCAATCTCCAACACATCATTAACACGCCCTTAACAGGCACACCCGTGCCAGGTGATTGAATTACGCCAGGGAGACAGCTAAGTGGAGAGGGTGGCGAATACATTGAGAGTTGCTTCGGCAGCTGCAATTATTGACAATATTTGAGGCCATTAAACCACGCAGACGACACCGCGGACAAATGATGACGCCATTAGCTGCTCTGCCAGGTATATGACAAGATAACACCTTGCATTAATGAAGCACATTCATGTTAACTGAAGAGTTGGTTATATAGCAAGGTCCACCTCAGACATGAACCCGGATCTCTCAGCCGGAGATCTGATAGCTGTCGGTATACTTGCAGCGAACCGCAATTAATTACTAACTAAAAGGTAAGTGTTAAGATACTCCAAAATAAACTTAGGATTAAATCCTGACATCTTCCTTCATCAACGTGGAGTTAATTGCTAGTGTGGTTACAGTTCTCACATTAAAAACTCATTTAAGTTTTATATACAAATACAGTGTCAGATAAACACATTGAGAAAATCCCCATGCTTATAGTACCAGCAGCCAGTTAATGGAATTGGAATGTTAGAAGCTTCTCTGATTACCGTTATCTAATTAACGGAGTGACTTGCAGCTTTGACATCAGATAATTATTTACCATTATCTAAACATGTCACTATCGGAATCATTACCATAAAGTCACTGCTAAGAAAACTGGAAAAATCAACAAGAAAAAACTCAAGAATTTTCTAAATTGTTTTAGTGTATTTTTTCCAAAAGAGCTAGAAAATTTTTAGTAAAATTAAAAAAAAACCAAGCGTGTTGGTGTAACCGTTAGCGTTCTGGCCTAGCATTCGGGAGGACGCCGGTTAGAATCCCCGTCCGGGCATCCAGATTTGGGCCTTCCATGGTTTTCCAAATCACTCCAGGCAAATGCCGGGATGCTTCATTCAAAAGGCCATGGCCGAATTCCTTCCCATTACTTGTCCCCCGCCTCCATCCCTTCCCGTCTCTAAAGACCTCGCTGTTAAGAGTCGTTAAGCAGTATAAAAAAATATATATATTAAAAAGAACCAAGAATGGTCGATGTAGAAGCAATAAGCTACTACACCTCTCAGCATCAGAGTAACGGTAAGTAAAAATCAATAGCCAGGTACAAACATATGTCAATACCACTAGCAAAAATATTGATGCAAAAAAATATACAAACCTGGAAAATAAATTAGACTCTACTTAAAACTGAATTGCATCAATATTAATATCCCTACAGGAGACGAAAAGCGTCAGTAAATAAACCTACTATCAACAATATTTGCCTTAGCGTCATCTCAAAATAATTTCAATTTGTAAATTTACTAAAAAAAGAGTTAATTTATGCTATAGATTTTTTATCATCTTTTAATCACGGTCTGTGTTTAGTACTTTATGGAATGGTGTCACAGACATTTTGGTTTCTGTTATGATATTACGACAATAGTCGACTTACACTTCAACAATTTATTCCCATGGAATATTCCTGATTTGGGATAGTAACGTGTTTTCCAATTATAGGGTTCAGGTATGGACCCCTCTTTTGGCATCTCTTTTGCTCAGTTAATTTATTCGACATAAAACTAGAACTAGAGTAACTCTTCTATACCAGGTTATTTCCAGTAACGAACTTAATGACGCGTCTAGCCAAAAATGATTAGCAGTTTGCAGAGTATCAATCCAGTGAACTAGTACTATACCGAAAGCTCTCAAAAAATATCTTGTTCCGTTGATTGAATTGTTCTCTTCCTGATCACCACAGATCCGTCAAAACTTATTGTTTTATAACTTTTCATGATATTATTTTGCAACGATATTTCTCTTCTGTCAAAATGCTTTTTGTTTCTAAGATATTTCAGGGAATTCATTCATAAAACTTCTCCCGATGTATTATACAAGATTAAATAAGTGTCATTTCAGTTTTTGACTGAAAGAAATGTTGAATATTAACGGTGATGAATTTCCACTGCAATATTTGTATATTTCCTTAGTATACATTAAATTTTACGTACAACAGTATAAGCATTCGTTTGCAGCCAAAAGATAATTAAAAAGCTTGCTCTTGTTGGTAACGGAACTAGAAACTGCATAAATTATTGGAGGAGATGTTGAACAACTTACATCAAACAGTGAAAGGATTTAAAATGAAAAGTTGCATATAATAACGCCAATAATAACAATAATAATATATATACCACGTGATTTCGAACAGTAAAGGACCAATAGCACCTACCTCGTTAAGAAGGACAAATTGTGATCTCAAGAAAACTAATACGTCTCAATATCACCCATAGTTAGAAAAATTGACGTATACTGCTTTAGGAAATATGATGTCTGAATATTTACGATACATGCGAATCCTTTTGCAACATTGTTACGATAAAAAGTGGAATATGTATCACAAAAAAACTATTTAATGAATACTTTTAAAACAAGTTGAACGTTTTGTAACTGGTTCTTATTAAAGATGGCTGAAAGGGCGTATGCAGGTGGAAAGAGTAATTTGCTCATAAACATTCAGGTCTGCGTCTTAATGACAAGGATGATAAATAAGAAAATAAATTGGGTGTCTAACGATATTAAGTATAAATTTTCTCGTCGCAGAATCAAGAGGTAGTCTGTAATATTAATGCCACATATGAGATCTACCCAAAAAGAAGCCAACCTTTCTTTTTTCCGTGGCGATGATTATACTTACTTGTAAATAAGCTTCAAGATTGTTTTTTTTTTTAAGAGTATGGAAGCAAGGCAGCATAACATCTGATCAAAACAGGAAAAATTTGTATTTTGTGCATCATTCTTTTAAAATCTTGCTGTCCGTCATGGCGTTTCCTTGGGATTCCCACCTTCAGCGATTTTAACCATTACATTAAAGGACATGAAAGGAAGTACTGAAGAAAACTATTGTCCAGAAACACTATAATACTATTCATTGCTGTAATTTACGTGCATGACATAATATCCCTCATTTGTTTGCCAGATGAGCTACACTAACATAATACATAGACACATTACAAAAAATTACCACAGCCATACTTAAAACTGATTCATTTAATTTTAATATATTTTTTAATAAAAAAAACCTATCCTACACTCATTTCAGAGATTTATTAAAACTGTATCAACAAACAAAGTAATACATTTCACATCAAACAACACACACTCACAGACAAGCTACATTAAATTCTTATTAAGAAAACTAAACAGATTGTCGCGAACGAAGAACAACTGTAGAATGGAGTTCAACAAAATAAATTGAATAGTCAAAAATGGATACAGAGCATAAATACACTAACTAAGAATCAAAAAATAAAAGTAAATACGAGTGGACATATCATGCACCCAATACTCTAACCAACATCATAAACAATAAGAAAAACATATGACGACACTGAAAATGGGAATAAATTATACTTAATGATGTAGACTAAGAAATGTACCCAGAGCCCCTAATTTTTCAGGAAATAGCTCACCAAAACTTTGCTGTAAACAAAGAACCCAACTCACAAACTAATAAAATATTACTCCAAACAAATAAATCGCATAACCCAGCCCAAATATCGGGTTATTTGTTACAAACGTTAGGCAGTTCGCATTACACGTATAAGAAGTAAATTTCTGGTCAGATGTAAAGAAAATATTAGATCACTGAAGTAAAGTATCCATTTCACATTCACCGATTATCGGACAGAAGATTCCTTTCTACCGACAGGCATTAAAACAATCGTGCACCCCCAACAGTCAACAAGTAAAAGCGACACCCTCACTATACTAGTAAACTACCTCACAGAAAAAGGAAAAACCAATTGAAAACAGGTAGTCAATGATCATATAAACCTTACGAGCCACACCTTTTCCAACCTGCTAAACTCATACTAGTTAGACATTCACGGAAACACAAGAAACACATGCACCAAAATGTATTAATCCTCGACCTCTTTCCTTTCTTTTCATGTAATGGTACAGACTATGCATAAATCGAAACAATAACAGACAGTGAAAACAGTTGCAGGATGATCTGGACAGGATATCTAGTTGGGTTGGTAAACGTGGGATGAAGATAAATGCAAAGAAGAGTCAGCTAATTAGATACACAAATAAAAAACAAAAGGTTAATTATGAATATAAGGTGGGGAAAGAATTGCTTGCTGAAGACTTGAAATGTAAATATCTTGGTATTACATTTGATAACAAACTTAACTGGGCAGGACACATTGGACAGGTGGTAGGAAAAGGTTTCAAAATTCTGCACTTGGAGAGAGTGATGAGGGGATGCACGAGAGAAGTAAAGGAATTGGGTTACAAAACTTTAGTAAGACCATTGCTCGAATATGGTAGTGTAGTATGGGACCCACATTTTGAGTATCAAATACAGGAGTTGGAGAAGGTGCAAAGAAGGGCTGCTACATTTGTTTATGGAAATTATCGCAGAATGCAATCAGTGACAGACATGATAAAGGAGCTTGAATGGGATTCATTGCAAGACAGGAGGAGGATGAGGAGGGTAATGGGAGTGTACAGGGCGTATACTGGCGATGAGGCATGGAAAGATATTGCAGTAGGTATGAAAAGTAGTTCGTGGAAGGGAAAAGATGACCATGACCACAAGCTGGCACTCGATTTCAGGCACAAGGGTGTGGGAAGATTTTCTTTTTTAGGTAAGGGTGTCAGGGATTGGAATGGTTACCGAGGGGAATGATGAATAACCTACCTATTATTAGCTCTTATGGTATGCCCTGTGAGCTAAGCTGAAATGATCAGCTAACAAACTTATTAATACCAATGAATAAAGTAAAAAGAATGCACGTTATAAACTTTGGAATTATATTAAAAACGATTTACCCAAACCTGTAAGTTGAATTTCAGTATTGATTCTTCCTCATATATCTGGATGGGAGGTGAAACACTTACACTATTACAATATTAGAAAACAACTGCAACACTTGAGCTCTGCAATAGTATAATGGAGGCTGAAATAGAAAATAATGTTTGAAACTAATATCTGTTAGGGAGTTCGAAATAACACCAGAAGATTTTTCTGTTTTTACGTTTCAGTAGCTTCCAACAACTTTTCTATTAACAGAAATATGTCTCTGGTTGACGCTCTCGTCCTCTTGATCTGAAAGACGGCCAAGATGGTAATGTACGTAATAACTTGAACGCACACTGATTAAAAAAAGATAAAGTTGCTAAAACACTAATCTGTAAACTATTTTAATATCACCTCTTTTACGTGGTTAGATTATCGTACCTTAATAGTGCTTGATACCTAGAAGTCATTGTCCTATTCTTTCTTCGACTTTACAAGGCAAGTATGGTGAGGTCTTACGTTTTTAGGCTACTTAATTGGAGTAACGATGAGTTCATATTCTGGACCCATTCTTTAAATATGGGAGACTACATTTGACCCTGTTTAATGGTAGGTTCCTCATTCCAGACGTGATTCCTATTCTTCACTATTTTTGATAGGGCTTTAGGCTTTATAGACGCTGAGATCATTATAAGGTGGGAGAGGAATGGGGGGAAAAAAGGAGAAGGTATTTGGCTATCGGGGTTTCAGGGAACAACCCGGCATTAGCCTTCAGTGATTTCAGTGAAATCTTTGAAAAACTGAATTCTGGATTGCCAGACCGGAGATTGGACCTACATCCTATAGAGCATTGACTGCTCTCCCACCAGAGACGGTTCATTCCTTCATTCCTATTTCAGTCGAAATATGGCACTCTTACATTCCCTCCCTTTAACGCCCAATACTTCTTAGAAACATATTGTCGTCCACTAATTTATATTCGTTTAATTATTTTTTTTTACTTATCTTTCCAGCCCATGGGAGTATTGCACCTGTTGTTGCAAAATATACTGCAATGTTATGTTCTAATTTGCTCCAGTACTTTCGTTCACTAGCCGCATGTGTTTTCTGATATCGTTAACGGTGTAGTTGGTATATTATCAATTACTCAGTGTCATTGTTTATTCAACTCTCAGTTCGTATTTTGGTAACATCTTTTTTCAGTTGGGGAAATCTATCGGATATTTCCATCATGTACAGATTTTTAAGTTGAATTAATTCGGTTGAAAACAGTCTTGTTATAAGTTTGCTGACCATGGAACCATATGCAGCAATTTAGAAACTCACTGTTAATGTAATTAAAGTAACAAGCTTCCAGAAAAAAAAAAAAAAAAATCTGTTTGTATCCTTTACAAGTAAACCTGACGTAATCTTAATGGTTTGTATGTGAAGACATATGGCTGAAAGCAAATGAAACTTCAAACAATGAGATCCTTGAAACAACGTATTTAAATGACGAGCTATCTCAACTTTCTTTAAATACAACAGTTTTGTGCTGTAACAATCATGTATGTTGTTTCCGAAAGGTATTTTTTTTTGGTGACGAGTCATCTTTTTCCCTTCATACGTAACCAAAATCGATAAATGAGGTATAATTTCTCCGCTATAATAACACCATTAATTAAAAAAGAAATTTTGTCTAAATTCATCCCGTAAGTAGCAAAAATCACCGAGATGGGAGGAGGCCAATATTGGCCTCCTACCTATCATTCGGGAGGACCGGGGTTAAACTCGGTTCGGCCATCCTGTCTGAGGTTTTCCGTGGTTTCCCTCAGACACTTAGGCGAATGCTGGGATGGTTCCCTACAAGGCCACGGCCGACCTTCCATCCCCCTTCCCTCCCCGTAGTAGTAGATTGGCTGAAAAGAGTCCCCTATGACTCTCCAGCAGCCCGCCTCCCAGCCTTCTGCTGGGAGGAATGAAATGTAAAAAAAAAAAGTAGCAAAAATATGAACAATCGCGGTTATTGGAATGTGATAGTTCAGAATCAAGCTGCTTAGCTTCAGTGACGCCGATTAGGAATGATCTCATTACCGCTGGATAGCAGCACCACATGTCACAGAGATATTGATAAACTGTGTGTCTTCACTGGAGTAAGGAGCTTCTCGGATATTTTTGTTTCTGTTAGAGAAAAACTTAATCATTTCTGATTATTTCGTATGACGTTGTTAGTGCTTTACTACGTAACTTTTTCAGTTTAACAAATAAACAATTGATACAAATGAGCCGTTTCTTGTTTCATCGTATATCATTCGCGAAATTTTCGCACGGGCCACCTAGTATATATAAACACAGTCTAAGAATTCGGTGCACATTCTGTCAGGCTTCGCAAATTCGCGTGAAAGAATTTGATAACAGCCAGCAGCCAGCAGCGGGCAGCTGGCAGGTAGGCAGTGCAGACTCTGTGGGGTGTGCTGCCCGTCCCCTCTCCTCCTCCTCCTCATAAGACTGCCGACGTCGCCCGCTACCCCACAATGACGATTACGAGCGAGATAAGGCGCGGTGTCAAGGGGCCCCTATCAGCCCGTCCCTGATAACGTTACCAGCCGTCTACAGGACCCCAAAGACACCTCCAACACATCACTTGCCTTCATTCCTCCCTCCTACATGAATTTTTCGTGATTATACGTTACTTTTATTTGTACCTGTGCCAAACCAAACATTTCACTTCATTTTTTGTACAGAAATGGTATAATTTTCCTGGTTCTACAACACATCTGCTATAACCTAGCAAGAAAGAATTTTTACATGAAAAAGAAATATAAGAGCCGTAATGTATCCTGGAAGTTTTAAGAGTTATATTCAACACATTTACGAATATTATAAGGGAAGAAAAGGAAAATGAAGAAAAAATGGCGGAACTGTTAGTAAACTGGAAGGAAGAGTAATAAACAGAGCACACGCGACAGTTTGAACTCCTGCGTTCGACACCAAATGCAGTTCTAAATACAACAATGACAAATAAATAGTAATAATATTCACAACTGAAAACAAAATCATATTCACTGTACCGATTATTATAATTTCACTATATCTCATTGTCGTTCCAGTTAGTGACCCCTGTTGCTGACATGATTAATATTGGTATTTCAATACGTAACTGTATCTACACACCACAGTGGCTTCAAGAAAACTTTTACCGAGCCTCATGTATGAACGGTAACGCTCGCGTCAGTCGTTGAAGAGTATGTAGGTTCAAATCTCCATCCGGCCATCCAGATTTCTGGTCTCCATTGTTTCCCGAAATCATTCCATCCGAATGTCGGGATGGTTCCATCAAAGTACCATTGTTGAATTCCTTATTGTTGTTTGCCTTTCCCGCCTCTAATGACATCGAAGGCGACGCAGTGTAAGGTCATACGAAAAACAAAAAAGCTTGTACTTTTTGCCAAGTAATGAACCTTTAGAGTTTCTATGAGAGGGTAATTGTTTATTCTTTTATTCTGTTGATCGACGAACTTTAGAGTAGCTTCTGTGGTCATACTGGCACAGGTCCAGCCTGTACAGCGGAATACGCTCTCCGTCAGGTTGCGGGAGCGATTACAAGCTGCCAATCACGGTCGATTATTATGAGGTGGCCACAAGACTGACTGCTTTATTGCGACCGCAAGTTTCATATATCGTTAGATCCACACCCAGAACTTGCAACATTAACTGCTGATTTCGTTTTGATGCTCCCTTCCTCATTTTTTCAACCGGAACTTTTCTATTATTATGCTAACGGATATTCATTTTTCTTCTATGAACGCCTTGCCCGTCTCCGGGCGTAGGTGGTTATCCCCTCGGGATGTTTACCCCTACATAGTAACAACTGGGAAGATCAACGCGGGTGGTTTCCCATTGTCTTCACCAGTGTGATAGTCTTCGTAAAGCCGCGTTCCCACGACATCTTGTAACGAAGGCGGGACGGGACGGGACCTCATTAGCCAAAGTGTAGGGACGAGCGCGCGCCACAGGTTAGCCCTCGCTTACCTCACCGCCACCTCCCCACCACGTTGCCTACTGTCGTTTGGCACAGAGTACTTTATAGCAACAGAAGGGGTGCGAACCGCTGCTGCAAACCTATGGCAACAGCGCTCCACTACGCACGCCTGTGATGTTTACCGATACAGAGTGGACAGATGCGTCTCGTCCCCACTGGTAGAGACGGCTCTGATCCCATGGCGTGTTGTTCAGTACTCGTCCCTTAACGTCCCGTCCCGCCTTGGTTACAAGACGTCGTGGGAACGCGGCTTAAGTGTGGCTGACTGTGATAGCGTGCGTGTTCAGTGTAGAGTGTTGTTTGTGTTGTGGCTGCAACCAGTGCCGGCCCATTCAGACCTACTCTTCCGAAATCAACAAGTGGGCTGGCAAGCTTAACGTCACCAATACTTTGTTGCACAAACAGGTGATTACGAATTATGCACCACCACCTCTCCTACACCACCAGCCAAGTCCTGATGACGAAAATTTCTTCCACCACGAGGAATCGAACCAGTTACTCCCGTGAATTTCACGGAAACTTCGCGCTACCTCACAGCCATGTATCGGTTCTTATCTAAAAGTATTGGATAATGAGGCAGCCTTAGAATAGCGACATGGCCTCAGATTCGTCGAAGGAATTCCTGATTTATGTATTTCGTGCATGTATTACGTTGTAGTTTTTTTTTTACTTATTCTTTACGCCTCGTCGATGGGACTGGGGACAAGGAATGGGAAGGAATTCGGCCATGGTCTTTCTGAAGGAATCATCCCGGCATTCGCCTGGAGTGATTTGGGGAAACCATGAAAAACCCAAATCTGGATGCCCGGACGGGGATTCGAAACCGCGTCCTCCCGAATGTATTACTTTGAAAAACTAAATATGAAACATATAGATAAACTTAAATAACAGCCATTAATACAGAGGAGTAAAAAGTGTATTGTGTGAAAATGGTATTCATCGTAACGTTGCTTTCGGCACCCGTTATTGATTTAAATGATGATCATTCAACGAAAGACTATACAGATACGGTCTCTATTTCTATACGCAATTGTCTGCGTGATTCTACCACCTGAAGCAAAAGTGCATTTAGGGAGGATAACAAAATGAAAACTGTCAATTTAGAATTCAAGATCTCCAATGTAGGCCTAACAATATTTTTGTTATGATTATAATCAAATAAAGTTCCATCCAATTTAGTCCCTTCCCTATAATACAGGCATGACATTTTAACACAGGTAAAAAAATTACGTTGTGCAACACTCAGGGGAAACGATTACCATATTTTTTCAGTGGAGCTCATCAGTTCGTTATAGACATTGTGTCCGAAATGAGAAACCGAGTGTATATCTCTCTCTGGATAGTGGTGGCCTATTGTTAACATTTATTGTGTCATTCTTCTTCTTATTGTTTTTCTCCGTTAGTACGGGACTATCTTCAGTACAGTTTCGTCAACTCCTTGCAACAAACGGAGTGTCGTTGTCCTTTAATACAATTAAGTTAATTTAATTGCGGAGCAGCATATGTTCCGGGGACAATTTGCCTGACCGCGTACTTTATTATTTCGCGAATTTTTTATTTTAATTTATTTCAGTGTTCGAGGCAAATTGTTGAATATCCACTCGCTGATCTATTTCAGTCTCTCACTTCCTCACTTACAAAGGAGAATTTGTCAACTCCCCTAGATCTGAAATCAAAAGCTAAATTGTTTATTTCTTCTCTTCCTCGTACAGCAACCAAGTCTTCTACAAAAAAGTATCCAGACGTAATCTCCAATATACTGACTACACATTACCAAAATCGAGCTACTAATCATAAGCCTAAATATCTCTTTGTTAACTGTGTGAGTTTTGTTCTGTGCTTTACATGTTAATTCATTTGTGAAATGCGTAGTTTTGAGATTCAAATTCGCGGAAATCATGAAGAAAAAGCATATGAAAATCATAAATACTCTCACCCGATTTTTGAACAGGTATCTCAACACACGGCAGTACTTTCAGGCGTACGATAAAAATATAGGCTGTATTTTAGTATTAATCTTTTAGTAAATACTGTATATGTATGGCAAAAATGGTGGACCATAGAATTATTAGCATCTATTCATGTTCTTTGACAGCCGAGTGAGGTGATTTCTTCAAGAACTCAACTATCCCACAGTCTTTGAAGACAACGAGGTTCTTGATTGATTAATTTAGATCTGCTATTTTCAGCCTAATGTAAACAGTCTTAGGGTATTCATAACAATTAAAATCTCCTAAAATGAACTCTTGTTGCAAATATAATAGCAGATTAGAACAGGTTTGTGTCTCGAGTTGTTTTTACAGCAATTCATAGCCTTCAGGGATATGATGTCTTCCAATGCACTGTTAATAATAATCAAATTTTTATAACTATTTTGAAAGAATCAGTCTATTCAGTTCAAGGAATTATGATAGCTACAATACAAGTATATATGGCTTCTCTTTTTGTTTTGTGTTTCGTCTCGAGTCTTCCTTATCTCTCTATCTCGTATGATTTGGCGAAGGTTATAATTTAACTGTTTTATTCCCACATCCTTTTTATTATCGATCATTTTTAATTGATTCTTCAGCAATAAGTCGTTTAAGACCTTTCTTCAAAAAATACTTAAATAGAAAAAATTACAGAATTTATTTTAAAATATATATTTGGTAAATTAATCAGTAGCGAGGTAGGGACTTCCTACTCCCCAGCATTCCTGGCCGAACTGAGGCTATAGAGTACCGAAATGAATGATAAAGTGAAGGATTGAAGCTCTGTAATTAAAGAGATCAAACAACGTACACAAGTTTATGTACAACCAGCCGATTCACAACATATCACAGAAACACACATTCCCCTACATGAAATGTTCTCGGGAAACTGGTCTAGTGAGAACGTTTGTATAGCACGTTGTTTCGGCGGTCAAAAACCTCTGCCGCCAAAGTGACTTCTACTATGGGTGATGGTGTTGGTTACATATCGCGCGGAACCGTCAAATACTGACTCTTATATACATATTCTCCTGTTTGGCTAAAATAATTCTTGTATAAAGGTGCAATATAAGAGTCGCATACTCCTAGAGTTTTCAGCAGTTACATTCTCTGAAATTTGCATTTTGGCACGAGGGAACCTACTGGCTATACTTGTCAATGCCTCTCAAATAACATTATGTTTACTTTGAAAATATCTATTTAATGGCTATACGCGTTAAAATTCGCCTTACTAAGTCAAACCACAGAGTTGTTACGAAATATTTTTAGCTACTAAGTTAAAGTATAGGATTTATAATTAACCTGTTGCACAAATGCTTAATGGAGTTATGGCCGAAATCAAAAACATTGTAGTTGTTGCAGAGACCAAATGCCATTTAAAAGAAACAGCTTTCTACAAATAGTGTTTGTAGACGTTCATTCGTTTTGGTAGCCCAGCCGATAACTTAAGTCCTGGCAATCTTTAAATCAGGGTCAAATTATCAATTGAAATAAAATGTGAATAGCGCACTCCGTGATTCCCTCTATCCATTGGAATGTAGTGGTGTTAGCAATTTGTCATACCGCTTGCGATATGTGTGATAATATCGAGTACACTAGAACTCCAACTATCAATTGGGACCGGACCGCATTCCAATAATCATAAATTCGGATAATTGGATTTTTCCGAAAAAAGGTCTATTTTAATTAATTACTGTATGTATGTTGAAAATGGGGGAAAATAACTATTTTATAAGAAAAAGAGCTTTTAATTAATTAAATGAAAAAGCAACTCCTTCACATGTTAAGCGTACTTACAAGTACTATACATTACTACAATACGTACGTACCGTACTGTAAATAAAAGTAATTGCTTACTGAATATCTCGGTCAAAGTAAGCTGTCTGACTGAATTCATCCGTTTTCATGAAGCCAAGTCGCGCATCCGCTTGACAGTGAGAAGTTGCATGTGGTCACACTCGGGCTGACGCTCCATCAACTTCAACGCAGTTTCAGGGCCGGCAAATGCTTGATTAGCTGATGACCCGTGTCTGCTTCAACTTCGATACTAAGCTCATCTTCTTCCTCGACACTTTTTTCTCTGACACCTTCAATAAGTTCATAATCATTTAGAATTTCATACGCGGGGTCTGACGAATCACACACCATCCACTCTCCTTTATCTGAAAAGCGATTCGGATACTAAGCGATTCAGAAAGTCGGAGTTCGGATAATTGGAGTTCTGCTGTAATTAACTGTAACTTGTGACCAACTTCAGTTAGTTTTAAGTGAACATTCTCGATATGGGGCTATTTTGAAATTTGCATTTAAAATACAAGTTTATCACACAAAAGTCATTGTGAAATTAACTATTTTTAATTAAAAACTATCGTTTTACAAAACTACAAATATTCTGGTACTAGTAACGCCATTTAAATTGCAAATATTTGTTGCAATAAAATTTTTTGTGTTTTAAACAAACCTATGGATAAGCTCTCAAATACTGTCATATACTGCATAATAAAATTTCTTCCATTCTCAATGATCAAACAATATAGATAGCAACCGAGATCTGACATTTTACCTTAATTCGTTTTTATTTGTCACATGTCCATCGTAAATCAGTGAAGGTTAAGAATAGAGATTTAATACAAAGTCGACAACTCATGCTATAACAACTGAAGGACTCGTGTGCAAAAACTGAATCGTTATTTCTAAATGCTGAGATTAAAGTTTGCTTCTTGGTAAGTTACCAAAATGGGGGTCCACCTCTGTTCATACCATAGACGTCCTGAAGTATATATGACCGGCCCTTTATAAGCTAAATAAAAAAATGGTTATGCTGGTTGTGTGTACTCGTAACGGAAAAAAAGAATTTTTTAAAGCTAAAGTTGTGAAAAAAGTTGTATTGTTTACAGAAATGTAACATGAGATCAAGGAATCCCAATTTCATAATAGTATCTGTTAATACAGTCAGATTCTCCATTGCGGCGACAGATGTTATTAAACCGTGGAAAGGCACTGAAAGATTATAAAATGTATAACTCTTCTCTTAAAAGAGAGAATCCTCCACCATGGACTGATGTCTGGCAGACGAAATTAAAGGCCTCCTCCTTTTAAGGAAAAACGTTTCTCATGTTTTCTCAGCCATGAAAATTGCCGAAATTAGCGAGGTTGGAGGCCTGTCCTTGGGTACAGTGAGAACAGGTTTGTGAAAGCAGTTTTTTCATTCATTAGCTGTGAACCAGACATATTTGCGGGGCTTACTTAAGAACCATATACTTCACAAGAAATTACTTAACTTGTACGGTCTCTGTAAAGGGACACGAGAACGTATTTGTCTGCGTTTTACGATAAAATATTCTTTCCATACCAGGAGATACCGTTTATGTCCCTGTTAAACAAGTAAATAATGTAGTTAATACACCATAAGAGTGGTTACATATAATTCCAAAAATTGCCTCAATCAAATCTTAAGCCTGTGAGTATATTAACGTTTGAAATTAATAGATGCTGATGTACTCTCTGAAATTTCTTCTCATTTTGAAATCAATTAATGACAGTCTCTAGGAAACCTTAAAAGCGCATTAAGTATGTTCCGTAAAACCTTTGCTTCAGTATTGTTAGTTCTCACTACCTTTCCTTGTCACTAATGTCCCTTTAATTTGTGGCTCCCGAACTCTACGATGTAAAGCTATATTACTGACTATTAGAGTAAAAATTTCTTTTGTCTGAGGATTTACTATCTTAAAATAAAATCTGGCACCCAGTACAGAGGTATTTTGCATTATTGCATTTTATAGGAATATATACATATACATAAAATTTATAATAACGTTTATAGGCATAATTTGCAAAATTCTAATTTTTATTTACCATGTCTTGTACAGATCAGAATTTGTTTATTTTTTAAACTTGATGCTTGGACTACAAGAAGCAATTTCGTCCTCGTACAGTGTGAATACCTGTACAATCTCTTGTGTATGCTCTGTTAAACTCATCGCAAATGTAACACTCCAGTAAGCGAGTCGCTGCATGGTTTAATTTAATAACGAATCTATAATGTAAACGATCAAGCAAGTTTTTTGAGTACGATAAAACGATGTTTAATATCAAAATATTATCAATGTGCCCCCATAATTATGATATAAATACTGTATCAGATCTTTCACAACAATTTCCGAATAATTTGCCCTAACTCTTCAAAACCAATTGATTAATATTATCGTTCTTTTAATTTTGGTAGTCAACATTAGAAATAGTGATTTCATAGTGAATACCTAAAACAAGCCAATTTTTGGATTGAATGTAAAAGGAAGATAATTTATAGATAACGATTAAAACGTTGTCGCTATCACCAGTACTGTTCGCTATCGGTGCTGTCAAATAACAACTAATTACTAGTGATCAGTAAGTATTTACAAGAGCCATAACTGAATATAGTAACTCTTCCAAATAATTTCGACGATTGATGCAGAAGTTGTTTTACTAGTATAGTTATTAAATTATATTAGTAGCTTGGCCAATATTAAAGGAAAACGAAAGTCATATCTTTACGTCATCGATCTGCACCATTGTTTGGTCCCAAGACAAGGATGAAAAAGAAAGGAGAAGGGTTGGTTCCTTGGCTGAGAACCGTAACGGCATCTGAGACAAGTTAATGGCGGCTATGAAATCCAGCAGCATCTGTTTCGACACTAGGCAACCTGTGATTAGATCACAAGTGAAACATCCTTCAAAGGAAGTTAAATTCTGTTTCCCAAAATTAACTTCAACCAAGACCTTTAGAATCTCAAACACTTAGGCCGAGAAAACGTTGCACTGATCCGCTAAATAAATAAATAAATAAATAAATAAACACCAGATCAAGGTGGTATAATAGCTGAGATGTTAAAACTAGGAGGAAAATTGGTTGCTCAATTCTTACACAAAGATTTATCAAAGAATGCTGGGAAAGTATAAAAGTAGTAGCAAATAGTCATTAATCCATTTACTACACAAGAAAGAAGGCAGTACAAATACCAACAATTACAGCAACAATTTTTTACAACTAGTCTCATACATTCTCCAAAACCTTAGAAGAGCAAGTTGAACACACAGCCAGTGATTACGAAGCAGGTGGCAGAAACACAAATCATATCCAGAACATAGCTTAATACCATCTTTAAAACAACATAGAACCTCAAAAAAAATCGCCACCTTTGTTGATTTTAATAAAACATACGACTCCATAGTTATACTGACATATTTATTAAACTTAAGAGAACTGAAGATAGAGGAGAGAACACTTGGAACTTGGTTGAACAGAATCTCATTGACATGACTTCAAACGTTAAGTTCCTCGATGAAATTTTTGAACTTCTCAAAAGTAATACGAGATAGTGACGGACTCTCGCAGATCCTTTTCATTTCTGTGTTAGACAAGGTCATGAGAATAAACACTACGGGAGAAGAACATCAAAGACACCCTTCTGGGAAAAGGAATAAGACGATCTGATATAAAACGTGTCGGTTTTGCTGACGATATTGCAACAATTTCAAAGAATTCAGATAAATGTTAGTATAATAACAGAAACTCTCCATAAAACTTCAGTTAAAAATCCCGCACGAAAGAACAACATAGATTTTCACAAACACAACAGCGAAAAATATATAGAAAAACAACATGAAGAGCTCAGATGGTTTATTTAATTTGAATATTTGGAAGACTATCTACAATCACTTGGAAAAAATAGTAAAACCAACAAAGGAAGAGTGAGCAAGACGGAATTTGCTCAACAACTCATGAAAAAAACCCAACAAAATGTAAGATCAATATCAGTCCAAACAAAAATCAGGCATTGTGCAACAGTTGTTAATCCGCAGACAACATTTGATGAGAATGCCTGTCACAGAGTAAAAGATGGGTACAGGAAAACCGTAATAAGAAGGAAAGAACAATACTAGAAAAAAATCCCATTAGGGCCACAGTGAGAAAATTGAAAAAAATTGGAGATTTATACAAAACGGAGAGAAAAGTATAGACGCAATAAAAAGATTAAATTTTTATGGACGCTTATACAGAAAGGACAATTGTGGGTTAGCCAAAAAAAAAAAAAATATACTTCATTTTTAAAATGAAAACATTTAGCGATGGCTAAAACAAACAGGAGAGAATTTGGAAAGACTCAAGACTGCGGTAGGTAGTAAGTGTTTTTTCTTCGGGATTTCTGACTCTTCGACGTCGAGGTCATTAGAGCTGCGAGAGGATGGGAGAAAAAAAGTGGAAAGGTATTCGGCCATATTATTTTTTGATGATATAATCCCCGCCCATTCACCTGGAATTATTTGGGGAAACAATGGAATATCGAATCTTGATGCCCGGTTGGGGATTTGAACCGGCGTCTTCCAGAATACCAAGTTCGAGAAC
This sequence comes from Vandiemenella viatica, assembly GCA_031002005.1. Taxonomy (NCBI): domain Eukaryota; kingdom Metazoa; phylum Arthropoda; class Insecta; order Orthoptera; family Morabidae; genus Vandiemenella; species Vandiemenella viatica. The sequence continues at coordinate 337,177,839 of JARYHS010008074.1, read as the reverse complement.
TATCGCTGCTGACCCAACCAGCTCACTATTAACAGCAGTGAAGACTTGAGAAAATTGATCGATGCTACAAAATTTTCGGCACTTCAACCAAAACTACAAGCCAAGAGAGTGATGTTAGAACAGAGGCAGGCTATCAACATTCGGATGAAGCTCTTGGAAGAGAAAAAGAAATGACTCTAGTAGTCTTAGGTTCTAAGGGGGCTTCCATTAATTACGTGGAGTGACAGAAGAGCTAAAAAAGGTCTACAAACGACGCCGATACCGACTTATTTAGGGAAAAAACAACTCACGTAATAATGGATGCCCCCTAAGCAGTCTATAGTTGGTCATATTAAATTAAAGGAATGATATTATTTAATTCAGAGAATATACCCACATATTTTGTGTATATACTTTTAAAAAAGACACAATGTATGATAACTCATGGCCATGAAAAGACTCAAGCTCGGAATTCAGTACTGGCTTCGCAGATCAATTTCTCAACAAGTTTTATGACAGATACTACACTTTTCTTTGATGACCATTTGAAAACTCGGTCAGTCGTTGTTGGAGATGCTTTACACTATACATAGATTGATTTTTGCTCCATTTGAAAGGGCTCGTCAAGCAGCCAACGACGAAATTCGGTTAGGTGTAACACTTCACGTCTTGGAAGCAGCCAAGCATAGTCTTTCCTATTCGAAGAAACGAAGGAGAACCCACGGCCCATTGTACCTCCTACTGTTTTTTTTTCCCTTCCTTGTGCAGTAGCGACTGTAAAAACCATGGCTGTAACCTTCTAAAGTTTCCTAATTTGAATGAATCCATTTGGTCGTGACACACCGTAATTAGCACACCGACCGTTCGGCCGTTTGTGACTTGCTAAACAGCCCGAACATCCGGTCACCTTCTTCTTCAGACGCCCCATTGTGGGCGCCACACAATAAACACTGATCCGTTATGGTGCGCTCAATGAAGATTTACTTCCACACAGCTCCCAACCAAAAAAACCTGCGGCGTGTCCATTTGGGTCTCGTACGCGGCCCATTCAGGGCCTTCCGTCGTTATGTGGAATCCACATGACGGCGTGTCGAAAGCTGAGTAATCGTGTTAGATTCGGAGCGCCGATGTGGATTGGTTTTCTTGAGCGGGACGTTAAACGCCGGAGCGTCGGCTTCCTGTGTCCAGCGAAGAGGAATGTGTGTTGTGTAAAAACGACGACTACGTTCCAACTCGTACATTTCGCGAGACTGCGATACACGTCAGCCCTTTCACATTGTTGTTCTTGCTAACCACTACTGACTTTAAGCAGATATAAGAACATCCTACTTGAACTGTTTGTAAGAAATCTTCAACTTACGAAAGACGACTTATTGACTGATTCCTCTGCCTCGTCTTTAGACGATGGCAATCTGTGAGTGTCGGCTGGTAGCTAGCTACGAGAATGTCTCAGTTATCACATTCCTATAAACGTAAATGGGCATGGCAATACTGATCGATGGCCGCGGGAGGTAGTTTGGAGACCTATGTGACAGTTTTTGACTTCAAGCGCACTCCACCTCTATCGTAGCTAACTTACCTAAACCCACAAATACTACTGGCAAAGAGAACCTACTGGTTTACAGGGAATCCAAACCACCGACCGTTCTAGCCTGAAAGACAAAGCTTCAGCAGAGAGATGTGTCACATTGAGGGCCTGATTCGAGCTGAGACGCAGATTCGATCGGGAAACCCTCCGGCCCCCAACGAGAAACCTGCATCGCCAGACCGTTCCACACACTACTTAGAAGGTGGAACTCCAGCTCCCTCATCCATGTGTCTGAGCTACTGTATACGTTGAGTTTCTCAGAATAGTTTATATACTTCTCGACTCGGTATCGTGACGGCGTAAGATGGCAATATCAGCAGCTACTGCAGTACTGGGCTAACTGTACGCTAGCTCAGTTTCTGTCATTTGACAACAGATTCATTAATCACATTTATACAAAACGTACTAACTGCTGCAAATATTCTCACTTATTCAACTCCTGATACCTAGCTTGGCATTCAGTCCTGGCTCACACTTTTTCAGATATGAACAGAACTTCGCGAACGCTCCTCTTAGGCCAGTCGTCAACTGGTACCGAATTTCGTCCGAACCCCATTCTTCTGAGCAACGCCCGATTTGACGGCCACGGCCGACCAGTTCGTCCGATTAACCTCGTCCACTACAGTCGAATAACGTCCGACACATATTGCCGATCCGTCATTCTTGCTTCAACACCAAGCGAACGGGGTGATTTTTTTAATATATAAAATATATAGTGACTTACATTTCGTACAAATAGACTTTACTTTGCCCTCGTGAAATATTCGAGAGTCAGGGCCGTATTTAGGGATGGCCTGAAACTGTGATGAGAGCCCTGCCCAGCAAATGTTTTGAACTTCAATTTCGCATTTTAAAGTTATTTTATAGCCAAAATTCTAAAATAAATATTTGAAATTTATTATTTAACTGTACAATATTTTACTATATAGTATCTAGATGAATATAGAATTGTTGAGATAAAATGAAAACAATTTAAAATCAAATTAACATCGCTCTGAACAATTACAGAAGATAAACGTGAAGATGAGAGTTATATCTACGTCTCCAATTGCACAAAAGTTAATATTTCAGTTTTAAAAATAAATGAATATACAAAAAAAAAAACAAGATAAAAAAAGAAGAATTATGATAAACAAGGAAATTTTGTTTTTGTGATGCGGGCCCATAAGCTGCAGCCAATAAAACCTATGCCTAAATGCGGTCCACAAGAGTGAAATCTCATAATCGCTTGAGAATATTCCAGTACGAAATTCAAATAATTGTCTTTACTGTACAAATTTTTAATAAAATAAATATTATAACTGCGAAGACGCACTTGTAATAATTGTCGTTTCCGTAGATATTTTTATTGAAATATTTATAGTGACTGCGTACCCCCACAGTGTACGACAGAGTTTGAAAAAAATATAAATCAAAATCAAATAAAAGATAAAAAATGTTGTTTATTAATAGCGCAACATGTGTTTGCCATTGGGCGGAATACGTCCGACTAATCCCATTTCAATGGGATAGGTCCGTTACTCGGCCGTATTCGGCTGTATTCGGCCGAGCAGTGGATGCGTGACAATGTTGCCTTTACCTGTCTTAGGATTATTCGGTCATATTCGGCCGAACAGTCGGTCGGATGAATTCGGTGCCTGTGGACGACCGCCTTACTGCCATCATACCCTCCACTTATCTAAATATCGTTCATACATCCCTTCCCCCCAGACATGTGTTGCGGCGAATGTACTAACTCCACCGTGGCCCTACAGAAAACCTTCCCAGCACTGATTGCCGACCTGAATTGTAAACTATTATATTTGCAAAACTCTTACTCCTCAAATAATGAGGGGCCTCCTAGAAAGTACTTTGGCAACATGGCATAGAAGTTATATCTGTTTCGTTCCTTCACCTACTCTGATGACCCCTTTTCTTTATTGTAGGTTTAATATCTATTGTTCCTTTTTCTCAATTTTCTTCTTCTAGTTCATGTTTTCTGTGGCACGAGACACCCATTGTAAAAATAATGTTTTAGTTATCTTTTACTAAAAACGGTTCGAAAATATGACTGTGTTTGGTAACTCAGTTATCCACCTCGTACAGTATGAATAGAAAGTCTCTTTTATCTGTCAGGTTAATTGTTACAGCAGGACTCAACAAAGCTACGTTGAAATACCACTCCATCGTGCAGAAAAGTAAAACCATTGTTATTGATCACTTGCGTACTCCTCAGAGTTTTCTTCAGCTGTATATATTGACAATACATCCTCATGATACTGAAGATTCGATTTTTAGGTTCTCAGAATGAAAAATAAATATTTGAAATTTTCTTTTATTGATGAATGTTAAAAATTAAATGAAATGATAGGTGAGGAAAGACGCTAATAGAAAGATCTTATGAAAATCATTTACGGTGTATTGGTTTACATTTTGAGACAAACGTTCATGACCTGTCTGTTAGTGAGAACACTGTGATATGAAACTCTGAAGAGGAAGTCATGGAGCATATAACTGAGAAAGAGGGTATTAATGGATAAGTGAATACCGGTTTAGGTTAGTGAAGCCACAACAGAGCCGCATGCGTGACAAAGCGAAAGATTGTCACACGGCAGCCGAACTATCCTTCTGGCCGATAATGTTATGTCTAGTAACTTTATTTTAGTGCATGATGGGCGGCAAAAGAAGACTCCATCGAATTAGTGAACGACCTTACGCAAAAAAGGAGAAAAAATGTTCTAGCAGAAAAAACGGCGACGTTAGTGCCAGTAGACCGAGAAGTCTGGGGTTTAAAATAGCAAAACACCCTATTGCCAGCTCAGTTTGAATTTAATATGGTATAACGTAAGGGAAGGAACTAAGTGTTGCATCAGTCTGTGAACGAGTCATTTTTGTAAATACATATCTTTTTTCGTTGCGTTCCTAAGTACTGATCCATTAACTGAATTTCTAGTTTGATTTTTCTTCTCTTTTCTGTTGTCCTTGTAGTTCAAAAATCAAGAAAATTTCATGTATTTTACGGTCAGAACACTAGTGTTCAGTGCAAAAAATTTCCGTTCATTTTATGGAGACGTTATAAGTCGCATCCAAATAACGTTAAAAAGGGTAATAATACTATGCTGTTACAATCAAAAGTTACAGTTGCTGAGTCGTCTTTGAAGTTGCAACTTAACTAAGAGTTTCGTTTTTAAGATTTAACTTTGTCTTAATTCTGTAGAAGGGAACAGTAAGTAACAATCCTACAGCATTGTCCCCATTTTGTTATTCCAGTGTTTAACATGGTTTTGTTAATTTTGTTTTCAGGAAATACATTGAAAACAAAATTAACAAAACCATGTTAAACACTGGAATAACAAAATGGGGACAATGCTGTAGGATTGTTACTTTCTGTTCCCTTCTACAGAATTAAGATTAAACGAAACAGGGCTTTACCATACATATCTACTAAGACTTTATCAACGAGAAAAGTTGTTATTAATTACATGAAACAATCAATAATGGCTGTTAATAAACACATATCTAGTAAAAGTGTAGCTTATGGAAATTGAGTTAAGTGGTTGTAGTGGTTTGACAGTTCATCCCAGCAGCTTCCAGTCTGAATCTATGAAATTGCGTGAACTCATAAGGTGACCAAACTGTTAAGGGTACACTGTGCTTAGAGGATAAGAGATACAACACAACACTTTAAATACGGATATTTTTCCTAAAAATACTAAAAACGAAGTAATCGTAGTTGCATCACTGAATGAATCTGGGTAGCACTTATATATGGGAGGGAGAAAGGGAAGGGAAACTTCATTTCACATTCGTGAGTGAAAAAAGACCCATAGATGAGACAACTAATAAAGTGTCAAATACACATTTCTCAAATAGGCTAACACTAACACATAAAGGACAGCTTCCACGTTTCACTGACACATGGTAACACTCGCATTCATGTCATTTAATCTGGATTGTGTAAAATTCTCCTAAACATGTGCCGAAAACGTCTCAGTTGTTTATAGTTCATGCAGTTATCTGTTTTACAAGTAACTACCAAGGATGCGGAAGATATACCAGGCCATGATTAGGGTCCCTATCTCAGATTATGGAGACCAGAGATACAGATTTTTTGCTGACGTTTTATTAGTTCATTTCAACATTCGATGCATCACCTCCACATTCATGAAAAAACTTCTCTTTTTTGTTTAACGTGTTACAAAGGTTCATCTCGACATTCTGTTACAATCTGTTGGAAGTTATGTATCAAACAACCTCACTTTCTTGGGTGTATAGCTCACTGTATATCTGATATAAAGTAGCGCTATCAGTACGCCATCATTCGGAGATGACCAAACAGTGATTTAAATATATTATCTAAGACCTCTGTAAACGAAATTATGTGAGATGGAGGCTCTAGAAAGCCAATACCTCTCGGGGGTATGTCCAAAATAGTGAAGGTTTTCTTTTGAGGCGTAAAGAACACAGCTCTGCATTCAAGTCTTACACTAAATACTAATTTAGAATCAGATGGAAGAGTACTTCCACTGGTCAGTAATTTTAATAAATGTTTAGTGTGTAGTTCCACAGAATGTTTGGCATGAAATTAAAAATTTAACTCAAATTTTTCATCACTAACTCATCACATACATGTTCAAAAAATACTTTACAGTCTGTTCTGGTAAATTTTCCTCTTACACTTTCTGCCTTGATGGAAATAATTTAAATTATTAACTGTTGACGCTAGTGATTTCTTCGCCTATGCTGAACAATTTTTATCACCGTAGGTGTACTGGCCTTGGATGTACAAACACATAAAAGTTTTGAATAAGTTTTAGTTCAACCACAGTACCTATTCAAAGAAATAACAGATTATTAAATCACTTTTTTTTTTTCAAGCGGAGGATTACACGATTAAGCACACCATTTGACCGATTTTTTTTTACCTAAATTGTACCGTGAGAAATCTGAGTAATCAGTCATAAAAGTGGTGAGGAGTTCTGAATGCACAGCAGAACCAAAATTGTCTACTATGTGTGTTTGAGTTAATTAAAAAAGATATTTGTACAGAAACATATTGTTTTAATGCTTTAAATTAACTTCAGCAATGAATTATACAAATTATGCCTTTTCACCCAATTAAGACATTTCTTACTAATAAAAAACTTACATTTAATTCAAGATCGTAATTTAATATTTTTTATAGAAGCATGTATTTCAGTAACTTCTTACTTTAAACAGGAAGTTTTAACAACTCCGAAGAAATATTTTAAAACTTTGTCACCACTTTAAGATTATTCCCAAGAAAATAAATGGTAACCATCTGTGTAAAAAAAAGTCTTGATTATCTAACACGTAATTTTAAATTTAGGAGCATTAATACTAGTCTAATTCTGTAACACAAGTAAAAATAACTCTCCGACCACTTTCTAGAATAGAATTTTCTGAAAGGAAAACTACATTAAGCTATCCGAAGAATTTATCAATTAACAATAAGTTAAAAACTTCATTTAACTTTATTTCCACGTATTTTCTGAGTAAAAATCATTCGTAAGTGAGTTAGTAATTTTATTTAAATCTTTATGTGCTTTCACAGTTATCACTGACGTGTAAGGGTGCCACATTTTCTGATTCATTTGTCTTTAAAATATTAAGCGGACACTAGGCGTCTTAGGGTTGAGTCTGCAGCAGTAAATTTCAAGTTATTTGCGAATGAGTAGCCAACTTCTACGCACAGTACATTGACCTTGCATGTAGAGCACGTTGAAGGCGAAATTAATAGTTAATGCTATCACCAAATACCGAGTGGTCTTTTCGTCTTAGCACCAGAAATGTATTGTTTGATAGTCAAAATATCTATTACATACAGGCTTAAACTTTGATAGTTTTATCCATGGCTGCCAAACTTGTTGAGAGACTCCCCCACACAGTGAACGGCGCGGCGAGCAGGTGCAGGACAAACCAACCCTTCTGGCCGCTGCAGAACGTAGGCGGGCTACTTTCCTCCCCTCACTTCCTTCCACTGCCTAATTAATGTGTCCCTTCTCACACGAAACATCGCTGAAGTAATGTATTGACTATAAGAACGAAGGTACTTTTTGGATACTTATATTCGAATTCTTCAAGTCTAATCCACATAAGTTCGATTTTCTTCATTTAATTACAATATTCTATGCGATGAATGAAGGAAATGTGTTGAACGTGTCATTTATCCCCCTCTTCGCCCTCTACAAACTATGTGCTGAAATCCACCAAATCAGATTTGACTAATGCGACATATCTCTTTCTCTCACTCAAACAATATATGGCATAAAATGTGTGTATGTGTGATAGAGAGAGAGAGGGAGAGAAAATAAAATACAGAAAGAAAATGAGAGTCTGAAGAATATTTCGTGATACTTCAAGAACTGATATTATAATACAATCAAAATTTATTAACTGATTTTCCAATTTTGATACTTGAGTTTCGTTTTATTTTATTTTTTCGAGATATTCCTTTTGAATGTTTTTTCATTGAATATACTAAGAAATCAATTTGAAGTACGCTAATGGAGTATGCTAAAAGAAAAAAAAATAATAATAAGAACGCTAAGATCAATCGCCGCTTTTTTATTGTTTCATAACAAGAAACAGTAGGTTTTTTTAATTATTATTATACCATCGCTCAGACATTACTTTAGAGTTTGGCGTTAGTAATATTGCTTAGAGTTGATGTATTTTAATGGAGTTTTAGAAATTTTGTCTGAAGAATATGTTATTAATTAAGTACGACTGAATTTTGTATTGATCTGCCTTTGACGTAGACCTGATCTTCAACTGCAACACCGACATCTTGTTCTTGTGAGAGCAAGAATTTATAGGGAATTCTAGAAAGATGTGCTCTAACGAAACATATTCCGTTTAATAAGTACAATGAGTTCATCTTTCAGTTCAACTGTGACAATTTTGTGACAGGAATATTATATACACATACCCGGCTCTGAATTGAGTAGGAGCTAAACATTATCCTGCATAAGACACACGGCGCACGCCATATGGCTGGTAGGGGAAGTTCCTGTACATATACAGGACATATGCGAATAGGGTATTGCCAAATAAGCACCCCTGGATCAACTGAGGTCAAGACGAAAATAGTTAACGCTCTTAAAGGTGGAAGAAGAATCTCATTTCTCAACGGCTAAGAGGGCAGAAAAACCTTGTGGAGTCAGCCACGAAAAAAATCCTTTCCGACTCACAATCCAATCTTATCGAACTTTTGAATATAATTCCAGCGCTAAAAACTTAATATTTCAATTGCAGAATGGAAAATGAATGATAACAGATAAACAAAAATGATATTCAATTACCTTGGGGGAAAAAATCAACAACCAACTGGATTCAAGAGATTAAGAAAGGTTTGGTAATTAATAAGATAAGAGAAAAGGAAATTATTGAAAGAGAGCTCTTTAGAAAGAGTGTTAAGTATGGAAGGATTCCAAGGCAGAAGAGGAAAGAAATCTGCTCAGAAATGGTCCGAGCAGAAAAGGAAGAAGCATAATGAAATGTTGAAGGAATGTTGGATTGAACGGAAGAAAGTAAACAACAACAAAGGATGAAGAATTGAAATTGGCCTTATTGGAAAGAAGAAGAATAAGAAGACGTACATATATATGGTGCCATTGAGGAAATCATCTGACGCCTAAGTTTTACTGTTGGTATGACCAATAATTCTTCTGTTAACGGCCGCAAAGCGCATTTAGCTGGGAACAGAGGTCCAAAGCTTCATAGATTTCTCAAAGAGTAACAGTTTCAGAATGAAGGAGGGTTGGCATGAAAAGCCAGCACGCCTTAGGCGACAGGACGTTACATGCAGAATTCTCGATTGTGATGAAAACTTTGAAGCTACTGCCCAATGTGGTTTTACTTATACATTTGTTTCTCGCAAAGCGTACTTCTGTTCCATACTCACGGGCTTCAAAGTAGCTAAATTTTTGCTGACGAAAGTACTTTCTTGATTAAAATGTATAACTGTTGAGTGGTTAAATTTATTTCTCCAAGTTGCCGGGAATTCTTTATAGTTAGTAATCTACAGTCTTAACATGCATGACGGCTTTCGTCATTTTAGCATGCACAATATAAAATATAAACAAATCCTATTGCTCGATTTGAGCTTCAAACACAGGACGATATGCTACAGATATCTTATAAGATATCTATAACAGTGATTAACTGATAGCTATAGTTTACTGGATTTAGTACAGTTTTAAGAAAGTTAAGATTTCTTGTGAACAGAGTTGCCCATGATTTTTTTTTTTTTAAATAGATACTTCTTACATATTAAGCCTACAATTTTAGGTTTCTAATTAACTTATTCTAAAACGAAGAAGATCTGTTTTGTTTCACAACGGATAAACTAATGATATGCTTGAAAGTAGCACCCATAATATCATGCTTGAACCATATATCTAATTCCTTCATTTTGCCGGTAAAGAATACTAAATACGTGAAGGAAATTGGATGAATACATCTGATATGGTAAAATAATGTGGCGAAAATACCATGACGAAGACAGATTCTTACGGATAGTGACATATGTTTGGAAGGCTAGTTTTTCTCCTATATTTGAAACACCAATATGCAAAATATTTTAATGTGATATATATTTAACTAAAGTTATTAAACTCTACTCTCAAATAAGATATACAAATATAGTAATCAAGCATATTTCCTGTTAATAAAGAACTGATTTCAAAACCAATATATTTAGCATATCTCGAACTTTGTGGATCTAAACGCTATGAATGCATAAAATATTACTTAATTACATGCTATGTTTTCTTATTGCCATAATATTGCTACTGGTTTCAGTCAATTGATTTTTTGAATTAATTGAAGTATAAACATAATATATCCAGCAAAGGATGAGTATTTCTAGCGGGATGAAAAAATATAATTAATTTGAAGCTTCGATAATTGTTCGTGAAACATTATAAATTTCCTAACTTTAAAATAGCTGAGATTTTTACTCTGAACTAAATACATCTGTTATTTCGGTTTTAATCTTTTTGTATATGTATAATTTGTTGTAACAATTTAATTTTTTCAGACTGTACTGGAGTAATTGGTGGTGTTTGTTATCATATTGTAAACATCAGATAGATATAGTAGCTCTGACGATATTCTAGAAATGTGATATGAATACTTGCATGTGTCATGTGTCCATAGTGTAATTAGGAGATATTTTGTTAACAGATGGCATTTTTAGAACGTGCTGTTATCACGAAAACCTCAATCAGCAGCACAAGCCTTAACACAAAACAAAAATCTTAACAACTCGTGTATGAGTTTGGTGACTTATTCAACCCAAATAATTACAAGAAGTGCCTGTTAACTACATCCAATTTTTTAGGTTTTCAACATACCTTTCCACTTAACTGACAGAAAAGATAAATAAAAGTAGTAGTCAGCGTTTGAAGCGAACAGTAGTAGTTTCATGCTTTCATTTGCTTCAGATTTTGAATCGTGGCGTCTGCAACGTTAAGGAAGATCGCAATCGGTGATAAAAACGTAAAGCCAAACCCTACTGAGAACCTCACACAATCTCTGCAACATTTCATTATGTAAGGGTAAACTAAGTCATTATTGTATACAGAGATCCATTAATCCCGCTGTGCCTTGAGCCTATCAATTAACCATACATTTCATAGTTTACGATGTTTTTCAGAAGTAACTAGTAGACATTAGTGAAGAAAAAATGCTCTCATTTGAAAACATTATGTTCTTGATGTCACAGTCAAAAGTTAGTAAAATTTCTTTCTTTTTTCGTATCGGGACCTGACACACGAATCTTATTGGAACCACTTGGAACCACCTTAAACAGGATTTTTCTGACGTTGTAGATAGATAAAATGCATAATATTTCTTGATTTGACAGGCAAGTTTGTACTGTGAAGAGTTATGCTGTTTTAAATTATTTGACTCTTAGTGTTCTGTTAGGCTTCTACTTCACGCTACTCATTTCAAACATGAGTTAATACACATAAGGAAAATTCTGAAATTTGGCAGTGAACAAAATTTATTTTACTTTATATGTTAAGAATATCCGAAATACAATGAACAATTAAATTATAAACGATTGGTTCTATCCCCCTGGTGTTAAAGTCACGAAATGAGCTTTGTATCGTCCACATTAAATATTAACATTCTTCAGATAGCATTTAACGGAATAAAATCATGGCAAGCTAATGCATCACACTTAAAGTATAATTTCAGGATCATCTGATGTTCGTCACATACACAAAATATTAAAAATTAATTCGAATGTATGAAATTTGTTCGCAACGTCTACAGTGATAAATCATCTAGCCGTTTCTAAAGCAATTTTTGACTACATTATAGAAAAAAGGGAACGAAATCTTGATAAGTGTTCCACACTTTACCAAATAAACTTTAGAATATCTCACAGATATACTACTACCGACAGCAGTTGTTAGGAGTTTTAGGGCTGAAAAATTATATTACGTATACTAAGATAGAACCTTCAAGCTATATATATTACATTATCGAAAAAATAAATTTAAAACAAATGGTTAATAAAAATTAAAAACATTTTACTTGCTCTTTATATAGTTACAATATTTAAAATCAGGTGTCAAAAAGAAAACGAATAGTTTGATTTATTATTAACAACAATCCAATACCGCTTATAATGCTTTTTGCGGGGTTCTGACACGAATTTTACTTTAATTAATATCTCATTTAATTTGCTATTTACGACCGTGAGTTAAACAAGAACGGAGCGTGTATATATAAATACATTTAAATCTCTTCGTGGGATTAATATACTGTAAAACAAATACAATATTAATTTTAAAATAGCCTCCATAGTCCACACAGTCCAACGCACCAGAAATTTTTCAATCACTAATATATAAAAAATCGTTTGACGTGTAGGTCACAACTTCTACCTCTTCGTTAATAGAAACAACTGATACATTGTGACAGATCTGCATCATAAGGGGTATGGTCAGAAACTATCCAAGGTATTTCTTACTATTTCGCTTCTGCAATATAACCAATGCGGGATACAAACTTGCGTCTTTGTCTTATTGGCTTCTCCACCATTGCTCAAGAGTTCAAATGAATACACAGACTTGACAGTTCGTAGTTGAAGCAGAAAATGGTCATATACAACACCTTACGATTCCTAAGACACTCATGAAATCATTGCCAGCAGACAGAGAAATTTTCAGTTTCACTTTTGAACGCCACTCCATATTAGAGTATTCGTTTCAGGGTCACAGTGTTACCACCACGATCATTATACATTAAAATGGAAGCCAAAATTAGTATGATTCTGATTAGAAGTGCTACAAAAGCGTTTGAGAAATTTCACCTTTTACAGCCTTTTTAATTTACATTTTATTGTTGCTACCCAACTTGAAGTGAAAATCCTTTTCAATGATCACAACTTAATTAGGTTTATACGCTAATTCCACGAACAGTTATTCATATATCTTCATGTGCAAGGTATTGAATTTGTAAACTTATTTACGGTGGAATTGTCATCTTGCAATGACATGATGAGTAAGGGTAGAAGTCACTCTAGGTTTTAAGAAAGTTTAACATTTTACCGATCGAAAAATGTGTCACTGCTGAATTGAGCTGGCAATCTGAGCAAAATTTCTGATGGTTCGGCACCATTGTGTACTAGAAATTAAATAACTATGTGTTACGCAGTAAAACTACTCCCTCATAGTCATAATTGTAAACAAACTACTGTCAAAACAAGAATGTAGCGTAGTGCTTAGGGTGAGAAATCATTTATAATAATTACCGGTTAGCCGACTCCTGCATCTGTTTCAAATTCTTATTTATATTTGATCGATTCTTGTATTTTCAAATAATCTATTGAAGTAAAAAAACTTATTGGTGCCCATATGTGTTTTATCACACACAACTTCAGGAAATTCACTAATCGAACAAATTTTCTTAAAGCTGCATTGTTAAACATTTAGAACAAGCTCTTTAAATTGAAAGTATGTCTTGAGAAATAATTCTGTGAGTGACAAAATAAGAAATGTGTTGGACGTTAAAAATCTACAACTGAAACATATTACTTGGTCCACACTCGAAATGTTGCTTCAATCCTCACAATGGAGGCGAACTAGGCCATTGTACCAAAGGTAGGACTGCCATTTCCTTTATTCCTGGACTTAAAGTGAGAAATGTAAATAAAAGCGGAAGTGTTTGTATTGTAGACCATTTCTTATTAAACTTAAAAAAAAAAAATGCAGACGTATCTACAGAATCTGTGCAGACCAAACACAATTAACCTAACTCACAATAAAAGAGCAGTAGATTTACTGTCAAACAAAACAACCAGTTCACCAAACAGAATGTTTCACATTCATTCATTGGCACTACAACACATGTAGCTCGGTTGAATTTCTTTGACTATGATTCCAATAAAATCATCATTGGAAACATAGCAAAATTATTTCATTCCAATTTTCTGTGAAATCACAGACGAAATAGAAACGGCTACACGTAACTATGACTATACGTCATTTGAAAATACAATGAGGAAGTTTTTATTCGTTACTGATGAACATTCTAGGACTATAGTTTGTTACTAAACTGATGTTGTTTTCTTCTTCAAGGAATTCAAAGTCATGTTTCTGTTTGAATTCCTCCTAAAATTGAGCGAGAAAAATTCTTTATTGAATTATTTACCAAACAAATATTATTGCGGATGGAGCTCCAAAACTGCTGGTTTCTTTGAAAATATATTGAGAAAAAAATGTGGCATGATTCTTAACGGAAACGCCACGTCTAAAAGGAATCAACTGAGTAGTAAATGTTATACGGTTTCCATCAAAAACATTACTTGCATTTTTAATGAAACTGACATACCAACTGTTAAGAAACAAAATTTTATTCCCATTGTGGAAGTATGTACTATGTTCATAAAGAAATACAGCAATCGTTTCAAGTTTGTTAGTTTTCGCTATTCCACTTGTCTGCTTGAAGCAAAACGTATGCCTTTTGTTGCTATGATTTTCGTCGCTAAAAAGCTAAAGACATTCCAAGCAAACCTGTATTTAATCCAACAAGAAGGATTTGCTAACGTCCGTAACATACTTTCAATATTAGTTCCATAAACTGTGTAAAGCGGCGCACATGCGTGCATATTGTAAAAAGGGGAACTACATTAAGCGAAGTCAAATAAATGCCAAATGAAATAACAACAAGCAATACACTAGTAATTACTTCGAAGCAATATTATTTCGGTGTACAGTATTAAAGGTTTTGAAATAACTCGTTCTAGATATTTACGAATTGAATTATTAGTAATGCATGGTAAAGGTTATGTATTGGTTAAAGATTTAAAACCATCTTAAATTACACGTTTTTACGAATTTAGGGTTTCCATCAACTGAATTCGAAAAAAATGATATTTTACGTTGAATTTTGCATAAATGGAAAGATAATTGAACTTTTGAAAGATAATGTTAAGTACATTTATAAATTAATATCTTATTTGTTACTTATAGTTTATGGAACGTAGGGAAAGGTTACTGATTCAACTACAAATATATTCTATTATTTAGTGAGTATAAAATGAAAGTATTTGTTACCAAAACAGAAGTTTCGATCTTCCTGTAGCAATAACAACAACGAGAATTTTAGTTGAAAGTCAAATTTTCGGCGTACAGAAATTTCATTTATTAAGTTAGCACATTAATTGTCCCAGGGAAAAAAATTCCAAAGTTATTTGTTGCATGGTCAATAGAATTATGGATGTAAAGCACTGACAAATGTAATAAATAAATCATTCTGAACTACCACAGGTAATCTTGTTTAAAAGTAGGAAAGAAGAGTATTTTCATGGTTGTGAAAGACCTTAAAATTAAAATCAGACCATTCATAGTTGAAAGTAAACATGTGAACGTGTACAATGCATGTAGCAGGCTTTTACTAATAGGAATAGTTGAGTTTAATATTCCAAACAAATATTTAATATACGAATGCGAAACAAATCGTGAATTACTGATTTACAGACGGATGATCAATGGAAATACGAACAGAAAAATTATTGGATGTTTAAAATACGAAACAGGCATTTGATATAAGCTATTAGAGGAAAATTTCGGTCGCATTTTCGCCAAATTTATGTCTTCAGTGTAACTTGTTTTTTGATCTCACGTATCAAAAGCGATGGAAGTTCAAGCTCAAACCTAATTATTACAGTTACTAGTAACTTGTGACACAAAGTTTCGTAAGTGCGATTATATCACTACAAGAATCTTTAAATACCTATGTTTAACTCAGCATTTTCGCTCTTTTAATTTAAATATTCTGACAAAAAACGTTAACCATCAATAAGATTAAAAATTTGAGTCCTTTCCCAACAGGTGATCACTCACAGCTGCATGTAATATTTTTTTTTCTGAACCGGTGATAAATTACCCTTTATCGTTTCTTTATTATGAGTAACAAAATTAATCAATTGTGAGTAAGTTTAGCAGCCTACTATTTCTTAGACATCTTACCATATGCAATTATGCAGGAGCGGGAAACTTTTAAGTAGTGGGCAGTAAACAGATTTCAGATATATTTAGGTGCCGGCCAATAACTGCCCGTGATTCATGTTATTAAACGTCATTAGCGGCGTCACCTGCGGTCACCTACTGGCCGGATTATGATATTTCGGAGGGTTCTAAACTGCCCGCGTGAATAGCTATTGCTTCATTGAAAACGACGATTTAGTGGCCAGTTCATCGCCGGTTAATTTAGCATTCCCAGATTTTCGCACTTTCATTGCTAGTTGTGTTTAGAGTAAGTTATAAAACAGTGAGACAGTGAGGCGCATTTTATCAGTTGACTGCCGAAAGAGTAACTTGTTGAACAGGATTATTTATTCACATTCCACTTCAATAGCTTCTATGCTGGTTGGCACGAAAAGGATACTACTGTTTCAACAAAACCTGCCTTTCTAAATTTATTGGATCTTAGAACAGAACACGAAAATTTGTCAATAGTTTAAGACAATACTTAACAGAGTTATTGATTTCCCTACCGAATGAAAATTTCTTTTGGAATGCTCGGAAACCACGCAACATTTACAATGATTACACAAATGACAAAAGATCGCCATCATTTGATCGTTTGGTGCTAAGACAATACTATTAATCGAAAACTAGTTACTATTATTAATTCTATAATGTCTGCAGCAGTGAAAAAACGAATTTGAACTTAATTACACAAGGCAGTGTATTCATCATTTGCATAGATTGGTATTTAATAAGGGATTAACATTGAATATTCAGTACAAAAATAATTAGTTATAACATTAGATCATCAGTAATCACAATATAATTGTTTATAGAGTGCATATTTATAGAAATGAATGAATTTATGTTAATTTATAATGGAAGGAAGTAACATAGTATAAGAGGACAATATTACGGAATGAAAAGTTTGTGTTTTTATGCGGTAGGTGTCCGAGACTGATTATAGAGCAGTACCGACTTCTCTCGTCATGCCACTATCATACTTGTTCCAAAGAAAAATATAGCGATAAAAAGTATGTGGTAACTAAATTCAGAAATTTTTACAAACCATGCAAAAACTACTGGTGGAAATCTGACGCTACTAATGAAATGAAAATTTATTCAAATGACTCCTGACTCCTATTCCTTTTCGACGAGCGTAATAAGAACAAACAGAGCGATGTAAAAAAACCTTTGGGCTCTATAGAAAAATTATTTCACTAAATGATACTCTCACCAATGTTGGTGGTTTAGCGACCCATTCATCAGACCAAGATAATAATTCATATGGGTCTTAAGAAGCAAACAAAATACTGTATAGAACAAGATTTTGAATGTTGTGCAATACAGTTAGAATTAGAAAACAAATATCTTATAATGCTGACAGTTTATAGGGCTCCCACAGGAGACTTCAGTAAATTTTGTAATAAACTTGAAGCGGTTCTAATAAATTTATCACGAACTAAAAGGGAAATTATCCTCTGTGGAGACTTCAACATAAATTTTGCTGTAGAATGTAACCAGACAGATTATCTTCTAGGAATGCTTTGATCATTCAATCTCTATCAAACAGTAAATTTCCCAACTAGAACACAAAAAATAGTAGTACCATTATTGATAACATTTTTGTAGAGCACAATAAATTAGAAATATATGGAACAATTCCAAAGGAAAATGGTTTGTCAGACCATAATGCTCAAATAATTACTTTGGATGTTGTGGGAAATGAAAATAACAAAAAGAAAGGATTTGTCAGAGTTAGGCCATTAAAGAACAATTCAATAAAAACATTAAATGATGAACTTCTCAATGAGGACTGGAGCACTGTTTATAAATTAAAAGGGGTAAACAATAAATTCAATTACTTTCACCAAAGGTTTTTGGAAATTTACGAAAGGTGTCTCCCTACAAAACTAGCTCCAATTGGTCAAAAACGAGTAAACAAAAATTGGGTTACAGTTGGTATTAAAACATCTTGCAGACATAAAAGGGAATTATATGTAAAAGTTAGGAATACTGATAATATGCTTCTCAAACAACATTACAAAACTTACTGTAGAATTTTAACCAAAGTAATAAAAGAATCTAAACGTTTGGCCATAAACGATGAGATTAGTAGTTCAGATAATAAGATAAAAAGTGTTTGAAACATAATTAAAAGAGAAACAACTGTTTCATCCCCTGAACATAAACCTATATCTATAAAGCATTAATGATAAACTTGTAAATGACCCCTCTTATGTAGGAAGTGCTTTCAATAACTACTTCTTAACAGTTGCTGAAAAAATAAAAGGAAAATATAACGGGAATATGCATGCTATAGCAATACTTAAATCCTTGTCACCAAAAACAGCACCGATGTCTCTATTTCCCACCAGTCAAAATGAAATTGAAAAAATTATTAAATCCCTCAAAAACAAAAAGTAATTTGGTTATGATGAGGTTTCAACCCATGTAGTGAAACAATGTAACACCAGCATTAGTAGAGTTATTAGTCATATTTGTCATATTCTTGGCCCTCTGCTGTTCTTAATCTATATAAATGATCTCCCACATATACTAGGTGATAATGAACACATGGTGCTCTTTGCAGATGATACCAGCATATCGTTGAAAGACCCATCAGCACAAAACCTCGAAAACACAGCAAATGATGCTATAAAGAAAATTAACAGGTGGTTTAATGCCAACAAACTAATACTTAATGTAGAAAAGACACAGTTACTTCAGTTTGTTAAAAAAATAAAACAAAGGACAGCTATAATGTGATATCAGAAAGAAAAGCGATCAATGAAAGTAATTTCACAAAGTTCTTCGGTGTATGTATAGATAACAAATTGAACTGGAAACAGCATATTCAACAACTTCTTAAAAAACTGAATTCTGCAATATTTTCACTTAGGGTATTATCTAGAATAGCTAATATAGAAACCAGAAAGTTAGTATAGTTTGCATATTTTCATTCCCTGCTCACTTATGGCATCTAATTCTGGGGAAACTCGTCACAAGCACAGAGGGTATTTAAATTGCAAAAACGTGCTATAAGAACTATTTGTGGAGCAAGCCCACAGACGTCGTGCAGAAATCTATTTAAAAACCTGGGTGTACTAACAATGCCAGCACAGTATGTATACTCTGTACTATCATTTGTAGTGGAAAATCCTGAACACTTCAATCTTAATGCTGACATACATAGCCACAATACTAGGAATAAATATAATATCCACAAGGATTACAAATCACTGTCAATTGTACAGAAAGGGTTAACATTTACTGGAGCTTCCTTATTCAATGTCTTACCAACAGAAATTAAATTTTATCTACAAAAACCCAACTACTTTAAGTCAAAACTGAAAGAGTTTCTGCTTCAGAATACATTTTACTCTGTGAAAGAATTTTCTTCTTGGAATTTGGTAACTAAGAATGACTGATAAAATAGTATATATGGTGTATGGAAGGGGAAGGTGACAAAGTTGTCCACAATTACTAAAATGATATACGGTTTTTCTTTCTGTTGAAACTTTTGACAAATGAAGTAATTACACTGTTTACAAAATTTCACTCTTATATTGTAACTAACATGGGATAGCATGCACTCAAAAACTGCTGTTAAAAATTATGATACTAACAGGTTTTTAAGTAATTGACTGCTTATGAGTTGTGGTAACTGGTTGGTAAGAAAATAACTGGTTGTTAGATGCTGGTAACAAGTTTATACACTGTTCCACATAATAAGTATTAACTAACTCGGGATTGTATTTGCAGATTACAGGAAATATTGGTTATACTAATTGGTCATAACTAACTTCTTGTCAATATATAATATTATCAATTATATAGTAATATTGACATTATTAATAAGTGTATGTACTGTTCCACATCCCCGAGATTATTCTCACATGGGATCAAAGTGAACATATCTATCTACCGTTACTAGCAATTATGCTCCCCAGGTAGCTGAATTGGTCAACAACTTAAACTTGGTGGACTTGTAATTTTATACGAGAGTCTACATTCTATCGGCTTGTTTTTAGTGCTATTTTTTATTATTATTATTATTATTATTATTAAATTTCATCCCATATTCTTCAAAACTTATAACTACACATTTTCAGGTTGTTTTATATTCCTTGGGATCAAAGTGAACATATCTATCTAGTATTGCAAATGAGATGAAGGATTAAAATCTTTTGTGTGTAAAGTGTAGTTTAAAGGAAATCATAAACGACATCAAAAAACATATTTTCTCTGACTTTCTTTGACCTACTAAACGAGACGGATTAATTTTTATAGAAATTATAAATATTATTTGATTCAGAAATTGTGGTGCACAAGAAATTATAGGAACGAAATGAAATATTTAGATACAAGTAAAATAGAGCGAATGTAGAGTATTATTTATTGTTCAGTTTTTACAGAAATTTTTCTCATTCACTGTTTTGCAATTCATCACCATTGAGAGTTGTAGCAGTTATAGATATTTTATGGGGGTATCTACAAGCGCAATTAACATAATCTATTATTTTGCAAAAAGAAAAAAAATACGCTTAGTAACCAAGATAGGATTTTTTATATAATTCTGGTCTACATTTTCATGTAGCAACAATTTTTGAAGCTGAGGCTGTACAAGAACATTACCTCTTGCTTAACGTCGACAATTTTGATCATTTCTAAATTAGATTCGCTCAGAAAAAGTTGGTGTCAAATTTAGTTTGTACTAGTAAGACTGATTTTAGTAAATCTATAGAAAAATCTGGAAGAGACGGAAAACTCTTGCGAAAAGATGCCCTGGATACAACAGCAATTCGTATACCCATACAAATAACTTCAAAGTTTTGGCTGAAAAAAAATGAAGAAAGTTAATAGAAATAAGATTTTTTATATTTTCTATTGTTAATCTGAAGAATCGCATATTTGATAATAAGTTAGCGATCATGACGTTCGTAGCTGTGATAAAATTGAAGATTTTAATTTACTACAGTAATGAAGGTCAATGTGTGGACATTTCGAAAGTTTATGGAATGATTTTTGGTTATGCAATGGTCGTGGTGATAACTGGAATAAATTGAATATCATGAAGATTTAAGTTTCGCCCTACCAGAAACTATTTCAATAATTTAAAGTATATTTTTAGCAAAGGGTGCAACTACTTGCAGTGGAATGAATCCTGTTTCAGTATTATTATGATATATCCGAGATGTTATAAAATCTGTTCTTTGGAAATAAAATTATCTTCGTAGATAAAATTGCCATACTGATTTATAAATGATTATAATTTGATTTGTAATATGGACTGGGTTTACTTATGAATTAAGAGTCCAAACTAATTGCTGATTATTTCTGCATAGTACCTCATGCGATATTGTGTTACGAATGTGTATAATTAGAATTTTGGTATGTCTTGTTAATTTAACTGCTGTCGTTTTTTTTCCCTCCAAATTACACGGGGAAAGTTCTGGCCTCGCATTCGGGAGGACGGCGGTTCGAATCCCCGTCCGGGCATCCAGATTTGGGTTTTCCATGGTTTCCCAAATCACTCCAGGCAAATGCCGGGATGCTTCCTTCAAAAGGCCATGGCCGAATTCCTTCCCATTCCTTGCCCCCATCCTTTCCCGTCTCTAAAGACCTTGCTGTTAGAGAGACGTTAAGCAGAAAAATAAAAAAATGCACGGGGAATGATATGTTCACAAGTTATTATGATCAAATTTCCAGCAGAGAACTTTCATCATAACTCACCACCTTCCTGGTTATAAAAACATCACAATTAATTTCCATCGTTTCCCGAAACCACAACATTCATTTGCATGAACATTAACAACTCCTGATAAGAGACGGGAGCGGTTTTCTTTCAGTTCGTCACTTACGCTAGTGACACCATCACTGAGGAACGGTAAAGCAAAAATTAAAAATGAAATAAAGAAGATTCATTGGTTTGAGTCGGCTTGTGATTGGAGGGCATCGGATGAGTGTGCGGCATCAGCTAAGCAGGAACCAACCAAACTTGTGACTGTCACAACGAGGCGAGGCGGTGGCGGCTGGCAAATCCTCCTTCACAAAGTGAATTAAAACTTTCTGCAAATAGAGGCTGAAATGCTCCTTAAAATAGCAGGCCGGCAAAGCGAACAGTAAACCAACTGCGGATGCTGAATATTTATAAAATCCTGATAACATGCAAAAGAAGTCGGCCGCATCGTAGACCGCGCCAAACATCTGTGGAATTAATATCGTCTACGGCGTCCCGAAATTATTATATATATCGCCTTCTCCACAGCACCATGGAATACTGGAAACGAGACTAACATCTGATACAGTACGGTCACTCGGTATTAAAAGTCACTTTTCTAAAAGAACAACTTGTCTTACGATTAAAATCCGCTTAGTAATAAAAACATATTTTATCGCATATTTTATATGAAACTTAAATGTTGTAGTGTATATAAGACGTATATTTCTCAACTTTTACTGTGCATGATATTTTCTGGGAGGCAGAATGCAGTATACGAAATGAAAGTATGTGTTGCAGTACTGAAATTTGTTTTACAAATTTTTAAGTATGTGCTACGATTGTGGTGCCAGCCAGCCTCTCTTCTCTTCACCTAAAACAAAAGATGTGGATAGACAGTCTGGCCTGTATGAAGTTTAATAAAAAGAAGCCTGGAGAACCGACTGCATTCTTTAAGTAAACAATAAACCATCATTTGTTCTCTTAAAAAAATCTATCATAGAAGAGATCGGTGTCGTTGTGAAGATAATAGAGCTATTCAACAAGATTGCTCATTCTGAGTCTAACAGGAGAGTGGCACAGATCTCACAGTGCATTATACTTTTATTCATTAGTACAGAATGCTAGAATCTTACACTTATTTGAAGACTTTCCATTTTTTATCTATTATCTGTAAGCAGAAATCGAAATCTACATTATATCTGGTTAGCTGCAAATCTGATGTGCAGTACAATACAATTCCGATAGTTTACCTCAATTAAATAAATGATTCATTAGCTGCTTTAAACTATTAGAATTAAAGAAAGAAATTACATTTGCTAATTTTGTTAGAACGACGATTTCATAAAACTAAGTTTACTAGGCCATTATGAAACCACTAGACTAGTTTCGCCATAGCAGTCTTAGGACTATTTCTGTAGATAGCGAAGTTGAGACTCGAACATAATGAGGAAAAAGAAAGAACTATGTCAACATATTTATAAGCATTGTTTTTGATTAAAGATTTATCCGTTCTGTCACAGTAATTCAGGTATCAGTTATGAATATCTATTGTGCTTACGCATACTGTTTGATAATGCCGTGTTTTTACTTTATTCAGCCAAGACAACGTTAGCGGGTGCTCTCGCATACATCTCATAATTTCTTCCACTCTTCCTATACCAATGTTTATAATTATAAATATTTGAAATGAGAAATTGATACTAACATAAGACGTCAAATATGGTTAAGAACTTTTGTATAAAGCACTAGCCAAAACACGTTTTACAGGAAAAAATAAATAAAAAATTGAATCCTTTATTTCATTTCAATGAATAAAATACAAGTTTCAATAGTGTTCTGATTTAATGTAGAAGTAGTGTGCCATGACATTTTACAGATTTTCGAGGTAGTTTTTGGTGTGTAGAAGAAGAACTGAAAAATCCCATCTTTTATACCTTGTAATGGATTACAAAAAGTCAAACTGGAAGTCAGATCACTATTAAATATTGTATAGAAAGTAAAGAGAGAAAATCTATATTAACCGGCGTGCACGTATAACATATTTATTATGCTATGTAAGGCCTGTAGCAGATATGCTGTGGTGCTTTTGTAGGTAATGTGTAAGATGTTCATGGTTGAGGTGTTTTGCAAATTTATAAAGGTATATGAATTTATGCATTATGTTTTAAAGAATTTTACATTTCCAATTTTTTTTCCTTAAGTGAAAGTTTGCAAGGAGTTCTAATATAAACCAAATAACAAACGCTTATCAGTCATAAAATTGTCACGAAACAACCATTACTTAAAAAAAAATTTCAACTAATTTTGTTGGTTGCATTACTGCTTCAATTATTATTCTATTTTGTCAATGTGGCTTGAATACTTATGATTTCGGAGATCACGTTTTCCTTTAGCTAGATAGTAATTTATTTAGGTTATAATGTGATATCGGTTACACCACTAACTACTTTTGTTGCACCTGTGTTATATAAAGACAAAAAATTTGAGTGACTGTATCCTTAGAAATTATGTAGGTTAATTATTGTTACCAATAAGAAATAACTTTCAGTCTGGGCACCTATTCCGTCAAATTATTTTTTTCTGTCTTTAATGTTACGTTAATTGTTTAATTTGGTTACAATACAATTTGGTTCCCACTTTTTGTGAAATGCTATGATCATACAAAAATAAACGATTATGGGAAACTGAACAGTGACTTTCAGCTTTTTGTCTAGAAATGCATGCAGATGTAGGATAAAAATAATAGACTATATATTTCTTCCACCCTGCGACCGCTTTTAATTAAGCAAGAAAAAGGATTTTTTATATAATCATCATAAAATTCTAAGCAAAAAATTTCGGGCGCTGAAACTGTTTTGAGTAGGGCATCTTCTTATTAAAATCAGACAGATTTGTAGATGAGATTCATCTTCTCCGGGATTGTTCATTCCAAATAGTTTTACTGATATACAATCTGCGGAATATGCGTAGTAACTGATATACGGAGAGTATTGTTTTAATGTCAGAGAATCATATCAAAGATATGTTGCTTACTGCTAAGTAATACGGCGTCCGAGAGATGTGTAACACGGGAATCCAACAAGGTTGAGTCTTGGGAACACAGGCTGACAGATGTTTTAGTGTTGCGTTCTCACTTTTACTATGTTTCGCTCCAGTCGGAAGCAACGCGAAGCAAAATTTAACAGAGTTTTGTTAGCAAAATATAACTGTAAATGATAAATAATGATTTTATCGTGCACTTGTATGTCAAGAGTAACAAAATCTTGTATTAAAATTGCATGTGGCACCATTGTTGACAAAGCATTTTTGTATACCATTTACGCGTAATAATTTACAGTATGAGGCCACAAAATTTGTGACTGATATGCGAAATTATTACATTTCTAACTCATTTACGCATTCAGACTTAGTTACCTTATGCAACGAGACACGTCTGATATTACATATGTTACCTAACTCGAAATAAAAACATTCATTACCATATGAATAATATTGAGACAGTTGTAAACTAAAATTTTAAACTAACATTTATCTCTTGTAGTGGCACTTGATTACAGAATTATTTTGTGTCTCTGTCTTGCTTAGACATTTGGTGCAGATGAAGGTAAGGTTTTACAAAATCTACTGGATTATTGTTTTCCTTCCAAAAATTAATAATTAAAATAATACTATGAAACTTTTAAATTACGATGACTATCCATTTTTTTATATCTCATAAGCGTGTTTTAACAATTATTTGCGAAGAAGCAATCCCACGGACATTATGCAGAAATTTGTTTAGAAATCTAGGTGTGGAAAATCCTGAAAATTTCAGTCTTAATTCCGACACACATAGCTACAATACTAGGAATAAATAAAAAATTTGCGAAGATTACAGATCATTGTCAATTGTACAGAAAGCGATAACATTCACTGCAGCTTCTTTATTCAGTGTCCTACGACATGAAATAAAATGTTATCTACGAAAACGTAACAACTTTACATTCAAACTGAACGAATTTTTGCTTCAGAGGTAATTTTACTCTGTGAAATAATTTTTATTGGCATTCGCAAACTAAGGATGACTAAAAAGATATTATATGTTTGAGGTATGGATGGGAAAGGTGAGAAAGTTGTTCACAACCTCTAACATGGTGCATAATATTTCTTTGTGGAAACCGTTTACAAATGCAGTCATTAGATTATCTGGAAATTGCATTCATGTACATAAACTAACATGCGATGAAATGTACATGCAGTTAAAAATGGAAATAAATACAGGTAATCGGTTTTATGTAATTAATTAGTTATGGACAGTTTGAAATATTATTAGTTTGTTAACAACTGTATGTAGTGATCCATATACCCGAGACTGTTCGCATATGCATCAAAGTGAACATATGTAGTCTAATTTTTGTCAGTCACTTGTGGTCAATCGATGTCACCACATGTTCTAACAGATCATCATCTTAATTTCGCTCTAAACAATAAGGAGGAATGTTACACTTCCTCCATGTTTGCATGGCGTGGGAGAACTTTGCGTTCGCTAACCAGATTTGCTTCTTCAATAGCGTTGAGGCTACGGAGATGCTGATACTACTGCTGGAAGACATTCTTCAGCTATGTATTGATCATTATGACTCTACATTAAAGAGGATTAGAAAATGTTGCATGTATGGAGTGTGAAACTGTTTACAGGATGGACAAACTATCCTCGTAGGCAAATTGTTTTCTACGATACGTATTAGACGAGTTAACTTTCAATCAAGATCGCCATGATATGGGGGCAGTACGATTTTATAGATATGTTTCACATTAACAGAAGGCATTATTTCCTCCTGTTTCACAATAATGGAGAAATAACAACATTTTATCCTGCTTTAATGTGTCAAGTTTGTTTAGATCACTTCTTTTTAGATACCTTTGAATTAAATACAGTGCCTACTAATTTTCTCGTTTATATTTTGCTGTATTTAGGGAACATTGCAGACCACTTATGGTATCTTGCACAATATGAAAAGGAATAAGATATTTAAATCACACGGTAGCACGAGATGGAAAAATATTGGGATATAAAGGTTAACAAAAAATAAAACTGGATTGTGTTGTTCCTTGGTGGGTATCATAATTGGGTGTTAGTTGACAGATGAAATTACTCACCCGGTCTGCTATGATTCCCGTGTTTCACACTAGCTTCCTCTCGTGCAGCATTCCTCGACTGGCCGAAGGCGACCACCACGGAATGTCACCACTCGGAGGTGAGGTATTCATTTAGGTGGTCGTGGCAAGGACGCAGCCGCGGGGAGTTCCATTGTGATCGGCCAGCCACTTTCGCCGACGACAAGCGTGTCCGAGCGGTGGTAGTAAATAAGGGGAGGGGGCGCCACCTGCTGGAGAAGGCACCACCTGGACTTAGTCCAGGCTGCATCGTCTTTGAACACACAGCAAGCTGTAGTCTAACTCGACGAAAATTTTAATGAACAGGTCGAACTACGATTTACTGTTGGTTTAAGTCAGTGTTTCTCAAACTGGGGTACGCGAAACGCTAGGGGTTCGCCAGTTGATCGAAGGGAGTTCGCGACAAGATTTACGAAATGGTGGACCAGTTATCTCAAGTGTATAACACGCACAATCGGGAATATCGCTCATTGTTGCCAGTTGTGGAGATAAAAAAAGTCGCAGTTTTTTGTTAAGGGGGTTCACCATTGCCATGGAAACTTTATAGGGATACATGGTGCCAAAAGTTTGAGAAATACTCGTTTAAGCTAATCCAAGTAATACCATTATTATTTTGTGTTTAGAATCTGTGATAACGACACCAAAAATAAAATCGAGCAGTGTCTACAAAAAATTGTTTTCTCCTTCCGGATGTTTCAAATCTTTCCTATTTAGCACCTTAACCGATGCCATTGTGTATATTTTGATCTTCATGAAATCGTGGTGAAAAATATGGATAACGCAATCATGTTAAATTTCGTAGAAGAACTTTTGTAAAAACACTTTTTCGTCCTTTTTTATGAATAAGGTACCCACACAAAATAATATGTAGCATTATTTCGTTTGCTAATAACCTCATAAAATTTTTCCGATTTGAGATCTAGTGATAGTAAAATAAAACACAATTTTATTATATCAGCAATTTCGATCTATATTCGTATTAGTGTTTTGTCTAAGCGTAATTGATTTTTGTTGTTGTTGATAATTCAAATGTTTAAAACAATTTGAACCGGCGCACATTTTACACTATCGGAATATCTAAAACTTATTTAGCACCAACTGCTAAGAATTATTTTAACGAATCTGTAGAGCTCGATCAACTATAACATGGAAGTTTCATTGGTATTTTTTGAGAACTAATGTTTAGAGCGCTCCAATAATGTGCTTCAGGTGAATATAATATACTGTTAGCTAAATATAGACTGAAAATGTGAGCATATGAGTACGTGAAGAGGTATCGCTGATGTAAAAAAAAAAAAAAAAAAAAAAAAAAAAAAAAAAAAAAAAAAACGAACGTTGAAAGTACAAAATGCTGCAGCTATGTGCAGCTTAATTAAACAATCCGTTGTAAGAGTTACAAGATACGAATTAGGTGAAGTGTACTTCGTATTTGTTTTTACGCTCTCCATTTGCTTAAAATATTACTTACATTATTACGTAATAACCTTCATGCTGTCAACAAGCTTTTTGACAATGTTTTTTGATTGTAGTCCTATCATTTGTGGAGTTTAGGGTGAACATCAGTATGATTATTGAGTGTGGCGTGTGAGAGATATGGTTTGGGCCAGAGACACGGAAGGGCCTATGACCCATTGTCGGACTGGAATATCAAAATTTTCCGAAATCGCTTTTGGACGAATGCCCTTTTAGTTACTTCATAAAAGCCACCCCAGCATTTTTCCTCCATTGTTCTTGTAAGAAATCCTACCCACGCATAAGTGACCCTAGTCTCTGCATGATCCCTAAGAAGCAGCCATAAGAACAAAGATCAATGAGTTTTCTGAATAACTCAACGTTGAAGTGAGAATTAAACAGCAAAATTTAATCGAAATCCAAATAGCAGATTTTTCCAGGCGTTCAATTTATGCTTATAGCGAATTTCATATGAAAGTAAGCCTACTCTTTTTACTTTAATATAATACATTTTATAGTTCATATTGCTGCATAAAATTTTATGCGTTGGGTGTAAGAATAAACAATACAGTATTTTATGGCCGAAAGCGTGTTGAAGCATATGATTGGTTTAAGCATTTCACTACGTAAACCAACAAAAATATCGTTCTCTGTCAGCAAGAATGGCAGAATCGGTTGGTCAACTTCAGGTTTACAAATACATTTTGTTTTCTTTCCCACCCTCGCTTCCTCCCTCCTCTGCTTGACACCAATTTCAATTTCACATTTATATCTGATTGTTGCGCAAATTGTCCCAAAGAACTTAAATAGAATTAAAATGGCAAATCTTTAAACTAGCCCAAGCTGAAATAGTAAAGATTATGAAGGAATAAGAAAGAAAATAGTTGAAACTGTATATGTGAAAGAATGAGTTTGAAATATTTTAAATTCAAAACTCAACTCTAGTGGCTGATATTCAAAGATAGTTGTTAACTCTACCTTACTTCGTTGAATTATTACAGAAATCTCTATTTACTTATTACAATCCACTCTGTAAGCAACATTAATGAAAAGGATAGTTTTCCCATGGAATGTAAGCGCTTAATTTGTGACAAAAATAGTGCCGCTAATAACCAAGCATATTGATGGAAATAAGCAATTCATAGATTTTAGCAAATGTATGAGGAAAGTGGAGTTACAAACCATAAATGGGGTACGAACAAGTCTATCCGAGACTCAGTCAATTTGGTGCTGGTTTTATCAAGTCTGTGAGACCATGATGAACATTTTAAGCCTGCGTTAAAAAACTTAGTCTACTTCCCGAAGGTTAGTTGGATCCTACATATGTAGGACGACCAGTTCCTTCCCTCTGAGACATACAATTTAACGTGGATCCGAATCGTGAAACATTCTGGGGTTGCTCATATGATCAAACACTTAAAAATACCTGCTCTGCATTATGGAATGGTTATAACAAAAATTTATTTGCCTTCAATGTGACATTGCATTTTGTATTAATCGAATCATAAAATAACTTTTATTGTACAATGGAACTGTGTTATGGTTTAAAAGAACTTAAATGTTGCCTTTAAGAATATGAAGTCTAAGAGGTAGATTTAATGTATTAATCTTTGCAATATTAATATTTTCTGGAATGTTACAGATGAACATTTATTTACAACCACTATTGGAATGATTTTCGAGAGCGTTTAAGAAAACTTACGGCGATCATATCCGCTTTTTTTGCCCATTGTGCACCTAAGTATAAAAATAAATCGTGACAACAGTTTTTTTAAAAAAAAATCTGTAAATGAGGACTAACGAGGTTATACTTCTCCACTGTGCAAAATGATTCGTTAGGAAATATGGAAGATAATATTAAGCTGGTCTTTACTGACATCTGTAACGAGCCAAGTCAATTTCCATTTACACCGTCCCTATAAAAAAGTGTTCTAAGGTGTTAATGAAGACGTTATTTACATATGGCAGCTGGGTAAGAATTGAGGATTTCCGGCCATTATGTCGAGGTTTAACTGCTGAAATGACACATTAAATATTGGCTGATATCTTTTACTTCCCCCAAAAACATATTCAAATAAAAACACGAAGGTAAACATAACTAAAGAGATAACCAAATAAGGGTAGAAGAACACAGCTATATAAATAAGCAGTAACGAAATAATGTTATGTATGACACCTAACAATATTTTCTGTCAAACTGCAACATTTAATTTATTCTTTAGCCTGTTTGGATTGTTATGCTGATTTATAGTTTTTTTATTCTTATCTAGTTCCCTAAAATAAATTGTTGATAACGAGATCTCGTACAGGTAATATTATTTACATCTAATAAAATGTTATTTATCTCGTTGAATCGGCGAGAATTAACAACCCTTAAGATGAAAATAATCTTCTATGCGATAAAAACAAATTAGTACAGATACTGTATGTAAGAAATTTTTTGATGCAGAACTTCACTGGTTACGTCACATTAATTTTTTCCCTTAATCATATAGCAGCATAACGTGACTAAAGGATGTGTGAGACGCTATGCCCTTGGTCTGCCCTTCTAGAGATTTAATGTTCTAATCCCATTCTGGACCTTTTGGTTTCTTTTTAATGGTATTGAAATTGATATTCAAAATGACGATATGAATTATTTCTTAATACAGGCCGTGGCCCTTTTGCTTCATACTGACTATCGTTTCTTGGAGGTTTTTATCCTTCACCGACCTAGAATACAGGTAAGTAAGAGTATTTAGTACATTACCAGAAAGAAAGCGGAATGAAATCGTTACGTTCCTATTAAGAGGTCATTTCGAAACTTGATATAATTGATTTTGCTGATTGATAGTAATTAAAAAATTGGGTATTTGGGCCAATATTTGAAAATGTGTTCTCCCCAAAGTCATTGTATGATTAAATTGTTCTGCCACTTCAATACTTTTCTCAGTTCCTTCTCTCTGACGGAAGGTTGTTACGTTCCCTAAATAATCAGAAACACGTCTTTTCATGAAATTTTGCTATTCTGAAGATTCGACATAAGCTAATAAATTACATCGTTATGAATCTACAAGAAAGACCGTGTACAATTTTCTTACATAGTTTACTTTTCAGTATGTGTGTTACCAGATATATTTAGTTAGAAGAAAAAATTGACTGTCTGTCTATTTTTAAACAAATGTAGGTTTCTAGATTGAAGCAAATCGATTATGAACATACCTGTTAGTAATTCGATAAAAACAAAGAAATTTAATTTATTTCGGTTTCTCAGTTATAAATCTGATATACAAAATTTTTAATTAGAATTAGCAATTTTGAAATCCCAGAGATAGTCATCACTGTGTAACTTCTATTTCGAACGTTCTAAGAAGCAGAGAATATTTATAGACACACGTGCTGTTTCACATAAAGCTCCCGTATATGTACAGTAATCTTAGATCTAAGAAGTATTATATGTTCGTAAACATCCTAAATATCAAATAAAATTAATTATTATTCTCTAAAACTAAATTATCTAATTTAATAACACATCTAAACAGTAACCGAAAAAACAACATACAATATTTATGAGAAAAAGTAGATTTTTCCCCCCATATGTAGGTCACTGTTATAATAAATTGTTTCATAATGATTGTTGAAAGAAACTATGATTTCGCTTCATTCATAAGAGAGACGAAATTTAGAGAACCTTTTGTCAGAAATGTACCACTGTATTTTACTATTTTTTTCTTGTTGTAAATTCAAATAATCACGTTAGGTAAGAATTAGAAGAATAATTGATTTGATATTCAAAGTGAGAAAAAATATTTATAAATACCTAGAAAAGGTGGCATATTATATATTTGTTTGTTGAACAACCGGGCAGTAAAAAATAAATTATAGACCACTGTTTAATGCAAAAACTGAAACTTCAGACTGTCATGGTTTATAGCTTAACTATTATCAATCAATCAGCACGTGTGAAAATTCTAATTTAGCTACAGCGTGTTATTATAGAATCAGAAAAGCTCAACTTCAGATTTCAAAAGTTATCACGAGATCTCAGCTTTGAGTGGATTCTAGATCGCGTTAATTTCGTTAAAAAAATATTTCCTAATTTTCTTAAGCGTTTTTAAAGATAAGTGCCGTTTGTCTTATCACAAACGAAGGCGCGATAAGAGGTCGCAAACACTTTGCGTTCTCAAAATCTTGGCGTGTGAACTACTTTCTAGGCGGAGCCTTGGAAGTGGTGAAAGCAATTTGAAATATGACACCCGAATCGAGATAACAATCTAATTGCTTAGGTATTTTATGCCGCTGTCATGGCTGCTGAGCAAATTTAAACGCCTCAGTGTGCCCGGATAACAGGCTGTGGAGGGATTCAACTGCTATTTTCGATTTTTCCCACGAAATGGTTAGGAATAGCATATTTCTCGAAATTGCACATTTTTCAATTGTTTTTAACCTAACGCAAAGTATTTATAGCTTAAAAATGACTTTTTATGACAGTATATCCATCTGATCTTTACACTACACGAGATATGCTTCACAAATCTGAGATGTTAGAACTTAATAATATTTTCTTAACCGTAAAACTGAAAATTCGTTTCAGCTGAAAACAACCATTCACATGGAGACGAGTGCACGTAATACCGAAAACGTGAATGCGAGAACAATTACTTAATCGGCAATGGCGGTAAATTGGCAATACCAAAAGCTGTTGAATGTTGCTAAGCATTGCCTATCGCCATCAGACTTCTTTAGCGAAAAGAGTTCCAAAAAGGAACACGGTTATAATTTTGCACGGCAGCATCTTTCCACCTGACCGTCAAGTACACACAGTTAACGAAATATTACGCGGAAAACATCATAAACGTAAATAGACCCGCGTGCAGTGTGGATTATTCCCTCAGCTTCCGCGCTGCGCATTAAGGAGAAAATATTCTCCACACGGCGTTATTTGGCGAAGCGGTAATTAAACGTAATTTAAATTTGTTCCGGGAAAGACGGCGAGCTGTATTAGAATTACATTAGTTAACTCCCAGGTCCGTGACTAAATTTGACAAGGTGCGTATAAATCCCACACTTGAAGCACCTGTGAGTGGTGCAAACTTTTTGCTTACCTCCGCATCGCACATCTCCAGCGGTGAACCAGGGCAGCCGTTTTATTATACTATCGATCGTATTGCGCAATACGGCACAACTTTTAGCGTCGCATCAATCCCTGTTTTACCCATTAGCTCTGTGCAGTTTAGTTTCAGAAACATTCCTTCGGAATTCCTGTGCAGTTTGGAAACAATTGGTCAAAATGGAGGTGCGCATACGGCGAAAGAGAATAATGCTTGAACTCTCAAAGTACGAAACAATGAAGCTGAACGATGGGATGGAAATAACAGTTATTATAATTGCTCGAACTCAGGCTATGCAAAGCGTTTGGCAGTTGACCTTATTTGGTAGAGAAACACTTCCTATTAGGCTTCAGAAATATTTTATACCTGAATAAAAGAAAAACAAAAAACAAATAAATACTATTTCTACCTACATCTCTCAATTTCTTATCGTATGAAACATTTCTAGTGTGTTTTTATTGCATATATACGATAAACTGTTTTTCGAAAAACAATTTACCGAAGTAATGGTAATTTTAACTTAATGGCTTTATACAAACTAGATTTTTAACATTTTAAAATATATGTTTACTAGACAGTAAGGAGAGGAGAGGTACAAGGGAAGCAATTCTTGCACTGAGGCTAATATTAGAAAAGAGGATAGAGAAAGGCAGAAAACGTATTTAGGTGTCATAGATATTGAAAAAGTATTTGATAATGTTTAATGGGGGAAGATGTTTGAGATCCTCAGAAGAAATACAGGGACAGGCAGCTAATATGGAATCTTTACAAAAATGAAGCGGATGTAATAAAAATTGGAAATAAACAAGAGGAAGCAGCAATACATAAAGGTGTCAGACAAGGCTGTGCCCTGTCTCCCTTTATTTTCAATGCTTATACTCAAGAATCGCTGGATAAGATCAGAGATTGAAATTGATGCTGGGGTAAAAATACAGGGAAAACTAATAAATATGATTCGATTCGCAGATGACATTGTGATGGTAACAGAAAGTGAAGAGGATCTTAAGAAAATTGTGGAAAAATTAAAATGGAGGAAACAATGGCGAATGAGAACAATATGGAAAATTAATAAAGTGAAGTCGAAAGTCATGGTATGTGGTAAAGATAAAAACTCTAAAATTAAAATTAATGGAGAAACTTTGAAGGGTGTGCAAGAATTCCGCTACATAGGAAGCAAAACCACAATAGATGGAAGAAGGAAGAATGAGATAAAAATGAAGGCTTGCACAAGAAAAAATAGCGTTCAACAATAAGAAACGAATTTTTACAACAAGTAACATCAGCTGGACAACGACGAAAAGACTATTAAAAGCTTATGTCTGGAGTATTGCCCTGTATGGGTGTGAAACCTGGACAATTGGTACAGTAGAGAAATGAAGATTAATTTCATTTGAGCAATGGTGCTACAGAAGGATTTTAAAGATTAGCTGGAGGGACAAAATTACTAATGCGGAAACTTTTGAGAAGGCAGGAGAGTATAACTCAATATGGGAGAGTATAAAAACGCTAAGGACAATATTAACTGGACATATCTTAAGACATGAGACCTTAGTAAAAACAATAATGGTAGAAGGAAAGAGATATCGAGGAAGACCACGTTAAAAATACATCCAGCAGATAATAGAAGATGTTGGCTGCATGAGGTATATAAATATGAAGAGGAGGGCAGAGAGCAGAGCTGAATAGAAGATCGCCGCAGACCAATCCTAGGATTGACTACCGTAGAACAAGAAGAAGAAGATAGTAACCTTCTAAAAATTACGATATTAATAACCTTTACATTTTTTATGGAGCTTTAAAGTAAACTACATTGATATTTATGAAATTAGTAAGTATTAAAAAAAAATAGACTCTGCTTAGAAACTCATATAATTCACTAATCGTCAATGTAGCGGTTTTCTCACACAAAAGTGTGTTTTGCTTTATATTAGAACAAATTATAAGGCTACGAACCTGTTAAAATATTGTTCAGCGTCCAGTTTTTAACAATTTTCACTGCAGTATCAAGGAATTGGTTATCCCTTACGTTGGTATGGCAGTTCTTTAGACGAAAGTAATTAACTTTATAGGTTATGTTTAATTTGTAGAGGTCAGTGTAAGAGAAGATGTCGAACATCTAATGATGTCATATTTACGTTTATTTTTAGTTGATTCTTTCTTTCTTCTTTTTTTTTTTTTAAAATAAGAATTGTTATCGTCCACATCCTTCTCTACAATTACTTACTATCTTTACTCGAACTGAAAATGTGTCTGATTAGAATATATTATTTCCATCTTGAATGCGAGAATTTTGGGATTTTTTCGCTAGTGTATAATAGAAAGGGTGCATGCAACGTGGTACGGATTCGTATCAATTTTTGTCCTGACGCAAGAAATTGTAGGCTCCCTAGTAACAATGACACGAACTTAATGTATATACATCTGCATGAGTCCTCCATCTATTATTAGGAATTATGGTGAAATAAAGAACCATTAATAATTTATTGTGGTCGAAAATCAATTCTTTAGTTCGTTTGTTCAACAACCATCGAGAACCGGTTTGCAGGTAAAAATATTCATGAAAAGTTACAATTGACTTGCATTTTCATAGACCGCAAAATTGTAGAATGTACTGTGAAACTGCATGCGCAAACTGATTTCTGCCTAACAATCGGGGGCTGATTTTATTTTTCTTCCCATTAGCAATCTTGTATACTTGCTTTTTGAAAGTTGATAATCACCACATCATACGTGCTTCCTAATGTAGATGCATTAAAGGATTCCTGAAGCTGGATACATAAATAAAAAGTTTTGTAGCCTTCTGAGCTCAAAATTCAACGGGAACGAATTCCAGTTTTGTTCGATTGGCGCTTAGTAAATTAGCTAAATTTACGCATGTGATTCGTTTATTTCCAAATGGCCAGCATGGTAGGAGTCGTGGTGGTGCACAATTCTTAAACACCAGATGGCGCACAAATATCCTCGGTTAAATGCAATCTTCTCCGCAGAGCGTATGTATTGAGAAAATACAACACTGTTAGTAATCGTAATAGTAATAACAGTAATAGTAATAATAATTAGCTTTCGGAATTATAAGCCTGAATGGGCCGACATTTGGTTCCACCCTTTCCGTTCCTTCACCTTTTATTCATTCTCAACGCAAACAAACATTACACTGAACATACACCACTCAAAATAGTAACCCTGTCATACACTGCCATCACTGGAGAAGGGAAAGGAAAACCACTGCACATAAATATCTTGAGAAAGCTGCCATGGAGGATTAGCACCAAGCCCGGGTCACTCGGTAAATGGGATAGTGATCTCTATTGAGAAACAGGAATTTACTTTATGACAGACCATGTTTTAAACATATTTAGGAAGCATTTTAGACATAATTACTTAGAGGAATCAAAACACTTAAAACACTTATTTGTATTACATAACGTAAAATAGAATAATAAAAGATAGTAGAAGAGGTAGTAGGTGAAGATAAGTTTGGGTTTAGAAAAACCGCCATACAAGAGAAGCAATCCAATCTTTAAGATGAATTCTCAAAAAAAAAAAAAAAAAACAAAAAAAAAACTTTTATGGTACTGGTTGATTTAGAAAAAGCTTTTGATTATGTTAGGTGGGACAAAATTTTAAAGAATTCAAGTGTAAAATATTGACATAGAAGAATACTTTATAATCTATACAAGAATCATGTACCTATAATAAAAGTAGAGAAACATGAGAGACATGCGTCAGTAATAAAGGGTGTGAGACAAGGTTGTAGTCTGTCTCCATTAATATTCAAATTGTATGTAGAGGAACCAATAAACGAAGTCAAAGAAAAATTTGAATGTGAAGGGAAAATATCAGTATGCCAGGATTTACTGATGACATTGTCCTGTTAGCAGAACAGACTGACGATATTCAGAAGTTAATGAATGGCATGAATAAAATACTGAAGGAAGATTTTAGACTAAATATAAACCAAAGGAAGACAAAAGTGATTAAATGTAGTAGAAATGATAGCAGTAACAGTGGATTAAATACAAAAATAGGATCTGAGGTGATAGAAAAAGTAAATGAATTCTGCTAGTTAGGAAGTAAAATTACAACTGATATCCGAAGCAGGAATGATATTCAAAGCAGAATAGCACTAGCCAAAGGAGCTTTCACGAAAAAAAAATAGTTTCAAATATTTATCTAAGGAAGAAGTTTTTTAAACAGCACATTATGGAAGCGAGGCGTGGAGTTTAGGAATACCAGAAAGAAGGAAAATTGAAGCATTTGAAATGTGGTTCTGTAAAAAGAAGCTGAAAATTTAGTGATCATCTAAAGTACGAATTGAACGTGTTTTGTAAATGATAGGTGAGAAAAGAATCTTGTGGAATAGTCTCACAGAAAGAAGAGACAGGATGATGTGTAATATTTTCAGACGTGCACAATTTGTTAATTTGTTAGTGGAAGGAACAATCGAAAGAAAGAACTGTAGAGATAAAGAAAGATTAGAATATATGAGGCAAATAACTGAATATGCAGGTTGTAAGAGGTACATTGAGATAAAGAGGTAAGCACAAGGTAAGAAAGGATGGAGGATTCCATCAAACCAGTCGAGACACTGACGACAGAAAAAAAAACGTAAAATAAAATGCAGCTTGAGACTTCCTTCTATTCGATCTGATATCAACATTTGAGAGAAAGTTTCTTTGTGATTTTAAATTTGATTTGAAAGCAAAGCAGGTTTGGATAAAAGTTGGTAACAAAGAAAAGAGAGAACGCTTACTTGAATTACATAACTCTAAGATGCAGCTTGAGATGTTCACCATTACAGTATGATCCTGTAATCTTCGGTCGTGGAACAATTTGACCTACATATCATACTCCCCGGTACAGCTATCTGCCTGATAGCCGTGGTGTACCAGTTACGAGCAGCGCTGTTTTTCTCTCGTTCACACACTAGTGCGTCGTTGTTTGGAGGGAGTGGTTCGCGCTGCGGCCGGATTCTCCGTTATCCTACGGACTCCACTTCCTGCACAATGGCCGGCGATTTTCCCATGCACAATTTAATCAGGCCGCTCAGCGGCGCTGTTCCGTCCCAATAATTACTTTTACTTGTCTGCCGGCTCGGTGTGTACTTCCTTGAGTCGCACGGTCCAGACAAGCGGTCTTGGAGACCCGAACTGTATTCCAAGAACTCACAAAACAGATATGCTTTGGACCTTTTCTCATGCTCCTAGACGCAATATATATTCCAATTCAGTAGCGGGAATCTCCCGTTATATTTTGGCAATCTTTGGATGACGAGTCTGATGCCTAATCGCACTACGGAACGAGACAAAACAACTATCAGTATTGTGGATTATCATTTTACGGTGTCGTGGCTACACAACAAATCATGTAGATGCTGTTTGCACAATTTGTCAAAGATCCATTTTTTTTTTTTTTTTTGTAATCCGACTAGCCCCAACAGTTTTTTTAACTTAAATAAAACGCTTTATAACGTTAAGAAAAAGTGAAGTGCTTTGTAAACTCCAGTCACACAGTAACAGTAAACGTAGCGTACGTGTGTGAATCGTTATAAACATTGTTGTTAATTTGTAGCGGGTGCAAATAACGGCAAAGCAAATTTACGAGCTTTTCTTCAAATATACAACAATTTTTTTTATATACTTTTTCAATGTTCCAACCACTGTTCGACTGAGGAGGAGATCAACCGTAATAACACTTTTTAGCTTTAAAGCACATATAATCCTGACCAGTATTTTCAGGAAGTTTGCTTTATTGTCAAAAACAATATAAGCAGCGTGATGCTGAGTTTGTTCGTTGGCTACGACTGTGAATGCAGTGAAACATTTATGATGCAGTACTTTCTTGTGTGTAACTGGCGCTTATTTCTGTCGCTTGCAATAAATCTGTCAGGTCACGAAGGTTTCGGACAGATCACGCATCCGAACTAAACAAGCGAACAAACACAATGTTACTTCCGGAAAACCATGAAACAGCAGTAAACAATCTCTCTTCTCGGCTATATAGTTCTTGCTATTACGCTTATTACAAAGCAGAAACACAGTATAAACTTTCAATTTTCTTAATTTTTCCTGTACTTGCAGACAGTAGGTTCTCTGCGCCCTCAGAAGAAACCAAATTAACTACAAACTTTATTATTTTGGACATCTGAAACATGATCGTGAACACTGTATTTTGAGCCAATAATTATGCAACTTACACGGAATATCTAAGACAAGAGATTATGGTATTTCCGTTTTATTTTTAAATTATTTCTTGAATCCATTTCTTCCAGACATTTTCTTTCTTGATGAACCCACATTAAACTTTGGAAAATGATTTTTTTTTTTTTTGCATTAATCGTCTTAGTGGAACCTACAGTTTTATGCTGCTGCTTCAGATTAAAAAATGTAAAATGCTTGCTGTCATATTACAAACCTTTTCCCAGCCAGATCTAATTTAAATTAACTTAATTTCTGGCATTTGTTGTATTTTGCGATTACATGCAATGGAAGTGAGGTTGATATCAAAAGTTTATTTTACTTGACCAACGAAAATTCTTTTAATAGTGACTGACCGTACATACGATATATTTTTAGAGCTAAAGTGATGATGTTTTCAGTTATGAGTTTGCCAATATTCCGAAAAGAAGTTGCACGTGTTGCGTTCATGCCAGAAGTTTTTTTCGTAAATGTCCTGAAAATACAAGTATTTGCAGCTGGCGATAATCATAGGATTAAACAATGAAGCCATTGAGAAAGAGACCTTGAGCGCCGATGTGGCTCATCTTTTGTTTGAAAAATTTATTCCTGGCTTCCAACACGTCGAAGACTATAATTCACTGCTTATACTGGGATATGATGATTCATTTCAGGCTCCATTTTTACGGGTCTTGATGAATTCACTGAAGGTCAGAAGATTTGAATGCTCAAATAATTTTTGTTGAGATGTATCGGCAAAAATATAGTACGCGGTGTTTTAGGTTGAACAGGCCAACAGCCGTTTTGAAATGTTAATTACGCGTTTGTTAACAGAGAAATACCCAATAAGAAGACGTTTTCTGATTCAGATGTAACTGTGAGTTGATTACTATTGTTTTAGAAGTGGATTTCGATATGAGTTTACAGGGAAAAAGTACGGAATAGTAGTTAATCCCACGACCAAAATATGGAAAACGGGGAGGTGGTGGTAACGATATTCTGTGAGGATTATACACACGGCAATCTTTCCCTGTTGCTCTCATTTACAAAGACTGCTTCCTCAGTAGTCTCCGCAATCTAGATGGCCACTTTATGGACGTGATACCCGGCAGGGTGTGTGCGTGCCGTGTGACATGGTGCAGTTGCCCATCTGTCGTTCTGCGGCGTGTGTGACGTGCAGCGGTCACGATCTGCCGACTACGTGATGAGATGTGGGTCTCAGATTAGCGGATTAGTCCGTGGGAAGGAAGCGAGACGATGTGAACTGCAGATTGGAAAGACGCCGGCCTACCGGACGGGACACGGAGAGGGGTGTAGGCTTACACCTGCTGCGCGGTGCGTATGCAGGGTCCACCGCGCGTCTCACGGAGGAAATTGTTTACTTTCTTTTTCAGTACAGGTGTTACGGATATTTACAATTGGTTGGAAAGTTATTTAAGAGTGAAACTACGTTTTTTGTTTTTTATTTCTAGTTTTTAATTTTTTATTTTAAACGAACTTACTAATTCGCTAAAATTTTGTTGGAGTATGGGCGCAACGAACAAGAATCACAAGAATTGGAATGAAAGTTTTATTACTATTTCATAGAAAGTAAATAACAGAAAAATGAAACGAGAATGCGAAGAAAGCGGCCTACAAAAATAATGTATCACCTTCCACAAGTTCTACTTGGCGTTGAGAATTAAAATATAATCTTCTCGGGTGGTTAGCCTAGTGAACGAGGTGTTTACACACGACATTTCAACGATCAGATTCACTGTCACAATATTCTGGTGAACTCGTCACCCGAGAACATTATATTAATGTATCAGCTGTTGGAGTACTATGACCCTGTTTCTGATTAACAACAGGAGGCGTTAACCGAAAAAGAAACTTTTTTTCGATAAAAAAAATCAGGGCGATGCTGTTCCTGACAAGCATCAGCAGCCATTGTAAAAATACTTCAAACTGATTGACAGGTGTCAGTGAGATAGTCTAAAAGACAAGGGTTGGCTGCCAAGTTTATTACAAAGATTCCGACCACCGTCTTTCGACTTTCGATGCAGGAAAATATTGCTTCCACCATTATAGATCTGTCTGAATAACCTGTGTCGAGAGAGTAGGTGTTGAAGGGATGTATGTATGTACACACTTTGACAATAAATTTGGCCGCCGCTGAAAAATTCTATCACTCATAGTAATGTAATACTGGCAAGCCAGTATTGCGTTACTGTTTCTTAGGAAGACATTGATGTCAGATTTTGCAAAATATGAGTGGTAGAATTTTTCAGCGGCTGCCAAATTTATAGTTAAAGTGTGTACGTTATGTGTTTTTGAAAATGGAGATTAAGGAATCTAACGGAAACAGTTAAGCTATCGTCAACCTCTGCTGATCACTAAAATGGGCGTTGAAAAGAACGAATATACAATCAAATATCTAAGTGAAGGCTTCCGATATATTGACAGGAAATTTAATCGAAAGTAATATGTAAAATACATATAGAAAATCAAATGTAAAATAGTTCTTACTTCAGTTACTATAAGTGTGTTAGGATACATCTAAATTATGACAACCAAAAGTGATTTGTAGATTAGCGTTATTTTAGTTCAGCCAACCACTACAACAGTAAAAAATATCCGATTCCAAATTTTATTTCTTTTTACATAAATCTTTGTAAAATAATTGGTTCTAACAACAAATTTTTAAAGACTATTGATGGAGCAAAAAGAATTCAACGAGAATTTTCGCTGATGCAGTATATATTTGGACCAAAAATACTTCATTCTAAACCCATCCCTTCGTCAAAACGTATGAAATCCAATAACTATAGCTATAAGAGTTTTTGGACTTTGATAACTTCTACGACATTCCATTGATATTTCAGCATATTTATAATTACAAAAAATATTGAATGATTTAATTTAATTGCGCTTCGGTGGCAATTTCCCTACACAACGATTTCTTCTCTTTCATGAAACCGTATACTTAAGCTTTCTACGAATTTCAACTTTAAATTCTTTCAGATTATTATTTTTTTTTTTTGAGGGGGGGGGGGGAAATTACTCATCAAATCTCCTCGTAATTTATTCCAATTCCTGACCACTCTACTTACGAAAGAAAATCTTCTCACACCCTTATGCCTGAAATCGAGTGCCAATTTGTGGTCATCGTCATCGTCATCTTTCTCGCACATATCCTAATTCTTCCTCCAATATCTTTCCACTCCTCATCACCTGCTTCCAATGAATCCCACGACTCTCTTCAATCTCCTCCAATATTACAATGAATATAATATGATGGCATGGTGGCAAAATTATTAATAATCAGACTGATCAAGTAAATATTGAAAATTTAATACTATGACCTATTAAGGCGAAAGTAACAATGAACATTGTTAGAGCTATTTGAAGTTATCCATTTTTCTTATTGCGAAAGTTAGCAAACCATTATGTGCTTGAACAACTTTTATTTTGCCTATTACGACTTTTCGAAGAGACTGTATTTTATTAAGCACTTAGTTACTGTAAATAGAAGAAGAAAACCGAATCAGTTGCCTTATCATTTGCAACGTGAACAACAGGT
Source organism: Vandiemenella viatica (assembly GCA_031002005.1). Taxonomy (NCBI): domain Eukaryota; kingdom Metazoa; phylum Arthropoda; class Insecta; order Orthoptera; family Morabidae; genus Vandiemenella; species Vandiemenella viatica. Next base: position 337,134,618 of record JARYHS010008074.1, on the reverse strand, counting down.
GGATTTCATAAGCCACTCTCTAAGTTCTGCGCCCGGCAATCTAGTATGAAAGAAGCATTTTGGAGCATTTTTTTTTCGTTTCTCTCATATTTCTTCCGAAATGTAGGAAATGCCTTGGAATAAATGTATAAGATTTATTCCGATGCTAATATGTTTTAGCATTTGCGTTTTACTGACACAAACGCCAATCATAATTTTGTGAGGCCACTGAATTCGAGACCTGTCAGAAGAAAAAAAAAGAAGAAGAAGAAGAAGATGAAAACCTTATTATTTTAAATTGTAGATAATGTCGAGTTATTGGTATGTTGAACGCCTTGCTTGTAAGCTTTATATCTATCAATGCTATATCTATCTATTTCAATTGTCATCTGAACAAGTAAATTAGTTTTCAATGCTGAAGATCGACTGATATTTTAATTTTTTTAAAGGCCTGGGCAAACCAACTTGTTTACATGGTGTTAAAAAATTAATCACACATTATTTCAAGAAACAAATGATTTTGACAGTGCTGATTCCAAGCGAACATTGTCAGTAGTACGTGTTTAGAAACCAACCCCTTTCTGAAAATTCTCAAAATAACACTAAAAGTGTGAGAAATGAAGCTAACGCCAACGCAATGCATCACTCACTCATACTAACTGTCTGCTGGGGTTATTCCTTATTATTATGCACATCCATTTCACTTTGTAGAAATGCAGCTATTTTTTTATTTTGTTTTTTCGTATATATTCTATTATTTCGTTCTTTTTTTGTTTCCAGGCCTTATGTGACAAAATAATTCAAATAAATCAACAGCTTTTAAGTCAGTCCTGTAAGTAGCACAACATTTCAAGTACATAACAGACAGTAATCAGAAAAACATTATCTAAATTATATTCTCCAGAAATCCATTTAAATCTGTTTACATCAGAAAGAAATGTTTTCGAAATTAATCATAATATTGATTGTTTGAGTCAATGAATTACTTAACCTTTCTGAATACAGATGGTGAAAATTGTATTTTGGAGTTGGAATATCCTTGAATATTAGCGGAAAGGAGATCAGCCGTATATTGACACCTAAAACTATGATGTTCGTTTCAGAAAGAAAGTTGTGTTGTAAATATACCTTAAAAATTGGAGTGAAGAACAGATTGGTGCCGCTGTGTTCCGAGGTATATAATTCTTGGTGTAGGGACGGAGTGTAAACAAGGGTTTACGCGATACTAATAGGGGGTGGGGGAGGGGATCTGTCTTTCAGAAGGGTGCGCGGAACTACTATACTAAATAAATTAACAGTAATTAATAACTTGTACAATATCACGCTAATTGCCTGTTTAAATAGAAGGTAAACATGGGAAATTAATACTAACCACGGCTCAGCATACGTGATGAAAGCACGCACATACATGAGACGGAATTGTCATTTGGACTGTAAACTATTGGAGTGAAACATTTTTATGCGAACTAGTGGCTTGAAACATCGTCACAGAAGAAAAAAAAATGGTGACGCTTTCCACGCAACTGAATTGAGGACGCCACCGAACCACAAAAGAAATGTTCTACAACAAAGGAAAAGAAAGGACGAACAGATGAAAACTCAAAATATGTGCGCTGTATTTTTATTCATGATAAAAATTATATTTATCTGTGTTATCAGCGAATTTAGTAGGCTATACGATAGTTTCTGTGAATAAAGATGCCGTTCCAACAGTACAAAAATAATTATTAAGAAATTATTATTGACTTATCGTTATTGAAGATTCCATCGTGTTTATTACCTGTATGCGGCTTTTGAATTATCAAAAGATTGGAATATGATATTATTTATTCTGCATTTAGAACCAACCAGCAATGATACAATAGGCCTACTGTAGGGTTTGAGATAATTATTCCCTAAATTCAAATAGGGGCAATTTACAATTAACGAAATACAATATATTATTCAATGATTAATATGACTTTGAGAACTCTGTTAATCGCTTTTTGTGTATATGTTTACCGACGTCTATTTATTAGTACCAATTTCAAGATTCCTTCAAATGGTGATAGTATATCCATTTTACAATGGGGTAACGAAGTGACACATGTTTTATTCTGTTGTTATTTTCTTGAAAATTGTCTCCTAACATATGTGACGACGGTGTGATATCGGTGTGAAAATGAGCGGCAAATCACGCATTCCTTGTATAGTTTGCTTGTAATATTTTGGCACTGACATAACAATAACAAACTCTTTTTCAAGAATTACACCTACGTAAATTTTTAACCACGCAAATATAGGCCAAGCTTACTACAAAGAAACAGTTTTAGAGGAACACCTGGAAAGGTATCAGAGATTAGAGATTCTTCTAAAAAGAGAAAAACTATTCTATAAAAAATTATCGGACTATTGTTACTCAACTATCAGAGAATCGTCAAAATGTAATTTTTGTCACAATTTGAATACATCTTTCTTCTTCTACGGTGTTTAATTACGAAGCGATCACAACTTTGTTTCAAAATACATATACGACAAGGTGGGATTTCAAGGCAAGTAACATGTTAGTTACTCATTTTGTAAAAATTTATGCTAAAAAGAAAATGCCAAAGTTTGAGATTATTTTCTTACCTTAAAAATTCAACTAGAAATTAAAAATTTTGTTTCTGAATTTTTTAAAAGAAAATTAGTAAAATGAAACAAAACGTTCAATTTAAATTAGGTTAATCGTTCTACTGATAGCTTTTCTTTTTTGGACGTCATACTACAATATTAATTTGAGACTGAAGCTATTTTATAGTAGTACCTTATCTTAATAAATTAAATAAATAACACTGCACCTTTTCCAATCAGTTGTTTAAAGATATATTGAAATCTTAGATTAGGACAATAAAAATCAAGAAGGAATTAAGGTGTTTTTTTTTTCAATTTTTTTGTGTGGTCGAATTTTGGTTAGCGAATAATGAACGGGCTGAAATATTAGTAGTAAATTTCATTTGATTAAAATGAAATAAATAAGTTTGATTAGCATTTTATTTCGGTTAAAATTTCAAAATTTACTACATGTTTGTAGTACAAATATTTGTAAATTCAGCCTAATTTTTAAACAGTGACAGTGAAATTTTTAGTAATATTTTTAGTGCAAATTGAATATATGTTGAAATGAGCATAAAATTGTAAGATTTTTATGCAACAAGAATTAATTTTCTTGCATTTAATGTTCACTTTTTACACACTTTGATTAGGGTTTAATATTAAAAACGTTTTTCTGTTTGTGTCACTGGCGTCGATCAAATCGTTGATTTTTTGCAGGCTTATTAGCGGTTCATTTCCTTCTGAGCTTGATTTCAAACGGCCTCACACGACTGGTACATGCTGTTATGTTTGGTTCATTGTATAATTTTCAGTGACCATGTTAGCACAAAATCAAATTACTTCAAATATGTTATTCGTCATCGTGAGTTTAACAATAATGTACTTGATGGTTTTATCTACAAGATCTTGATATAAAGCTACAAAATTTCTTGTGTTTTGATTTAGTTCTACTGTGATTTGACTGTATTATCATACGTCAAATAATTAAATGAATATGCTTATTTTTTTAGTTAAACATTCTAGCAGTGTATTCTTGTCCTAAATCACCAGTTTTTTTTTGTTTTTGCTCACAGTTGTTCCAGCTGATTATTTGTATTGCACACCAGATTTTTTTCTGAAAATTTATGCCAGTACATAAAAAGTTATATTGTTTTGTTTTTAATGTTAAAAACTTGTTATGGTTGGCAATAACTCTACAATTCACTTTGGTTTACTAGAAATGGTTCTGTAATTTTAATTTACTTACAAATTGAACGTGATGACGAAATTTATTGAATAACTACTACTTATGTCTTCGCTCTATTATCAACTAGGGGCATCTACCGTGTTTTAAAGTTTGTATAATAAACTAAACAAAATCTAAAGCCGTATATACCTATTATGTTTTTAGTTTTCCCATAATGAAATAATAATAACAGTACATAAGACATAAACATTCTTGCTTTAACGTTATAATTATCGTTAGGTAATTGTAAAACTATCACTTTTCCCTATAACTTTACACAAAATATTTAACAAATTATTTCCAAAATGCCACTAATTATACGAAGCTGTCGAAATTAGATCTGGTAAAAGTTTTTTCTTTCTCTTTTTACTATTCTTAATATGCGAATGTTTAACCGGCTGACTGAATAGTAAAACAACGTTTTTGAACCGTTTGACGCGAAGGCGTTTTGAAAGAATGAAAGAGAATTATTCGGGTAACGGATTTAACAACTGAACAATAAATTAAAATTTAGGTTAGTGGTATTTTTTACCTATATTTCTAATAGTTATTTCAGCACTAATTTTACGGAATACTATTCTAATACACATTTGGCTGATTAATTTATACAAGAGCGCAGAATTTAGCAAACTGTAACGCAATATGTATTAAACCTGGCGCTTTTTCGGTCATATACTAAGAAGAGAGCAAATAAATATAATATTATGAACTGTCTTTACGTACTGGAAATATTTTTTTACTTGCATATCTAAATTATATCGATAATTCGAAAAAAATTTTCGAGGCTAGTGGAATAAATATGCTACGTATTTAAATTGCAATATGATAAATATTTTGAAGGACTTGACATGATTATAAAAAACCGAGGATATCACTTCTAATGCTGACAGTTGTTGAATACCTGGCCGTCAACTGCAGAATCTCCGCGTGCTATCATTTAAAACAACAGTCTAGTTCTTCTGAAGGAGGATTCTATTTATTTTTATTTTTACAGTGTTGTTAATGGAAGTGGGAAGCGTGTCGACAGTGCCATGTGCCATGGCCCACGTGTAGAGCACGCGCACTAGGCCCAACTGTCACACAGCCGGCGGCATTCAACGCAACTTGAACCGGCGGCTCTCACAAAACTAACTTAAGATGGCTCAAAGACAACAAGTTAATCGCTGACTCGGAGTAACTGATGTTTGTTACTATTATTCTCCAACTGTCGAAGACACGTGGGAGTCACATCATTGAGTTACTAACAATTAATGATAAAATGTCAAAGATACGAATTAGAAATTTGCGATAGCAACTAGTTGGAAGCGTAGAAATTCGTCTTCATATTATCATGAACTGGTTAAATGTTTCAGAACATTACACGAATCGTAACATGACTTAAATTTTTTCTCTTAATATGCAGTGATTTTTTGATTAAAAGAAAGAAAACCAGAGTTATAAAAATTAAATTTTGTCCTCTGAATCGTAGCAAGTATTCAGCGAAAATTTCAGTCTCCTGTTGTGGCAGAAACTACAAAGAATGCAGCGAATTTTTGGAGATCAGTACGTTAATTTAAAACGAAAAATTTTCAAGGGGTAAGAACATTTAAAAAGAAATATCATGAAAGAAATCGCGTTCGCTGAACACGTGTAAATATCAGTGCGTTGCGAAAACTTTTTTCTTATATGACTGATTTAATAATTTAAGTAAAAAACTTGTTTTATTACTATAAATCCTTGCGTTTCCTAAAGCTCGGCAAAATCGTGAGACGAGTAATTCCATTTCTGCAAGCCGAACCTGAGACCGACGAAATACTGCACCAACAGCGGGAAGAGTAAACAGGTCTCGACACACAGATCAGACAAATTTTCCGACGGCGAAACGTAAAAAGAAACTCGACCAGACTGCTGTAAATTAAATCCGTTAAATTAATTAACTCACGAACCCACGGGGGAGGCATCGCTCAGGCTTCGGAACTTTTGTCCGGCCGCCAGACACGATTCAGACGTCGCAACAAAACAAACACTTGTCCCGGCTGTATGGTAGTCCGCTCGTTAATTAGCGGAAGGTTCTCACGTTGCGGCCGGACTCAAAGGCAGCCGCCGAACGGGACCGATAAATCTTAGAGGCCGCCCACGCAGGGGAGATCTGGTACTTACCGCCGTGCGCCGCTGTCGATGGCCCATCCGCGGTGTCTTCAGTTGGTCACCGGGTTTCACTTCCTGCAGTCTGCCATCGCGACCACGCGTGTGGTTACTAGCTTCCGCTCCCTCGGGCGTCGCACTCGAAGATCGGTTGCGTGCAGAGGTGATTTACTAGTCTAGTGTCCAGTCACGGCTTTGTGCGTTACGCATTTGCTGAGTCTTCAAGTGTGAATCCTTTGCAGTTCGCTAGCGGGGTAGTGTAAGAGGGCGGCGAAGGGTTTGGCGCGGCGCACCTGCCGCCTGTCAGGATCAGCTGGGTCTCCAGTCACATGCGCTCGCCGGCGTTGTTTATCCGGCTCGGAGTGGAGGGGTGCCGGGCGAGGGACTGGTGCGGCACACACGTGGAGACTACCTGGCGTCCTTCACATACGCACGAAGCACGCACGGGCGCGGGCGAGCTCCGTCAGGTGGATGGTGCGTTTTGTTTCAGGTTTGTGCGAGGAGTAGATCTACTGTGGCCGGCAAATCGACTCGAAGGCGAGTGCAGTTGCCGCGCGCCGGACGACCAGGGGGTGGGGGGAGAGCGGCAAGCGCCGTGAAGGGGGAGGGGAGGGCCAGGGGCGAGTGGAGCGGAGGGGAGCGGTGGCGGAGGCGGCGGGGGCGGGGGCTGCGGAGGGGTGGCGCACGGCGGCCGTGAGAGAAACCAAGACGCCAAGACGATGGCAGCAAATTACCGGAGCTCTCCTTGCGCTTAGCCCGACTGATAGAGCGTGCTGTCCCTCAGCCACCCCACCGACCCTTCCTCCTCGCCCGTCAACCTACCCCTTCCTCTCCGGTGCTGTGTCTAGAGTATGCGTCCGTCAAGTCGGTGTGTGTGTGTGTGTGTCGGAGCGAACGGCAAGTGCAAAAAGTAAAGGCGTGGTAGCGCTCTATTTGCTGCGGCGATCTACATCCGGCCAAAGAGAGCGGTGCTGGCTCGACTTAACTGGTCGCCTCTCGCTTGTCTGCATCAACTTGCCTGAAACGATAGGCCTTAACACTCGATAAATTACAGTACCTGAACTAGATAAGCAGGAATGAGTAGTTTTGGTAGCTAATGATGAAGTCCAGGCTAAATTACTAGATTTAATATGATTTATTAAACCAAAAACTTTATTTAAATATCTATCCCCCTTACAGATTTTATCGTAGGGCCATTGTCATGTATTAATAAACCGATTAAAATTTCTGAAATCGGTATGCACAAAATACCGCAAGGACAGTAAAACTAACTTAGTCTACAACTCGAAGGTTGGTTGGATCCTTCCGAAGGTGGCATACTAAACCATTGAGTCAGAAGTCAGGCGGCCAGTTCCTTTCCTCGGAGTCCTACAGTTCAGTGTGGAATCCCCACCACGAAACGATCTGGCGTAGCTCATATGACCAAACATAGCTCTTAAAAGTTCGTGACTTCACTGGAGTTTTGATCCGGGAACAGTCCCAGAAATTTTGAAAGGAAACACCTTAATCAATGATCTATCCGAAAACAGTTATTAAAACTCCAATGATAACCTCAGATCCACAGCGCAAAGTTTTAAACTGATGAAATTATTATTCGAATTGTAATTCTTGAGTATTGAATTGTAAGATTTGCGGCAAAAGAAAATCCTGTTTTAGTGTCACTTTCTTTCTTATCTTCACTACATATACCAATATAAATAATTATATATACAATTTTAGTTCATTACGTTAATATTTCACTGATGGCTACAATCTTTCAGATTGATTTGCTGTGTTTCCATCAGAATACCTGAAATCGTAAGCTCTGAGAAGAATATGGACAGAGCTGTTATCTTTACAAGGTAGGAATTATCTCAAGCCGCCACTCTATTCTATCTACTGGCTGGTGTGTGCCTTCAACATAATGCAGTCAAGTATAACCAGTGTACATTTTATTCGTCTGCACCTCCTAAATTTCTGATAGGACTCCGGATAATGGTTATCCGCTGAATTCATCTAGAAGAAGCTGTCGTGTATGAAGCAGAAACAATTGTCACTGCAGCACTCTTAAAAAAAAATTAAGTGGAAACATTTATAATATTGATTGGTGACGGTATGAAAAGAAAAGTCAACGGTGTTTATTTACATATCTCATTACTGTCAATTGAAAGAAACGTCATGTGTTCGGTGTGGCACGGGATGAATTTCCCACTCCCACTTACTTTGCTGCTCGTCAGAATCGTTTTATCATTAAAAAAATAGTATGGAAAAGTTGGGACACAGAATAAGGATAAGGAAATACTGGAAGATAATAAACACACACACACACATAAAATGAAAATTGCAGGCTTGATCCATAACTGGCCGAAGTCGAAAAGCAGAACAAACGGCTGTTAGGAAATAAAAATAGAGAAAAACTTCTTTGTTAATAAATTATCCCATCACTTTCTTAATGCATGACAAAAAAAAAAATCGACGTGGATTTGACTCGTTCCGAACGCGACTATTTACCAACGCTTTCTGCATTTTTGATTCTAATCACGTGATTCACGCTGCATAAAAATGGACATAAACGGTGTTCCAAAGATTTCCTTAGGTTGAAATTTGGTTACTTGGAAAGATATATGTGAAGGGCTTGGATACCTGGCAGCGGGTAGCCTTTTTGGAGTATAGAGAATAAGTAAAGTGATTTTGATAGTTTGATTGACTCAGTACAGAGTCTGAAAGGGAGGCAAAATTATTGCAATTGTCCATTATTCTACTCTAAATGTACTCGCGATTTGGACCAAGCGGAATTTGAAAGTTGTGCTGTTAATTCACAGATAAACTATCAAAGAACTGTTGGCTGGGTAGGAAAAAGCTGAGGAGCAGTAATGATTTTTCCCACTTTTTCTTGAATCTGCTCCTCTCCTTCTACATTTAGGATACATGCAAATGTTTTAAACACACATGTGCGCATCATTTGTTTCTACCACTCCTTCAAAGTTTTACTAATTTTTAAGACTTTATGTGAGACCCACAGCCATACTTCTGTATTGTTTCCCGGCTAGAAAAGGTGTTACCACGGGAGACATGGAACTTGCAGATAAATCTGGTATCATAATTTACCAACAAATGTAAGATTAATTCTATTACCTTTAAGTTAATCTATAAGTGCAACTTGGCTGACATTGGTTAAGAAATAAAACGCTTCAATTCATCCACACTTCGTGATCCCGGAGTAACAGAACAGGTTTTGGGTACCGGTACGGAACGTCCCAAGCACATATGATGTGCACACCGTATGCTGTATACATGTTTTGTCTTTTAGCTTAGCGAAATCATTTTTTCCTTTCATTGATATTATTATGTTTAATTTTATCGATTTGTTAATGTGCGGTATGGTTTTCTTGTTTAGAGATTGTATAATCATTGTTTATTATAAGATTTTTTTTTTAAAATCAGTTTGAGTACTTCAAACGTTACGTCTTTTACGAATCCAAATCTCCACAAGTGTTTCCGAGTTGTAACAAAATTAAAATTAAATTAAATTTGGTACGATATCAGGTCGATTCTTCATCTCCCTTCATTTCGATGTATTATATCTTGCTTATTGCATTCGTAGTTCTTATTAAAGATTTTAGGTATTTTTTTTTTCCTTTTAAGACATATCTGTAAACTTCCACTAAGTATTTACAATTAACGCATTGTTGAGTAACGTATTGATAATGTCTGGATTATTTAATTTATGAGCTAAGTAGTGTCTGTTCTTGAAGATTCCTTTGGCAATATACACTACTACTAATTCTCGTTTCGGAAAAAAAAATTACGGGTAATTAACCTGACGTTCACCAGGGACAAAACCTTGATTCATTCATTTGAAATACTATAGGGTACTGAGAGGTTCCTCGTAAAACTACAGGCTTCGTTTTCTCGGTAGGAGACCGGGTTAAGGTAGAGTAGCCACAGCAGAGGCGGATAGTGTGGCCGAATCCTTCGGGGATATCCCGAAAAACTCTGCCATACTTCTTTACATTACTTACTTATTTAATAACCAAGCAACGATACTGACGGGTCTGTGATTGACGTACGGGCCTAACATTCGAGCGAATGTGGGTTCGGTGCGTGGTCCGGCCATCGTCATTTCAGTTTTCGATGAATTCCTACAGTCAGTCCAACCCGATGATTTGATGTTTCCTTTATAAATTACGGAGAAGCTTTCCTTACACAAGATTCCTTCCCGGCGTCAAATAAAAAAATAAATGAAAAAAAAAACCCAGAAATGTTGTAGATTATTATTCGCAAGAAAATCCGATTTATAGCCATGTGTTCGACTTCTTTGAATTATCTTTTTATTCCCCCTCGTAAATAGAAAATGAATCCATATTATTCTCTTCTTAAGAAGTAAAACTACAACTACTGACCGAAGCCGGAATGATGTTAAAGGCAGAATAGTTCTTTTGAAGACAGACTTCTTTAAAAATAGAAATCATTTAGTTTCAGATACTGATCCACGACTCATAAACAGATTTTTAAAATTGTTGATTTAGCAGTGAAGTTTATTGTAGTCTAACATGGACTTTAAGAATAGCAGAAAGAAGGAAAAGTGTAGCATTTGAAATGTAGTGGCATAGAAGGGTGCTGTAAATTTAATGGACAGATTAATTACAAAATCAACGTACAATACCTTTTTTTATAACTGGGAGTAAAATATGTTATGGTTACTTATTATTTTCGTTCCGTCCAGTCTAGCCACATTCTGAATGTTACAATTATCCGACTGGAAACAAGCAATAGTTTCTATGCACGTTAACGGCTGGTTTTTGATAGTTACTAAGTATTTATATATATAAAAAAATGAAAAAAATACTCTATTTCAAGAATATGTCTTCATCGTATATCTACAAGAACTAAATTAATATACGATAGCATAATAATGCCAAATGGAAGCTTGATTTAATTAGTAATTCCATGTTATAACATACGGAATGGAAAAACCAAATTACCACAGCCACACTACGCGTCTGGTGGGGGAGCGGTCGGTTCCTTGCTCCTAGTCTATTCCCACCTCTACTGACCTCGAAGTCGACGAGGCGTAAAAAGAATTTAAGAAATAAAATTAGAAAACGTAACATCTGGTGATAAGAGTCAAGCTGAGATAATTTCCGTCTCTGGCATAGATGGACCTACAGTTTAACGTGGAACCTGAATTACATAGTGTCGTGCTTTGACGGAGGTGAAATCAAGATTAGTGCCTGACCCTGTTTGAACAGCGGACTTCTAGTCATGAAGGTGGTTGCCGTGCCTTCTAAGCTATCAGACTGCTGACAGCACACCTGCGCACAGCGTTGTTTGAATACTCTGAATTAGAAGCGAATTTGATGTATTCATTTAGCAATTGTTAGAGATGGTAGATACTGGAGTCTTAAGATGGTTTGTTAATGTTTTTACAAGCTGGTTCGGGAAAGATGTTGATTCTGTATCATTCTCGTTTGAGAAATTAATATAATGGCTACTTTACACCTTTTGTCAGCTAATTCATTAAAAAATTCTGATCGAAATTGATCTTGTGTTTATTACGTTGTTAACAAATTTTCATTTGTGATTAAAGGTCTTCGAATTAATGTTTAGTCCAGACGTATCTTTATTGCCTGACACACTCGAAGGTTTCCCCAGTTGTTATCTTTCTGAAAGGTTGATGTTACAACAGACCTCTCATTATTATTAGTGCCATGGATTCCATTATGCTAAAGCGAATAATTAGCCGATATCTCGTGCTGACGCAGCACTAAACGAGAAGTCGATCAGAAATAGGGTCTTTCCTTACACCTGCTAACATGGGACCTGCCTTCACACAGGATTAATTAAGTGGAGGAGAAGAAGGATGAGGCGAAAATATTGTTACTATCAACTGTTTCTTCTTAACCCTGCTTTTATTCTTGTAGCCATATAATTACGTTACATTTTCGCACTAGCTTAAATGCTCGTCAAATATGAGGCGTTGAACGGAGTGATCTGACAAATCATTTTTTTTTCATTTGCTTAATTAAATACGATAATTATTAAATAACTATCAGAACCAAGATTTTGTAATGTTGTGCATATTTCGATTGTAGTTTACATCGCGATAAAGCTAGAACTACTTACATGCGTCTGAAGTAATAACATCAGTAATATTGCATCAGTGAAAGCAAAGCAAAATAGATATTAACAACTTACGATGTGCGGCGTAAAATGAGTATTAATCCTGGTCCAGGCCGCATAGATCGTGATTAATATGTAACTACTACCATGCGCATGAACTATTGTTTTCAGTCACATGGCGCTCAGGAAAACAAATGATTATTATTATATATCAAAAAAAACTGAAGTTGATCATTCTGTCTGCTGCAATGTCAAATGGCAGTTCTCATTCAATCTAATCGAAACTTCAGAAAATTACGGCTTTTAACTTAAATATCTATGGGCAAAGAATTTAATTAAAACTTCTACGTCGAACGAACAAATAAATAAAAAGCGACTAATAATTAATGTGTTGTTTTAAACGCAATACATAATTTTATTTCAGTGTTTTGACAACATATTTCTTCGCGAATGGTAACTAAATGGAATAACGTGCATAACTTTGAGTTGGTAGTAACATCTCTTACCGTTGTTAGATCATCAAGGAACGCCTGGTGCGTGACGTCACAGCGTGACAGACACCACGACACCATATTTGTTTCGAACGCTGTTAATAACACAGTGACATGTGGAGTGTAATTTTCATGTTTGTTTCAAATTTTTCTATGGAATATAGCAGCAAATGAAATTTGTAATAACTTATGTTATAACTATTATGATATGAAGTAGTAATATTCGTCCTGCCGTTGTATATAAAAACCTGGAATAAAAGGAACAAATTTGTACGTTTTTTCTGCTTTCAAACTGCGATCTAAACCAAATCTTTCGTACTTTTCAGCCATTATTACTTATACCATTTCGTTCATCTATAAACATTCGTAAACAATTAATTTTTTCAACATTACCAATTGAACAGTCGTTACCATCTTGTTCAACAGTTGTTTATCGGGTAGCACATTTTGACAAGCCTAGATTACGAAACTTTTTCGTATTATTATAATAATTTTTTTTTTTCAAAGTAATAAAGAATTTCATTTAGTTTCTAAAGTTTGGAGCATATTTCCTTGATGTTTCTTTCTACCCTATTACAAAAAAAAAAAAAAAAAAAAAAAAAAAAAAAAATATTCTCTTTTTTCCTCCATCTAATGTCAATCACGAATGAATGGGATTTTCAGAGTCATTTAAAACTCATCAACTCTTAAGGATGTAATGGTTTAATCCACGGATGTTTCCATCCCATATTGGTTATCCATTTTTTGAGGCGGGGAGGAAGCTGAATGTTACCATATGCCTACGAAACGTTTATTTTTTGTTTGCTAAATGAATAGTTTATGAGGTGGAAGTTGAGTGCCGTCCCAGCATTCGGCTAGGTGATTGCTGGAAACCGCCTAAAAACCGCAGTCAGGACAGCTGGTACGTGGCGCCCTGGTGTTGGAACCGATCCCTTTGTATCTCCAGTGTGGTGGCCTTTTAACGCGTGCAGCTAAATTGGCCCGTAAATTTTTTTTTTATACCGATAATTTTTTTAAAGGACGTTCATCCATACGTTAGACTACGAATCTCCCGGATACTGAACAAAGTTAAAGGCTATGTTTGTAGCAAAAAAAGCTGACATTTATTTTTTTTAAGCATTGTATGGTCACTTACCTTGACACACACTCTTGGGAAAGTCTGGACGTATGTAAACGTAATTAATGAACTTATGTATTTATTAGCCCCATTTTTATTTACGAATTTGTAGCTGCGATCATGTGGCATAGCAAGAACGAGAACTGGGAAAAAAGGTTGGAAATATGACAATGCGTTAAAATTAGTGTACAGTATGAAAGGAACAAAGTATTCAGCTAATTTGTACCTCAAATAATAAAACAGAAAATAAGGCACATTTACTGTCGCATTTATATTAATAGCTCATAAAATAATACGTTAAAGCGTAATTTCATTCAGCTTGTTTTTATGACTGTATTCACATTACATAAGAACAATCTGTGTTGAAAGCATTGTCGTGCTAAAACGCATTTCATTCGCTACGTAGTGTTGGAATGGGATTACTTTAAAAAATGGAATAATGACCAGAAAGACCCAGATGCGTTCGTGTTACAGCAGTGATAATTAAGCGCGTGTAAAAGAGTGATTTGCATGAACAGATGCCCTAAGGCGTTGAGTTAGCTGCTAATGAAACCTGTGAGAAACAGCTGGTGTGAAAGCGGAAACACGCTACACAATGAGAAAAATCGACCTGTTTTATCAGTGATGAATTACCATTGCATATGCCTCATTATGTTCTAACATTTTTGCAATATATTTCTCCTGCTTCTTCTTCACCGCCTTTTCCCAATATTTTTGAGTCGGCTGTCTTCGATGAGTTTTAATCAACGTTGGCGTCGTCAAATTTGGAGCTATGGTTATGCGGCCGCATGGCCTTCATGATGCAAAGCATTTTATACCTACTGCCAGTTCGTACTAAGTGATAATAGAGAAAATTAAGTATTGCCAGTTATTTATGAAGCGTCGTCTAGGTTCATCATCATCTTCATCATCATTCTTAACAGTTTCCAGTCTCTGGCCGGGTCTGTGTTATGCACAAGCCTCTCCATTTGCTTCTTTCATCCCACCACCTCTCTGTCACCACTTTGTTCCAGTCCTCTCCTCTCTTCCGTACACACTCCTCCAGTCCTTTCAGCCATCCATCTCTTGGTCTTCCTCTGGGTCGTTTACCACGCATCTTAATTTCGTGGATTTTTCTTGGGATTCTGTGAGTTTCCATTCTCTTTACATGTCCATACCATCTCAGTCTGGTCCTCTCTATCCTTTCCTGTAGGGGTTCCTCTTTTATGGTGCGTCTAATCACTTCATTCCTTATTCTGTCCATTTTAGTAACTCCCATTTTACCACTAAAAAACTTCATTTCACTTGCTTTTACTCTGCTGATGTTCCGCTTTTTCATTGTCCACGTTTCAACAGCATAAGTCAAGATAGGCACATAGTACCTATGATAGATTACTATCTTGCTTCTCTGTGCCATCTCTTTATTCCATATCAGGCTTCTAATGCTCCTTAGAAACGCCTCTGCTTGTCTTCCTCTTTCACTTAACTCGCCATCATTTCCTCCACATTCCTCTAATACACTCCCCAGGTAGTTGAACCTGTTTACCTTCTTTAGTTGTTCCCTTGCCATCACAATTCCCTGGGTTAAACTATTCTTCTTTCTGATTGTTACCATGTACTCACATTTCTTTACGTTAAAGTTCAGCCCTCACTCCTGCACACTGTCTGTCCAAACATCCAACTGTCGGTGCATTTCCTCTTCATCACCTCCCCAGATCATCAGATCGTCCGCAAAAGCCATCACCATGTTTTCCTCCCCCATCCTCACAGCCACCTTCTACATTATTTCATCCATGATTACAATGAAGAGTAGTGATGGTAGGGCACTTGTTTGTTTTAGTACATTCCTTTGTTCCAGCCAATCTGATATTCCTTCTCCTATTTTTACATAGCTCACACTCTCCTGATGGTTCGTCTAGGTTCTGCTTTGCAAAATGTATAGTTTATGATGCGGAGATTGGGGAACCTCCCGGCACTCGCCTTGATGTCTGCGGAAAACCACCAAAAAACCGCAGTCAGCACGGCGGGGACCTGGGCTCATACCACGTCCGTTGTACTTACCTCCCCGAGCCAGTGGGGAGCGCCTCAACGCATTTTTATATTTTTTTTATTTTTAAAAGATGGCTTTCATTTTTTTTTTTCCCATCTCAGCCATCTGTAAGTTTATCGTTGTTTATTCGAATTTTGTCTGTACTATATTATCGTTTACTCATTGCGGACAACACAGGACGGACATAACACCCATGCCCTCGGCCGGATTCGAACCGGCGACCCTGGCAACGCGAGGCAAGCTCGCTAGCCGCTACGCTACCAGGGCCGGCAACGCATTGAGCCACACTGAAGGGTTTTTGTAATATACTTCTCTGATTCATTAAACTATTTAAACTTACTAGAGTGGGAAATATCTGTTTACAGGATAAGGTTTTAAAATGATCTCTTAAAAAAAATATGAACACCCGACCCACTTGTAGACAAATTAATCGAGGTTGAATGTACTTGTAGGAGAAGAAATCTAAGCTCTAATCTATTCATCAGTTGTGTTGCCAGTATAGTGTTATGGAGTACACTTCACTCTGGTGGGTGAGCACCAGCAAGTAGGTGGACATTCCAGAGAGGGCTCTGGTCAAGGTGGAGTGAGATATGTACAGTATGGGTGACGGAAATAGACAGTTACTGCCATCTACTGAGAGACGACTAAAACACGATTTTTGTTTCGTGTTTCACCAACGGTGAGTACTGGATGGAGACATCCGATTGGTTTCCATTTTCCCCTAAAAGACCCTAAAGCGTGAGTGCCTGGTGAAACATAGGTACTTGTTCTCAAGGACTGGAGAAGAGCAGATCTGAGTGGATATGCCAACATGTCGGGATGAAGAGTGGTGGTTTTAAAAGTATCTTCCTCCAGAAGCAGTTATGAGTATTTGCAGTTGTGAACACCACCGTCGCCAGTAGGTTGTCTTAGATGAGGAAAAAGTGTCAACTACTGTTGTTTAACGTCAGTGGCCTGAGAAAGCTGCTCCATGATTCGTGCAGTGCTACAAGTCGCCAAGAAACTGGTAATGTACCCATTTAGTTCATAGACTTCATTGTTTTCACGCAAACACGTCCCAAAGCGACCCTACAGAGAAATCTGTCGAGATAAGACGACTCATGTTAGAACTTTAGAAGATTCAATTGAGTTAGGGAGGTCGGGTGTTTTAAAGTCCCATGCTGATGGTTTTTGACGTACGTTGCCATTTTACGAGATAATTCATAGTGATTAATTATGTGTAAATATTATACCCCACTCATTTCTTCACATTTTTGTTTTGATATAAATAATTGAGAGTTCTGGTAGCTCAGTGGCTAAGGCGCTTGCTTTCAAAACGTTCGCTACTCTTGCCCCGGGCACGAATCCCGGCAGGCACAGGAATTTTTATAGTTGTGTTTAATCATATGAGCTATGTCAGGACGCTCCGTGGTTCGGATTCCACGTTAAACTGTAGGTCCCAGAGGAAAGGAACTGGCCGTCCTACCTCTGACACAATGGCTTAGTATGCCTCCTTCGGGAGGATCCAAACAACCTTCGGGTTGTGGACTAAGTTAAGTTTTTATAAATAATTATGTAAATTGTTGATGTGATAGTTAATTTGTATTAATTCAATAAATATTAAAAAAGTTTGTAAATGTAATCTCAATGTTAACAACGCGATTTTATGCAATCAGTACTGCCAAAAATTAATATTAAATCATTTTGTAATTTATAATGAACAGAAGTATAATAAATGACGTGACCCTCAAGGAAGGAACGTGACACCAGAGATCCACAGCCACGCAGTTCTGGCTGAATTTATCACAGAGCCATTAGTAATTGGGTTTCATTTTTACAGGTACAAGAACACTTATCAAATACCTGTTACACTCTTATTGCTTCTTTGTATATCGCTGAATCACGTATTAACCTACAGCTCTACAATCGAGAACAGTATTCGTTGACAATGAGATCTCCATACCTTTAGATGGGTCAACGAGGCTTAGTAGCTTTTAAAGAATGTCTTCCCTGTGTTTTAGAATAGAACGCGACAAATAGTAAAATGTAAAAGTTCGTTCACATTATCAAATTTATCGTCCTAATAAGATTGACCTAAAACAAAATCAGTGCGCGAAACATATTAAATACACACCTTCAGCTATGGATGCAATAAGCACCATGGCTTGTTCTGTATCCATCACTCACACAATGTACGACCGCTGCATGTGAGTGATAACACAAACAGAGGCATCAGAGCCATTTACGAGTCAACTGCAATAGTTTTTTATTTTATTTTTTTATTTTTTGGATGATTTAAGTAATTATACATTTCTAGCCTTTTATATTTTACAACTCGTTTCTTCTAGAAAAAAGCCTTTAATGAATTTAGATAAATATCTTGCTTTAGTTTTAGGTGTGTAATATGTCAGTATAAACTGAAGAAAGAAATTTTGTACACTTGATTGTTTATATTTCTTACAAGTAGATGATATGTAGTACATATCAATTGTTTTATGGAGAGTCAATCTCCATCACTAAAAACAAAAAATATTGTGAGGCCGTAGACTAAATACGCCGTATTTTGTGGTGAAAAAGAAAATTGCTTTCCTGAACTGCAATATTTGCTGAAGTCAGTAGCACCTGGAATTCAGAATCAACAGCCACCTTGTTATTTGATAGTGCAATCTTTAAGGCGCTTAGTTACGATCTAAAGGTCTCCGATTCGATCCCTACCTGAAATTATATTTTTTCGGTGGAATAAAATAATAAGTAAATAAAGAATGATGCTTACTCTAAGTTTGCAATGTTACAATTAAAATAGTGTATTTAAAATAAACATTGAATTTGAAAGCAATTACGCGTTCTCCAAACTTGTGTATAATTGATTATAAAACTCAAATAAATTTATGTTAAGATTTCTTTAGATACATTGCTGGCTGCAGAAATATTTATGATGTCACGATTGTAAAACGCCTGTACACAAAATCTAAAATGTCAATTTCATGTCTGATTCTTCTACTTCATTAGATACATATCACCTTGCAAAATACCAACAGGATAATATTACAACCAACTTCACTAACTTTTATCGGAGCTAACTGAAACAAAAATTGTTTTCTTAATTCCCGTCCATTTGAAATTTTACATCAGCACTGCAATAGAAATTTTTTAATGTCTTTATTACTTTATTTAAAATAATAATAATAATAATAATCCTGCCGGAAGCGAACTGCAGACATTCAGACTCATCACCACAAGCCATTACGATTGAGCAAATAAAAAGAGTTCTGCAACAATTTCTTTCCAGTACTAGTCCGTTGAACAAACTGCAATTCAGGAATATTTATTTTTCTCACGCAAGATTGCTTGCTGATAATATAATGCTAAACAATACGATTACAACGGGAGAAGACTGTGAACAGCTGCAGGAGGATCTGGGCAGGATATCTAGAAGGTTAGGTCAACATTGAATGAATATAGATCTCAAGAATCAGCTGATTAGATACAAACATGAATTAATAAAGGTTATTTATTATTACTGGTGGAGGAAATGATGGTTGAAGAGGTTAAGTCTAAATGTCTTGGCATAATATTTGAGCGTAAAATAAATTGGGCAGGTCATATTTGGCAGGTAGTAGGCGAAGAGACGCCGGAAAGGTCTGGGATGTTTAGTTTGTTTTTCTGGAGATGCGAACCGAGCCAGGAGGGATACCCAGCAGCCAAAAATCTCCATATCAGATAGTTTTGTCACTTTGCTCATAACACCATTACATCTCTTTATGTATGTACAGTACGTAGATGGGCGGAATGTGAAAAGTATACTCAGCCCGGTGGGCGAACGGTAATGATCGAGATCTGGCAATTGGGAGAACACGGAGTTTCGAAGGTTTACCGAAATAACTCTAGGCGAATGCTGGGACGGATCGTTGAAAAGGATGTGAATAAATATTTCCCATTCGTTGACCCCAGTCCTCAACCACCTCCTCGTCGACGATGCGTAAAGCCCTAACAAAACAAACTATAAAATATCGCTATTGAAAATATGTAGCATTTCTTGACTGAATAAGAATTGATACAGGAGTTAAAAAAAAAAAAAAGTCAGGGACTTGTTTGTATATTGATGTGATTTTAACGGCAAATGTCCATCATTTTCATCTACTTAGAAAGCAATGTTTTTTTTTTTTTTTTTTTTTTTTTTTTTTTTTAAAAAGGATATTACGTGTATGTTGGCATTATATAAAAGGATCTAATAATGATTTATGTAGTTCCTACTACAGCAATTAGTCCCTTGCTGAAAACTTACTCATGCAATAGAAAATGTTAAATGAAATTGATGAAAAAGATCTCTTCCTTGATGAAGCAGTAAATAAGAGACGTTAACACCTACAACAAATATTTACCGTACAAATTAACTTCAGATTAAGGCAACATTAAACGGCTCATTAAGAACACGATGCTGCCAACTGGAGAAAAAGTTTGGTGTAACGGGTCTGTCTAATTCAGGCTGGTCAGCACTGTGTTCCAGCGTATTTCTTGTATCCTCATTGCTCGAATTGTTGATTAATCGTGTACTACTACTATGACAGTCATGGGTTTATATATCACAAAAGCGAGTTTAAGAATATTTTAAATAAATGACTTAGTTTTTAAATAAATCAAATGTAGTTGTTTTTGAGGAAATGTTTATTGTTGTTGTGTTGATATTTCGTACTCAGCCATTTATTATTTGAACAAGGAAGTGTGGACATATGGCCTACAAAATATAGTCCTAATTAATTTCTTTTGATTCGTAGTGAAAAATGTAATCAATAACATTCTAATTGCTGGCCATTCTTTACATGCCTATGAAATCTCTGCAAATGATTAAAACTAAATAAACAAATAACAGAACAAGTGCGAATGTTTTGACGATACCACCATAAATTAGTTGCTTCTGGTGTCGTATCTACTTATTGAGTATGAAGTTATTAAGTTAAGAATCTCCTCACATCATAGATAATCCATCCAATTACAAACAAGAATGTAAAATTACTACGGAGAGCTGTCTTATAAAAACATTGTTCCAAAAATCAATTGATTCATATTTGTTTTATAATCCAGGATTACTGCAATATCGACTTATGATTTCATCAGCTATATACCGAATTCAAAGGAAGATCGCCTTTTGTATGGAATCCTACATCCTTCCATTTAATTAATATTCGGATATTGGATACCCAGCAGATGTTCCACATATCTGACCGTTTCAGCGTGCATTTGTAAAGTAGTTGGCTCGAAGTTCAACTTACGATAATCACACGGTAACTAAAATAAATTGAGGCACCACAGGGGCCTGTCAGTTTGACTATTGTAATTTAATATTTAATTTTTAATATACATTTAAGATGACATTAATTAGTTTATTGTTAGTAAAAAATATTTATTTACTAGTTGCAAGGCCGTAATTTCGTTTTGGCTGCGATCTCAACACTAGAAAGTTTCCGTTATCAGGGTCTAATGTCATGACAGCTGGATCCAGTCTGGTTTAAAGTACGAACTTGACTTGTAATTGACCCTAGGAGTTCACTCAGCAAAATTTAAGGCATTTCCGTTAAGTATGAAGGGACTTGGAAGTAATAAAGGCAGAGGTTTCGGCTGAATGAGACTGCGCAACGTATAGTAAAAAGGTGAAAAGTCATGAACACGTGAAGCGATCTGGTTAAAATACGAACTTAACCTGTCTTTAACCCTTTGGGTTCACTCTGCAATATACGAACTATTGAATTTGAAGTGACTTGAAAGTAATAAACACAGAGACTATTACACAAAATAGTGAAGGGTCGAAGGTCAGAATGAATAGAGATAGATTTACACGGACAGAAACGGTGTAACTGTGTAAGAGATTATTAATAGAACTTCAATTAGTCATCACATTATTTTAAAAGACTTTTAGGATAACATCAACTACAAGGTTGGACATTTTCCTCAAGTTTCATTCAACGCCATGGACTTTGTTCGTGAAAATTGAGAGTGTTCTGCTGTTTCAAGTAAGATCACAATGGTTAGTTCTGGGAGCTGACGGTACTAAAGTATGATTTCTTTCGAAGAAATCCAGATGAAGTTTCTCTGTTTGTTTCTGTATTCGTTGCTTTTCCAACCGTACAAGATTCTCTAGCCAACTTGGGATGTTAAGTCAAGCAGCAAAACTGCTGAACAATGTTTGATGATTCTCCTCCTACACTCGAAAGTAATTCAATGTATCTTTCTTCCGTTGACTATAGCTATACAGACATGTGTTTGCTGTCCTCGCTTTGAGGGATCACTACTTCAAATTAGGACCAGTAAAAAACCGTTTTTTATTTAAATATTACTTTAGTACATTAGAAATAATTTTTGTGATTGTAATTTATTAGTCTCAATAAAGTTCGGAGATTGTTATTTAGTCCATACAATAATAAGAATTGCAAATTGCTTTTCACCGAAATCCGAATTATACACACACTTACGAACACGTAGGTACCTTAATTTGTAATTTTTTTTGTGATGTGCTCATTCTTTCATTCAGTACTGTAAGAAAGATGGGAAAAAATTGCTGCAGATTCATTTCGATGTAAAAAAAAGTCGAGGTGAAGTTTTTACCAACGCCAAAGCTGCCTAACCAATTTTGGAGATGGGTCACAATTTAGATTTTAAGCTAGACTGCGGGAAATAATTTCGATTCTGAGTTAGCCTGCTGGCCACATAATACTTGCCTATAATTACAATAGGTATTTAAATATAACAAAGATATAAGTAAAATAGTTTAAACCAATATTGAGACCTTTGCAGAAGTATTTTTTTTAGTTATAATCAAAAAGTAAAAAACATCAATGAGACCTTTGCAGAGGTTTTGGAGCTAGCATACATTAGACCGCTGCTGTTGGCGGGAAAATTCAAATGCGCTGGCGTGCCAATTCGTACCGGCGCGAGGGCCTGGGGTTGGGCATCCTTGACCTACACAAATACAAGAGAATGCTTTTGAGCGAGATGTGGGCTATCAACACAATTATTTAAACACAAACTTTAGCAACACTTCTATATCAGTTAAACAATTATCTATTTGGCAACATTTCACAGGTTTATAGATGCAGTGAGTACAAATAACTCTTTCGCTCGTTACGTATCACGAAGCTATAGGGGCTATACAAGTCGGCATGTCTCTTAAGTACTTCCATGCACACAACCACTTTACCAGTTAGGCGGAGAACGGAAAAGCAAAAGAATATAACTTTTTACACATTGGAACACTTTCTTTTCATTCATATAGCCTTCACGACGCTGATGTCCCGTTCTTCTGTAAATAATGCTTGGTTTCGCTTTTTCTGTTAAATGGAATTCGCTCTGTTGTTTATGTTCGTATTTGTTAAATGTCACGAGTCACGTCTCTTCAAGCTGTGATAGCTTCATACGAACTATCATATTTATTGAATTATCCTATTATACACAAGATGCGGTCAGCAATAGTCAAGCAGTGGATGATCCGACTATTACTCTTCTAACAGCGAGGTCTTTAGAGACGGGAAAGGATGGGGGGCAAGGAATGGGAAAGAATTCGGCCATGGATTTTGAAAGAAGCATCCCGGCATTTGCCTGGAATGATTTGGTAAACCATGGAAAACCCAAATCTGGATGCCCGGACGGGGATTCGAGCCGCTATCATCCCGAATAAGAGGATAACCGTTGCACCACCACTCTCGGTAAGATCCAAATAACGGTGGAACAAATATTTTTTTTTTCGTATTTTTACTACTTGAAGTAAAACACAAGAAACGTAATTACTGCTCTTTGTATGACTGAAATAGTTGAATGCAATCAAACAAACATAATTACTCCTCGTTGTATGACGGAGACAGATGAATGCAATCAAGGGGGAAAAAAAAACAAACAGAAAAAGTGAAATAAACGGAATTTTCTTTCAAAGTATACGATCAGCCCTACTTTATATACTCTTTCTGACTGTATCGAATAGTGACTTTATTTCCTCGGAACATGGTTTGTGATAAAATTATAAAAGGACCACATAATCTTTTTTCAAGTGGCACGATCATGCAATGGAACACAATGAATTATATGAAGAAATATTAATTTACTCCTGTTGTACATAACCATCATGATTAAACGATTTCTTCTGCCAGCTGTAGAAAGAAAATTATATGCGTTATTCAAGATAGCCAGAAGCAAGAGATCAGTGTGAAGCTTACACGGTTCATACTTATATATCAACAGTCACTACCTACCCTTCGGTTATACCACCCTGTTTGAAATTCTTGCTAGAAATGACTCATAGCATCAAAAATTATAATAAAACAGATTGTTCATTGTTTTTGGTTGTTAAATACATAAACAGAACTAATCATCACCCATAAATATTGGTCAGAAAGGATCTGTTTTCTTCCACCATCACCAGTGGTGTGGTTAATATCATAACTACTTGTGCTTCAGTGTCTTCCAGTGTTACCATCCACAATATTAATTTTGTAACCGAGACAGCTTTTTTGCCTTCATCCTAAGATGTAAGCTGACGCAAACAAAGTCCTTTCTTCTCACGGAGGATATCCTTGTTTTAAACTATGGTGCTTGAGTTAATATGAGACAGAAGATTAGTCCTATACTTTCCTCGCAAACATGCACTGGCCAAATGTAGGATCTTCATTCACGATTAGATGTTTAGGTGCGATGTTAAATGGTGCATGGGAAATGCAACGATACAAATACAGCCTTACCAGTGTGGGTAATTCATCAGCAGACTGTTTATGAAACGTAATTATCATATTATTTAAAACTGATATTTGAAGATAATTTTACTGAGATTTGCTTATCCTAGGAAGCTCTGATCTTGCAACAATGCACCTTTTTCTCTTCACTTGTGCTAGAAGAGCCTTGTGCTGTTATAACACAGTCTCGCTTCATTGGGTCCCGGATAACATAGTAATGTCTACGGTTCCGGCTGATCACTGAAAAATATAGGTGAAGTCTATACTGCAAAGTGGATCTCGGCCGGTTGGCTAACCGCAGATTGCTTCCTGCCGCCAACGCCTTCCTAGCTACCTGCTCGCAACCACTCCTTAGACACTATGCCACTGGGCATTCGCAACGGATTCACAGATTTCCCCACGACATATCCCTCCTTCAGTGCAGAAGCCTTACCGTAATGGATAATTATTTACGAATAACGATGGTGTGGGAAAAAAACATATTTCTCACCTCAATTTGCGAAAAATCCTGTAACCAGAAGTAGAAAGCAAAGCGCAATTCCATGCTCATAACATTTGTGTGGTATTTTCATTAAATATTGTGCCCTTGATATCATCTCGCGTATTTTCCACACCAACAAGGTCATTTGACTTAAAAGTGTCACTTGAGACAGAGATCATATATTTCACTAAAACTATACTAAGGGTACTCCCAGAACCTATCCCAAGCCCTATTTCCCGCTGTTACCCAACGGATCTCGTACTTAAACAAAACTCTCTTGCCATCATCCACCCTCCACATAACAACGGTCGCTCGTCACCTACGAAAACCAACCATAGACCTTTCTTTGTCAGCCAATTCTCTCTTGGATTCGAGTCCATCAATCAAATCTTGCGACAGACGTGTGACTTCTTTCCCTCCTTTCCAGAAATGTGCACCCTTCTACCCAGAATTCTACCCACTGTCCCACGTAAACGTTTTAGCAGACTGCTCAATCTCAAGAACATCTTGGTCCACAAATACCCTCTGTCATATGGATCTTTTCCGTGCAATCTACCTCGCTGAAAAACCTGCAGCATGACTCAGTATACTACTATATTCCAACCCTACCACAGGGGAAACCTTCCCCATCGTTGGACACGCCACACGTACAACAACTCACTTCATATACCAACTAACCCTCAGTCACTGTACGAGTTCCAAATATAGCCACACTACACAGCAACTCTCAGTCATAATGAATGGCCACAGACAAACAGTCCGCACCCGCAACTTATATCTTCCAGTACCTGAACATGCCAATTGCCAACGATTCCAACAACCTCGACTGTTTTTCTGGGAGAACAATCAGAGTTTTCCACAATCGCACGGTAGCATCACTGCATCAGAGTTCCGGGGATGGGATCTTGCGTATCAGAATATCCTGGACACCAGACACCCCCCTCCCCATCTGTCCTCAGCCACCGATGATATCCTACCGCCTAACCCATCACTTATTATTTTTATTCGTATGTTTTTTGTTATTTACTTTTCTTATTTTAAAAAATCAGATGTATGTAATGTCACTAATAATGAGATGGTTCAGCATTTTACTGGGAAGCAGATGTTCCGGCTGACAAAGACATGTATTACGGTAAGAGTAGATAATTATCAAAGCTATGCACACTCCTTTCTTCTTCATCTTGTACACGACAAAACACGACGACACTAACATTCACTCAGTTATCTACGCTTCTTGAAGAACATTGCAACAGCTGGAGAAAAGTAATTAACTGTCCTACAACTGAAATCAATTGACTGAATATATCTCCGTCAGTTATGCTTGCAATATAACTCAAAGCTAAATGTTTATAGACGAGAATAAAGTTATAATTGTGCGGAATCAAATCCTTTGTCAGTTTTAACGACAAAAGAGGATATTCATTTGTCAGTTGAACTGTTGTCATAAGTCGAACAGAGACACTGTAAGGTGATGTACTCAGCAAAGAAATAATTCAGTACAAATGAACCTCTTTATAGCAATGGTTTTTTAAAAATATTATTACATGACAGCTATGTTATTAACGGTAGAGTTATTATTACTGATTTCAACTGAGTTTACACCCAAATGGCTCCCTGGAAATTTGTTTTTACCTATACCAATTCTTAATTTAAAATATTTCACTGTTTGGTGTGTTCTGTTCGACAGCTTCTTCGAAGTTTTATTCCAGACCCTCAGTTCCTACTCAACAAATTAAAATCTTATCACCCAATTATGCCTGAAATCAAATGGTAATCATGGCTATGATTCTTCTTTCCCTTTCTCATACTATTTCTAAATCTTTATCCGACATTCGTACAGGCGTCTTCACCAATGCCTTACACATAACTGCCTTTACCCTCCTTTTGTGTTGCAGTCATTCCTAAACCACATCTTTTGTCATAAAACTTATTACATAAGTTCTACTATAATTTCCACAAACATATCTATCTACAATTTTTTCACCTTTCTCAAACGATAACTTGAACAAGTATTCATTGACTACTTCCATTACATCTCTCGTACTTGTATTCATTCACACTCTATAGTGCATGACAGACTTTGAAACATTTGTCTTAATTTTGTATTGATCAACCTAATTAAAATCTTGCTCAAATTCCTTTGTAACCTTTGTAGCCTTGATTAAGTCCTATTATACAGCATTATGTTGTTTCAAACAACTTCTATCACAACTCATTACGATAATGAACTTTAATAGACCAAAATCATTTTTCTGTGGAACTACTATTTTCATTTGAATCTTGTTTAATACATCATTTCTCACCTCGACTCGTACCTCTTAGGAATTTCATGATTCATCAAGACCAACTCCGGTTTATCAGAATGGTTTAACCTTATCTGCCACAGTTCTATTACTAATCTCGTCAAATGCCTTGTAGAGATCCGCAGCCACACAATTAACTTTGTATCACTTCTCCATTTAATCTAAAATCTCTTTCAAATTTACCATCAGCCAATATTTACATGAATTTCTTTTCCTAAGCCCTTCATGCTGCTTTGCAACTTTCTTTCCTCGCAGATATGTTGAATGTAGTCCATTTATTTGGGTACCAAGTTCTGTACAAAGTGATCTGTATATTTCTTAACTCAACTTACTTCCCCTCCCTGATGAATAGACCATATTGCACATTTACAGTCATCTGGCATAAAATATATGTAATATTTCTGATACTTCGAATTCTGGTACAATGTCACCCCTTACTATATGTGGTGATTTCATCCATATTAGCCACTTCACCTCATCAGCTACATCCCATTATATCGCCGGAGGCTATTACTCATTTTCCATTCTGCTCATACCTTCTCACGAGGAAGTGCTCCTGCGTTGTCATTTGCAGATTATCCATACCTCCAGTCCATAACGATACAAAAAAAAAAAAGTTGCTTGGTATTTCAAATCCACAGAAATTTCTTCCCTCTCTTAATTTACAGTCGTCTGAATACCCTCTTTCCCTCTCAGATTACTAACGGACCCAAACATATTCCTAGTTGCAGTATTGAGTGTTCCATGCTCTGTCGAGGAATAATACACTTCGCGAACAAATCATTACTACTACTTATTTCCTAATTACTTTAATCATGTGTTTTTTACTGAACTTCGACTTTTTGTACTGCTCTGCTCTCTTCTTAGTAATTTCTTCAGCCTCCTCACCTAAATATAGTACGCATGGTATGTTCTTTACTTCTTGTTTTGGAGTAAGTATTTATTCTCTAATTCTCGTCGTTTCCTTGCACTCTTTCCACTATAGCATTATCCTTCTGCCAAACAGCGGAAACTTACCCAAAATATCTTTGTAATTTCGCATCCCCTTCTTCCTGGGTAAGTAATTTATTAAAACCTCTTACATCCATCATATGTAAAGTACCTTGTGATATCTATTCCGTTTTTCACCAGAGACACAACATAATTTACATCAGGCATGATTAGGAAGTTACCTGACGTGTTTTACTCGCCCGGTATTTTCTTCTATGTGTGAAGGCTGCATGTATCTATAAGGTATTTTAATTTTTTCTCTCTTGTATTATTATGTTTTTTTTTACTAACCAGTAAAAACTTTCTCTCATTCAAATACCCACTTAATATACCCTTAACTACTTCCATTCATCATATCACTCTCTTGTTTTATTAATGGTTTTTTACTAACCAGTCAAAACTTTCTCTATTCAAATACCCACTTAATATACCCTATAATACTTCCAGTCATCATATCACTACAGGAAGTGTCCAAAATTCGTAATCCTATTTCCACACAAATCCAACCTTAGTAAGTCTTCTCTAACTACTATGAAACTTCTTGCACTTATAATGGAAGTTGTTACTAACCAGTTTGAAATCCCGTCCACTGATTCCTCCCCGGCTCCTTGTACTCAACCTATAGTCCTCATGGAAAAGTTAATTTTCTAACACTCCCTCCATAAACCAATTCTCAATAACTGTCGTTTGAGCACTGTACCTTCAGTAAATTATGAAATATTAAAACTTTATTGATTATACTATAGCAGTTTGCTAGTACTTTGATATTTAGCTTATCACTCTCCTTCGTTATATAGTTGACCTTATTTACTCTGCCTTCCTTAACGTGTATGTTATCAGCAATTTGGCTATCCTTGCATCTGAAACCATTTTATTTTTGTATTTACATCCCTTCGCCAATAGCTTCTAACCGAAAAGAGATACTGTCCTGAAGTGGGCTACACTAATGTTTTGGATAGCAAACCAAAAAATAAATAAAAAATAAGCTAACTCTCATATTTCTTGCAGACCAAGCCTAACTGACTTGTGCTATCCTAGCTATCAATAGCATTCACAAGCAAAGCCGCACACTGTATTTCACGCTTGTCTCATCCAACTTAAGGTTACATTTCCTCATTGCCGGTTATACCTATAGTCGATGATGGTGATGCAAAACTTACATCAACAAGAAAACAGAGAATGAATTAAATGATTAAAGAAACACTGATTGGTGTCAAAAATCTGTTCCCGGTATTGGGGAGTAGGCTGTTACTATGAAGGGTGCTCCATCGCAACATCCTGTGGACATATAACTGGTAGGATTATCCAATGTCTTCCACAGTATTAAAGTGTTCTTAGGTGTTATTGTAAGTCTGTATGACTGCGATGGTGAGTTTGTTGTTAGTATTTTGGATGAGAGATGAATAAAGGAAGAGGGTGAAGGCCGGTAGTGACTCCTTCAGGCCGACTCTTCTAAAAGTCAACTAGTGTCAAACGGTCCCCAACCGACGGATTACTCTCCATCAACAGTGCCGCATCCTCCCTCTCCATACACGTTGGGAAAAGGTCTGAGGCTCAACTCAGAATTCTGATACAGAATCGGCTGACAAGGACTCTTGCACCAGCGACTTTATTACTCTGCTGCGGAAGTCTCGCTCCCGAGCTCAAACCAGCTAATCACGTGTCAGACACCGGACATCACGGTGCCACAACAGCCTGAGCCAACAGAACAAGTGCTGATGATAGCGCCACTGATAATACAATGGTAAGTGTATTCTACCGCTACTTTTTCTGGCTTTACCAATCATTAAAGACGGGAGAGGTCTGGGAATGAGGAACGGGAAAGAATTTGGCTACGTCCTCCCGAAAGCCAGGCCGGGAGGTTACCGCTCACCCACTGGGGTCCGATTCTACCGTCATTCACCTACAAGTTGTACTCGAATCTTCTGCAATAGAACAAACTATTGAAAGCCGAAGGACATAAAAAAGACTGAGATTATCTAAGATAATCTAAATCTTAGATGTCAAAGTGAATTAAAAATAATAATAATCAAGACGAGAAACTAGAGGAAAAGTCTCAATGGTAATATTAGCGTCGGTTGCTGTGTACAAAAGTGTTATAGGAACGGTGTAACAGATAAAGAATATGAAATAATAGGAATGCAAAGTACGTAAATTGAAAATTAACTAAGTTTTACAAAACAAATGAGAAGAGAATTCAAATTTTAAAGCCAGAACAATGAATCATGTTACTGATTAGAGACAGATTATAGAATTGAATGGAATAAAATATTTTAAACACGTATGTAATGGAGACTTTCCCGGCGTATTGATACAATAAATGTTTCACGTGTGTCCAGCCAGATAGAGCCATAGAATGACGACGTTTCAACAACCTGCTTGGTTGTCTTCATCAGGTCTATCTGATATTACTTCTCGAAATCACAGACAGACTGGCCAGTTGTTGAAACGTCGTCATTCTATGACTATCCGGCTGGACACCCGTGAAACATTTATTGTATTTTAAGCAATATGGACGATGGTAACTTTTTAAGGAATATTCGGAGACGACATATCAGAAGATCAATAAACAGATGAAAACCTTTATGATTTCTGTAATAGATCTAACACTCCGAAGTTGTATAAGTCACCTGGATATTTGTGAGTTTAAGATAAAAAAAAAACACGAAAACATTATAATGAAATGCTGATTGATGAAATAAAATTCAATTTATTGTCAATAAAATTAAAAATATTAATTTTCAAGCAGTTCTATGCGTCGGTTTTCTTTTATGTGGTGATAACTATTTTGTACCTATGTTGAACACGCCACAGACGCGGAATCCATGTTAACATTGGACTAGAATTATGAAGACACACGCTGCTGTATAATCTGAGAACACTCGTGAAATTTCTGAGAACTGTATGAATACACGCAACGCTACACCGCACAGAGAAGTTTCTCCTTCAGGATACGAATAGCAAATTCATCCTGTTCGTAAGATCAATACATTTCAGTAGTTTCATTAGGTGTTTTTATTATATACGAAAGAATCAATGCAATGTTACAAAAAAAAAAAAAAAAAAAAAAAAAAAAATTTCTCTTCGCGATAGTTATACAACAGTTTTTACACAGGTTAGATTTATTATTATTATTATCATGTCTAATGAGGTTAGCAGTTTAATGAAATATGACAGGAGCTCTGCTCTGTTGCAACCACCCCAGAACAATATAATGATTAATTTAGGAAATTGTTAACAAACACTCAACGGAGAGCGGGTATCAAAAAAATTGGTTACTTAGTTTTAAATTCACACGCAAAGCAAATACATATCGTACCTCATTAAGAAAGCACTGAAAATCTGTAATATATTGTTTTAAAAATTTATGTGATCATTCATTTCATTATGTGATCTTAACTTGTTTGTAATGTTATATTTAGTAAAAAAAAAAATTAAAAGAATGTTAAAAAAAATTTCCGCACAGTCACTGATTTTCTTTTTAATTTCTCCGCATATTGTGAAGCAAAAAGGTTGTTTTCCAAATAATTAAAATTTGTTAAAGTAAAGGGAAAATATTCAGTGCCGTATGCTGATTTAAATAAATAACAACTAGACTTAAGATGGAATAATTTTGTGATAGTGTTTAATCTAAGAGGTAAGTATTGAAATTTTCCTCCCAGTAATTTCTACTAGCAGCGATTTAAATAATTTGATCTCTATAATGGGAGTGACTCGAATTTCAAATACCAACTTATGTTACAGAATGGAATGCCTATACCAGTGACAAGCAAAACGTACAAATGATAGTTATTAATTACCTTTAACAATAATCCATTTTTACTGTTCTTATCTTTCACAATGATTATTAAACGATTAAATGAATTAGACATAAATTGTTTAGTTGTAAAAAATTACGAATTAGCATATACCACTTACTAAATAATTTTTTTATTCTTTTAACTGAATTGTTTAAGGCTTTCTAATTTATGCAACTTAAAAGGAAACAAAACATATTTACAGAGAATATGTATACAAGTGAGTACTAGTATCTCAGTTTTAAGAAACTCATATGATGGTTAGATTAGGTTTGTTGAGCTTCACATTAGCAAGCGAATGTAATATTTCACTGGAACAGTTTGCGGAATATAAATATCTAATTGACTTCTCAATCGTTTTGCTTTGTTTCCTTCACATTCTCTTGAACCAAACATTTTTACTGAGAGTTACTTGTAAGCAATAAACAGAAGCTGTTTGTGAAACAGATTAAACTTTTATCTCTAACCTTCAGTATTATACGGAAAGATACGCTACAGCAGAACAAAAAACATGACATATCTGTAAATAACTTAGTTCAGAAACACGGAGGCTGACTGAAAGATAAGCGCATATGAGGCTGCATTGATATTACTTCCGTATTGGGGAATACATTGTGGACAAAACTGCCCTTGAAGAATGAATGGAATATCTGATTAAGTTAAACGAGTCATTTTCACAGTTGGAGCTGCTAAGCACCGATTTCAACCGTTTTTGTCAATGGTTTCATTTCAACGCTGGGCAGAGCGGAAGGTGTACAGCAGTCTCATCCGGACACGCGTGGTTCCGGAGTAATGAGCGTAAATTGCTACTTACCCGTACTTCATTCCGCCACAAGGAAAGGTCATTTATCTCAATTTCCGAATAATTCCTCAGCAGGGAGGGAAATAATGAGGCAGCAGGTGTGTTTACGAAATACGTGCCGTGACTGCTGACTGCTCTCACACGCCTACCGTGCCGTGTAGGCTCCACACAACAGGCGGCATATGCTCCACTAGATGACGCAGTACACGAACTGGACTTTCACGCACATTTCTGCTTGGTTTGAAATATTACTTTTCTGTCCTCGTCCACTAAATGAGGGCGACGAGTTTACAACTGGAAACAACCCATCAACCAAACAAATGATAAGAGAATATATGGGCAGGTAGTTTTGTTTTTTTTTTTTATCTCTTCATCATACACTATTAATACATGGAAAAGCTTCCAATTTTTGTATCTACGAAATAAGTAGGGTAGACTGGGTACGGTTGTTCCGGGGTACGGTTGTGACAGTCGTCATATTGGCAAAACTATTAGATATACCTGGGGAGTGCAAGGGGAGAGAGGAGCGGCGTATACGTCTGAACGTGTTTCACAGGATTGTGTCAGCCATCGCTTAACGCTAGCAGAGGCCTACATTACTTTTTCATAGACAAAAGTAAGTATTTTTATTAGATTTATTTTAATAATTGTTGTTATATGTGTTCAGATAGAGTAATGAGTATTTTTCCTCGTTGTAAGTGAAACATTAGTAGTTAAATAGCAGTGATTACTTTGCACGTAGTTTATTTTGTATTGCCATGGCGATTGTTGTTTCGCGAAAAAGTGCGTTGGGTACGGTTGTGGCATATTTCCTGGGTGCGGTTGTGACAAGTAATGTTTTGTTTTTGATGGCCAGAAAACGCTTGAGGAAGACCAACAGCTGTTTGAGGCACATCGGTCACGGTTACTTTTGCAGCAAATGCCTTGGGAAATACTATCCCACCTTTATTTATATTTCCATGGGTTAGTTATCACGACCATTTTGTTTGGTACGGGCCATTAGGATCGATTGGGACTGCAAATCCTTCAGGCTGGATGCAAGGTGCATTGTTCTTAAGATTTCTCGAACATTTTAAGAACTTCTCTAATGCTTCTCCAATGCATAGAGTCTTGCTAGTGCTGGATAACCATTCCTCGCATATCCACATTAATACATTCGATTTTTGTAAAGAAAACGGAATCAATTTGCTTTCGTATCCTCCACACTGCTCTTACAACATGCAACCCTTGGATTGACCTGTCTTCGGACCCTTACAAAAATCTGTAAATACTACTTGTGATGGATAGATGTGCAGTTACAATGACAATCTACGATATACCAGGTATTATCAAAATGATCTATATCAAGACTTTTATAACAATTATAGATGCTACAATGCCTTATTAGCTACAAGCGATTAAAGTGTTCCAAAATTACTGTTGTTACATAAAAATTAAATTTTTTCAGAAATAGATTATGTTACGTTACGTTTGATATTATTTTAATTAAAAGTGATTTTAGACCATTTTGGTGCATTTTTGAACCCGTCACTACCGACCCCAAGCACTGTCATAACCGCCCCTAGGGTGTGGTCGGTTGTGACATTATTTCTGTTTTTTCCAATTTGCTGCTATGACTTAACCATTGTACTTAGAGACAACTTTAGTAAGTATATATACGTAGGAAAATGTACATTTCACTATAAAAAAACACAGATAACTGGCATACATAGAAAATTATGAGCGATCAAATGAAAATTGTCACAACCGTACCCAGTCTACCACATGGACAGCCGAATAAATTATGACTATACAACGAACCATAAGCTTATGCTTCTTCAATGTCATGTATCCTCTTATTACAATAAACTATCATCTATGTTCGTTTGCGACTACTTGGACCATATTAAGCCATCGCTTAGCTTGAATTTATTTCGAATGTGTACACATCCGTGTTCCAGCTAGGGTTGTAAGCCCTAGAGGGGAAATACAGTTTTACAAGGAATCTTAACCATGGAAGCGTTCCGGCGTACCAGTACTTCACATTACACAGCAAGCTGTGACCTTACGAAAATTCCCGCCGAGAGAGGAATTCGAATAGGGGATCTTCCAATCTCTCGTCAGATGCCTTAACCACTGAGTCACCAGGCTGCTTTTACTGTCCAGTAATATCATCATAGCTCTAATAAACTATTATGGTTATAAATACATACAATCGTTCTCAATGGTCTTTATAGTCGAAAGGATGTTAACATCAAAAATGCTATAAATTTATTTAGAAATGATCTATGTCATTTAAATTATAGCAGATACTAACTATTCCAATTATTTTTACGCTAAAATATACCTGAAAAGACTGGAACTTGAGAATATAACTTTCAGAAATGAAACTTATAGAGTTACTATCCGAGTTGATGTATAACCACGTTATATCCCCATTTAATTTCATTTATACTATTGCGATAATATAGCTGTTTCCATAGTGCTGGTGATGAGGCGTTTCAATAGTTTATACCAAATGCTAAGTAGTGGGATCGTGTGGTAACTGGAAGCATCGTCTGGTGATTTTCCTCATTTGAGGATTGCTTATGTATGCACAAAAATTGCACACATTGTGATATCTCCTTTTCCGAGTATGTTATTGAAAATTTTGACAGCCTTTTTATTCCCTGTTCTCTAACGTTTGTTATGAATTCCGGATGTATGACATCCAGTATAGCTATCTTTCTCAATTTTAGCATCATTGTAGCATTAGTTGTGACGAGTGCACTGAAGAGACTTGGAAAGGTCGTTCTGCAGGATGTTGTCAATGTGAGTTAGCGCTTCGTTTATTTCGTTTTTGATGTTTGGGTCTATTGCGATGATCTTTGGAGGTGTTCTGATGCGTAGAGTTAATCTCGTTGGTTTTATCTATGGTTTCTACTGCAAAGTTACACGTAGAACTAAGTTTCCGTAAGAACGTTGACGCCTTCCTGATATAGTTATTGAAGTTGCACAGGAGAGTAGTTTTTTCCAATTGCTCTTTCATCCTCCAATTAGTATTTTTTTTTTAAGTTTATTCAAATCTTTGGGATCAATAGAATTCTGACAATTTTAATTTAGAGCTTGGCTATAGTCAGCCCAACTTGGAATGCTAAATCCCCGTGAAATATTTAACATTGCTCCAGTGAATTTCTTGTAACTTCCTGCTTTTTATGGTGTCAAGAACAGTTTGATTTTCACTTGTAGAGTATACTATGTCTAGTCAGCTTTTATCAAATTCCATCTGGATTTATTTAGGGATTTAAGAGCTGGGAATTCGAACCCAATACTGAATATTCAGGTATATAATAACATAACATAATTAATTAAAAAGTTATGATAACGTTCTGTCTTCACCTATGAAAGGTTTGTTTGGATTCTTTATCAAATAAGAAGGAGAAGCTACAACCAATACTTTCGTATTTATGTCAATAGGCTATGGGAAAATAGTTTATAGGGAATTTGCT
The DNA here is from genome assembly GCA_031002005.1 of Vandiemenella viatica. Classification (NCBI taxonomy): domain Eukaryota; kingdom Metazoa; phylum Arthropoda; class Insecta; order Orthoptera; family Morabidae; genus Vandiemenella; species Vandiemenella viatica. The sequence goes on along the minus strand of JARYHS010008074.1, from coordinate 337,098,444 downwards.
GCTGATCATTCATTTCAGGAAAAATCTTGACTTGACTATCTTCAGCTACCTTAACACCTGAATTGTGTGCCACTATTATCCGAATCAATAACGCTAAGAGGTTCTGGAATAAGCATCAGTACATTAAGGACACTGGAAAATGTCTTAACCACAAATATGGATCGTTCCATCGACCAACATCAGCTGCTTTCCAACACTCACGTGCATCGCTTTTCATTCATTTTTAACTAACCTTGTTTCCTAATATTAAAATTCATTCGAAACATGCACTTAGTTTATGAAAATAGGTCGGAGTCACTGATTTGTTTACTAAGCATATCAAGCAAACAGACTGCAACATAGTGTGTAGAAAGTCTTGTATTGGCGAAAAAAGTATATTAGTCCAATATCCTGCTGCATGATTTCTACGCCCATCTGTTATTTGATTGAAATGCAATTTTCATGCATAATTATTGGTTGTCAGCTGTTACAGTTAGCGCACCACACCGTCTGAATCCCTCTCTTGCTCTTACATATCTTTAACAGCTGGGTACACATACTTGCAGCCACTTTTACATAGGAAACCCTAACATTTTTGTATTTTTTACTTATCTCTCTTTGAAATGAATTATAATTTATTTAATAAACAAGTAACGAATTTTTTGGGGAAAGTTTTTCAGAAATATAATTAAAAATACTTACAGCCATATTTTGATAGGCAATCCGGCAATATCTTATTCAGCTACTGGTAATTATACATAAAAATTGTCTTTCAATCAAATAACACATAGACGTAGAATTCTTGCAGCCAGATCTTAGGCAACATTGATTAAACTTCTGTTTATTGCTGTAAAAGTGGTCAATTTTTTGTTTTGTTTTGGAACGTTCACAGTGATGAAGAGACTTCTAAAATTTTACTATAAACACAAAAATTCACATTAACTCCTACGAATTAAAGGTTGAAACAAAGTTTAGTAATATCTAGTTAGAAATGCTACTCATAAACACAGCTGAAAGATATACCTCGTTTAATTTGAACGAATGTTCATTGGAAAATTAATGTACACGCTACTGAAATTGCTTAGCACAGGTGCTAGGTAACCATGGAAAAACAGAAGAAAAAAAGAACTAAAACAGGCGTAAAACGCAAACGAGTTCCTCAGTACCTGCAAAAAATATAGAGGATTTTATCAATGTTTTCACAAATTTATTGTTGTTATATTATTTCACATGTTTACACAGCATTTTACAGGCAGTAGACGAAAATAAAAAGTTTGTTGATATATTAAAAGTGTTCTATACGTGTGCCATTACTGATTGTGCAGATATCAAGTTATTGCCACTCTCGGTAAAGCATGTTCCTATCAGTATGTTCAGAAGCACTGTTTTTGTGTGGGTTTATGTGAATGATTGAGTGTTTAAGCCTTCTTTACCAACACACCTATCAGAACTGCGAGCTGTCATCAACAGTGTTCTTGAACAGATTTTTAGGGACATGTTGCTCCGAGTGTGACCAGAACTTGGTTATCAATTTGATATCTGCAGAATCAGTAAATGAGTAACGGGACACATACAGGTCACTTCTAATATGTTAGCAAAAACTTTTGGAGTTTTCAATATAAGTTAAAAATTTTGTGGCAATATGTCAAATAAAATAGCTACAGTAAAATTTATAAAATCGCTTCAATCCTTTATGATAACCTTGTGTTTTAGGGGTCTAGAAACCACACGTGTTTCACTGGAACTGTCCATCAGGTTTCGATTGGAGTGGTTGCACTGGCGGCTGAAGCAGAAGGGCGAACGTTGCTGCAGTATGCGGCTGACACCAAGGTGGGCGAAACATCCATTATGGTTCCGCAGGCTGTTATAATGACCGTCGGCTGCGGCCGTGGACGAGCGGAATAAGCCGCGGCAATCTCCTCGTATTTAACACACCCCATAATTCAGCCCCGGGCTACTACCACTTCCGGACGAGTATTCCCTCTCCTTTTTTTCCCTTCCTCGAGCCACCCTGGCAGCCGTGCCCACCCTCTGAGAGAGGCGGATTCCTTGATAATTCATGTGAAATAGACCGCACGCCCTGCAATCTCGGGACTCAACGACCTCGAATCACGTTCCAAACCCACACGTACGGAATTCCCATATTAATCCATCCGGTAGAAGAGACGAAAATGCTACCTATAAATGGGAAAATTGGGTAAACTATAATAATCTGCAGAAATGATTGCTGACCTCTTGATTGGTAAATTTTGTGTTAAAAGTGCAAATACTGGTTTGTAAATTTTAATCGCAAACTAAATGTGGGGGATTTAGCTTTTCGGTAGCTATCATAACTTGTACGTGATATATTCCCGGTCAAAATTTTAACATCGAGCTAGTTGCAAAACCAATTGTTATTTCGTACTGTATTTCATGCAGAGTTATAGGTTATCTACTTACTGTTCAAGAACACAAGGTGTTCGTCGCGAGTGTAGTGGGTGAGCGGTAACGGCCTGTCCTTGTATTCGAGAGAACGGAGATTCGAATCCCCATTCAGATTTGAGTTTTCCATAGTTTCCCAAAATCACTACAGGCGAATGAATAAAAATACCAGTTGTTCCCAATGCATTATTTATCTGCCTTTATGTAATCAAACATGTTTTCCAAAAACGCTGAGCATATTTCCCAGCTTATGAAGTTGCCGTCAACTGACCACAACCTCAACGAATCTAGATATGAGAAACGAACATTATATGCGATGTAAACATTTCCTAATTTATTACTTGACGATATGTTAATACTGTTGTTTGTTCCATCTAAGTATTTGTCACAGCCGCAATCCGTGGTCTTGAATTATAACTGTTTATAGGCCTCCTTCTAAGGTTTCTTTGGCTTGTCACACTAGCGACAATTGCTAGGTTTACATAGTTTACGCGTGACAGTTATTAGATGGGATGAAATGGGCAAAACTGAAGTCATAACAGAACAAATACACAGGCAGGCATACATGAAGACAACACGCTGAGGGGATCTGAGAGGTCCCGTATGACGTACGAAAGCGGTATTTCCAAGCTTTTGTTTACACTACTGGTTTATTGGTATATTTTTAGTGCAGTATATTTTTCTCAGTATTATGATCAATGACGTTATATCAGTTACGAATAATGTACGTTATCATATTTGAAGGAATCGAAACAAAGAACCAGATATGCAAAGCTTTTAAGTTATTGAATTATGTATTTCATAACATCGCCTTATTTGTTCTTACGGTTTTATGATTTTTTCATCTCCTTTATTTTTACAATCAGTCTTTAAGTCCCTTGATTTTTATCGTCTCCATATACCCATTCAAATTTATATCGTCAATTATCTGCTATGCATGTCCGGATTTTTGTACTTCGCGACAGTTAAACCAATCGCAAATGTCTCAAAAGGAGAACATTTGGCTTTTTTTGCTGTTAGAATTACTTGTAAGAATAGTAGAGAAACAGACAGTAAATAATAACCAGTAAAATTAGTACACAGTATTTTTTCCTTATAAAAATGAGTTACATTTTTTTGTTTCCATGTACGCGGCGAAGATAACATGCCAACAGGCAACCTGAATGTTTTCTGTATGAACCTTTATAAATATTTTTATAATATTTCAGAGATCTCTTTTAAAATAGAAACACTACGTGCCTAGAAAATTACATCTCCACACTTATATAGATTCTTCCAATCTTCTTATCAACTAAATCAATGAATAAATTCAATTGATATGTAGAACTCATTCAGAGAATAGGCCTACATGTAGCGAATATGTTTCCTCATTAGTTATTGGATAAAGGTGTAGAAACTTTTTCAAATAACAACCGTCGAAAATGTTATGACAAATGACTGCTAAAGGAACGAAGTCACTTTCTTTACCGTAAAGTAGACAAAAGATTTTAACGTGTAAGACAACAACGGGAAAAGTCAGAAATATATATTTTTTTTCTCTTCTTCCTTTCTATTAACAGCTTGCAGACGAGACAGACGATATAGACATGATTGTCAAAAGATTGTTACAACGGAGGGGCAGATGAGTGAGATACGAACTGTAGGGAAGAACCATACAGTCATCAGTCAGAAAAGATTTAACGAAAAATCGAAAAGAGTTACCAATGCACTAATCAAAACGGAAGTTATTACTCTCTCTTAGGCAAGAGGACAATCTATGTCAATTCTAAGAGGAGTCAAATAGGGCCGCGTACTGAGAATAAAGGATTACCTGAAGGAACAATTCTCATACCACTCCTATTTTTACTATACATAAGTAATATAATTCACCCCATCCATACGAAGATAAACGCACTCTAATTTGCAGACGACGTGGTTACATATGCCAACAAGGAGACTCAGCAGAAAGTTCGTAGCCTATTGAGCAAATCAATCACATTCCTCAGCAAATGGCTAAACATCAAAGGATTCGATATTTCTCCCGAAAAATCATCTGTTGTCTTCTTCTCAAAAAGAAAAATCCTCTACGACTCGGACAGAATCAAAATAGGACCATTTAAACTACCACTAAAGAAACAAGGACGATTCCTGGAAATGTTCCTTGACAGCCGCCTTAACTGGACCCAACATATAGACCAGCTGATAGCAAAGTCGAATAGCCGATTAAATATGATAAGAATAGTTTCAGGCTCTTGGGGTGACTCCCACCAAAAAACACTCCTACTGCTTTACCGATCACTAATTAGATCACTATTGGAATATGGCTGCATGCTGTGCCAATATGCTAGAGAAGATGCCCTCAAGAAGCTAGATAGATTTCAAGCAGCTTGCCTAAGAGCGTGTCTCGGAGCAATACGCTCAACACCACGGCTTATTAACGGAAGCTGGCGAAGCCCCACTTCATATGCGACGACTGTTTCTTAACGAAAAATTCATAATGGAGAAATTGACACTTAAAACTCACCCACTCCTCCATCGACTCGAGAGGATGCAAGCATTATCGAACGAAGGAATGAGACAACTTAAGCTCCTGCTCCTTAACTTTACAAACTTTGGTCTAAATATAGAGACAAAATAGCTTCATTCGATATTCACCCTATCTTCCAAGAACCTTACGCACTCCGATTGGAAGAAACCCACGTTCACTTTTTAGAAGAAGCCATAAACCGCATCTTAAATCAGAACCTAAATAGACTCCTCGCAAAGATAGAAGTAAACATAAATAGAATATACACAGACGGCTCAAAGACATGCAAGAAAAATGGAGTCGGAGCAGCTTACTTCTGTCCAAACACAGGTCACTCAACTCAATTCTCGCTACGTGAAGATACATCGATTTTTACAGCTGAAGTGAAAGCCATACTGTAGGCGGTCAAATACAGCCAAACGATCCACGCGGAAGAAATCGTACACAACACATGGAATTACCATCTTCCAAGGACAATGTTAGAAATTAGAAAACAAATAAAAATTAGTAGAGAACGGGGAATCATTACTTACCTGCTATGGGTCCCAGCCCAAATAGGTATAAAATCCAATGAACGTGTGAATTTTAGCAAAATAAGCCAACATCAAAGGATTTAAAAATGATAGGCACCTTCCAGCCTTAGACATAATTCAGACAATCAAAAAACTAGCCAAAGAAAAATGGCAAGAAGAATGAAGCACCTCTCTAACCACCAAAGATTCGCACTATGGGAGCATCCAACAAACCATCCCGACCAAACCGTAGTCTTATAAATGGGTCACAAGTAGACAACAATGATCTCTAGACTGCGTTTTGGCCCCGGAAGATTTCCCAGTCATCTCTTTCGACTAGGCCAGAGGGAATTTCTGCGATTTTTTGATCACGTTATAGGAGACACAAACCACATTATACTTTCGTGTAAAAAAATACTATGATCAAGGAATTAGTTATCATTGGAATCCCCCTCTCCACTAACCTAATCCTACTCCCAGTTAGTGATAACAGAGCAGTGTACGACTGCTTACCAGATTACTAGAACCCTAAGTCCCCTCCAACGGTAAACAAAATGTTAAGCACACAAAGCGGTTCAACCAGATATGATCACCGGGAAGAGCCAGGGTGTAATAAGTGAATAAAGTATTCATCCAATAAACATAACCTCTAATAAAACAAGAATTTATAACCACTAAGACCAGGTCGGTATTGCCTACGTAGTCCTACAGGAAGATATCAACAAACGCAAAAGGAATTGTAACAATCGCTGCAGCGATGTGGCTTCATACTTGAAAGGTTGTAGTAATGACTAGATAAGCTTGATTGAAAATTGTAATAAAAAAATCAAAACAATATAGCAAAGCATAACGATAAATAGTGCAAACAAGATTGTATTTAACATAGTTAAATCTGCAAACAATTAATTATTAAGAGTCATGTAACCAGTGGTGGCTGCATGGTTTCATAACCGAATGTCTATAAAATAAAAAAAACAAAAAAATAACGGAAGTTGGTTGAACCTCTTACGCGTGGCACCACTTCCGCCGAAAGGGAAGTTTTAAATGTGCCAAAAATTACAATTAAGAACCTGATCATATGAGAAGGGAAAACAAAATAATAATAATAGAAAGGAATTCACGGGAATAGTTAGAGTTTTCAGACCGGAGAAGTCGTTTAAGTTATTTGAAATTAATTTTGCGCTCCGGCATCAGCCTAATTGCTTCAGAGTCGCTGCTTCTCGCCCTTAGTTCCGTGAATCAGATTACTGTCCTGGCGCATGTGAAGAAATTAATGGCACACCTCTTTAGGATTAAAGTTTTAACTGCAGTTTTCTCGTCTTTTATAAGAGGAGCGGCGCGGGGATAAATTCGTCCGTTTTAACCGGACTGCGCCCGCGGCGAACAAATGTCTCATGTGGCTTCTGCGCCACTTGGCTGAGCGCGTTCGCTCCAAGTTGGGAGCGCTCGCTGCCGCAACCGGCGATTTATCAGGCCACAAGTTGCTGGTGATTACAGCACCATGATCCGCCTGTGGATTAACGTAGCTATGTTAAAGAATAAAATTTCGTAACCGAGTTGCCTCATCACTACACGGCTTGAAACGAAAACCTGAAATTTTTTAAAAATTTTCTTTACAAAGTCGCTCACCAAGATTCATGGTACGCTAAAGGACAAAAAATCCCGTAATAAGTTGTCAATTCTTTGTGTGACTGAAAACAAGTTTCTCCAATTACTCTGCAAAAAGCTACCTCTTCCGTTTTGAAGTAAAAATTTTGTAGGTGTGAAAAAGTCTCTTTGCTATTTTGGAGGGGGGGGGGGAAGGATGATATTATTTAACAAAATGAGTTAAATAGGGTCACTTCATTAATTAATATTTATTTATCGCCTCATTCATTTGTCAAAATAAAAGCAAATGATATTGTAATCTAGCGTCAGATACAACTTGTGGCGTCTGCGTGTTCACATTTGTTTGTCCACACATGGGCTTTTTTTTTTTCCTTTTTTGAAGGATGCATCCCGGCAATCGCCTGGAGTGATTTGGAGAAACCATGAAAAACCCAAATCTGGATGCCCGGACGGTGATTCGAGCCCGCATCCTTCCGAATGCGAGGCCTGAACGTTAACCGTTCACCTACCACGCTCGGTCCGCAATTGGAGGCCGGTGACTCACACACCATTCTGGCCATGCCAAACGGAAAATTTACGACCCCCTAACTAAAGTAACTAGCTGGTCGCAGTGGTGAAGTTCCAGAGAACTGTACTGTCCCTATGTCGAAAGACGATTTCCTGCTAGTAAGGAAAGCAGGGCAAGAGAAAAAAACGGTGCATGGAGGACTTCCAGAAACCAGCCGTGTGTGGTTTAGGGGCAGAGCCAATCCGGAAATTTGTTAATGCTGTATTAACTGTAAACTGTATGTTTCGTTTGGGAGTGAATCAACGGACGAGAATTCGCCACCTAATTCTGAAATTGGAAGAATCAGGGAGTGAAGACGACACTATGGGACTGCCTCCATCCAAGGACACTACAGCTGCCCAGCAACGCTCGCTGACCAGGGAAAGCCGAGCACGGTATAAGCTGCCTAGTGGGTCATTCAATGGCGACATGACCACCCTAGTAACCACCCTAAGTTTATAAATCTTCTTCTCCCGAGATGTTTAGTGATTTGTATTGTGAATTCTTTTTAAAGAAAACTAATAATTATTTGTTTTTGTTAAATGAAATGTTCAGTTTCAAAACTTTTATTTCCATCAGACTGCGAACCTTGTTTGCACTACATCCCATCCAGTTGACTTGGTAAAGATTTCTGATTATTAAGTAATTCCAAATTAATGTAAATTTGACTTGTTTAACTTTAGGATCTGGATGTTGCTTACTTCATACTAGTGGACACTTCACAAAGAATGCTCGGTACCCACCTGAGCTTAAAATGAAATGTTAAATTAATAATAGTGATCAAATTGTAACTATAAGATCAAGTATTCGCTTTCCTCCAACAGAAAACACTTCAACATCAAAATTCAATACACAAAAGGAAGTTAATAGTGTAATGTGAACATTTAAACAAATCATTCACTTTGTTGTTAGTTCAGAAAAATTGAAGTAGAACCACGAGGTCCTATCTGTGTAATCTGCATCACCAGGAAATTATTTAGGTAGATAATTTTTTTTTTTTTTTTGGGGGGGGGTTTTTTGGGTGAATAGGATTTATATCCTGAATTTTACCGTTTAAAATCTTGTTCAACTGTAGGAGACGCACATTGCACCTTGTCCGTCGCACTCACATTCCCGTATTCAAATACAAACAATTCGCCATACATTTCCGTTCCACACTGTGGCATCACTAAATACCATCTCAAACAGTAGCCTCACCGTTTTTTCCCAGACTACCTTGAGGTTGACTCTACAACTGAGTAAAGTTTTCTAATCAATGCTAACAGACAGAATGTAACATGCCAACACTGTCGGACTTATGTAGCTGAATGAATATATCGGACTTATTGTCCCTAAGAGGAACTCTCGGAAACAAATTTACCGACAGAAGGTTGTCGGACGTAAGACACCGAACAAAAGATATCGGACCAATTTCGCCTCGCAAATGTCTTTCATTCTCTGCTACTGGATTCAGAATGGCGTCTTCGGTAATTGTCTGACGATAAAACAAGTCAAATAAATATTACCAATAACAGTATTTACTACATTTTAGCCTCTCTCTAATACCTGGGTCCACGCCCTAACCATGAATTTCTCTGTAACTGTCTTTTCCCACATTACGAATTATTCGCCTCAGTGCTCATCTTAATTTATTCTTTTTCCGCACCCGCCTTCTCCAGTCAACGGTATAGTATCCCGACCCGTTAAAATATTTTGGAGATATCGTCTTGTCATGTGTCGCCTTTGAGCTTTCAATCAACGATTAATCCTCAAGCTTTCAGCGCAGTACCATTGTGTCATATTAAATTGACAATTCATTTTTAACCAACGTTGAACGTCACTGACGTAAACGTCAAACAATAAAATATGAAGTGTTATAGATTGTGATCGTTAGTGTAGCATATGTGATAAATTACGAAGCTAAATAAGCTAGCGGTAACGTTCCGGTTTGGAATAGGGGAGGACCCGTAAGTCATAGAGCTCCAATCATAATATAAAAATATAACAATGCGATTCATTAACAATCACGTACCTTCAAATTTATGAAAAGAAACAGATGTGATACCCTAATCTTGAAAAAGTTCAACAGATTAAATTTGCAAACTGAAATACACTGCACCTCCTCCAAACTTTGTAATTTAAGATAATATTTAGAGTAACAATGACATTTCTTAGAAGCAAGAAAAGTCAAAAAACCACTTGACAGATTTGATGAAGCAAATAACTCTTTCTGCTCCGTAATAATCTTATCAGCTTAACATTACCACCTACGTTCTCAAATATCTAATTCTCGTGTTTATATCTTTAGTTTCTTCAACGCTTTCTTGAAATATACTGCCTGCTAGCAATTTAATCAATCCCTCATATTTTATGGTAGTTATTCCTACACATTTCAATTAGAGAAGTAGTAAATTTCGCAATAAATCTGCCCAGCAAATCTAACCATTTGAACACCAAATTTCTATTTGATATTACAGAGACGCGGTGGTTTCTAGGACGCATAGTACTGCTGTAATTGGTGAGCAATATGCTAACATTTATTCTGGCTGATATTTCAACCACCATTTTAAGAAAGATGTGGTACTACTAAAGCACAACCGGGACTGCGATTAAGTGCAGTCAGTATTGTTACTGAATTCATCAGCGGAATATGACAACCAATAGGTACTGTATTCCAGTGACTGAAAAAATAATGTTTTTTTGTATAACCTTTTTTGTCTTCTTTTGATGCACTTTTCCATAACACGTCCTCAGTAAAGATCCTCGCAAATTGATGCTGTTGTTATTTTGGTCTGTTTTGTACAGTCGCTTACACTAAATGTTTTGGTGAAACCTGATCCATAGTTTATTTCAAAGTCTTAATTGCCTACCTATTTTTTCTATTAGGCTGACAGCAAATAAAAAAGTAGACTGATATCTTCTTTAGTATATCTGTAATTGCTAACGCTATTTCCAAGCATTCTGTGCCACTTAAATTTCTTAACGTATCGTTAATAAACAAATGCAATTAGTCACTTTGATATCATTTATCCAGTTTTTTTCATTTTTCTCTAACTTCAAATAATTCAATCCTAATTTGTGTATTGGTAATTTGTGAGTTCGATAGCAGAGGTATTCTATGTTTGAGCTATGATTTCCAAAATATTTATGTTTTTTTATATTTTCACATTTGATAATGTAACACTAAAAAAAAAATCGTAGTTTTAAACAGAACAAAATCGCACAGATTCATGATATAATTTCTTTTTTATTCTAAAACTTTTTTACGGCGTTTAAAATTAGCAGGTTTACTCGGCAATGGCCTTTCATAAGCAGCTAAGTCCTCATATTGTCGTGACGTTAGCATCACTATTATTATCAGATACACCGTCGAAATAGAGGATACCATTTGTAACTGAAATAGAGATTACCATAACTTTGTGATTTTACTTCCAGTTACAAGAAAGTCTTTAAGAATGAAAACGGTATGTCCTCATGAAACACGAATAAAAAAAGAATCTTGAAAGCTTCGTCTAATGCTAAACTGGTTTTTGCTCAACTCATTGCAGCTGCCTTGGCTAATTACCAGCATCTGATAACCTTGAGCTACACAGTTTTCAACATTATGTCTTAATTATTGCGAATGATCTGGAATAACGATCTGGTACATAATATTTTCGACATATAAGGATTCAGATGAAGCCAGCTGTGTGTTTCTACAAGTAAAAAGAATCAAAATATGGCTGTAGTGATAATGTTGGTCGTAATCAAGGGAATTATTTACCTCGATGTTAATCACAGAATTATTAGTTCCGTTTAAGGTAGCGTTTCCGGCAATAAGGATGGGCGTACAAGACGTAAGAACGTTTCACTGTTGTAGTTCTTTACGTGATCAGTTCCCTCATCACCATAAAATAAAGCATTCTAATGAATCTCTGGCCGGCATAAGGAGCCCAATAAGTGGCCACTGATTTAAAAGAGAGGTGCCGAAGAGGCAATGTTGGCTTCTTTTTCTGGCTGTAAGGGAGTTGCGGCTCGGTCCATTACGAGACGCGGCAGACATGTCTACTGGTGCCGGCGCGTGGCAATCAATGCAAATTCGAGGAACCGGTCCTGGGCCTGCAGCACGTGCGCCCGCCGCACCTGCCACGCCGAGGCTTTCAATCAACCCTCGCCGTCCACCAATCACAACAGCTGGCGGGGACTGACAGAGTTGTCTCTAAGGAGTCATTCCACATTGCGTTGATGACAGGTCTCGAAGGCAGTCTTTGCCACAGTTTTCCATTCACTAGTAATAAAGCCATTCCAGACTGTCCCACTTCAAATGACCATTGCAAACAACGTTAGGGATTATGATGCACAGAGATTTTTCTGGTGCAACGTTCCTTCTGCCACACACAGTTTTGTGAATTTCAGAGAATAGATTCAGACATTGAGACACACCACCGTTGTCATCTACACTGTTATGCCAGAACATTATGACCACGTGCCTAATAGTCGGTATGTCAACCTTTGGCACGGATAACAGCAGCGACCCGTCTTGGCATGGAAGAAACTAGCCCTTGGTAGGTCGCTGGAGGGATCTGGCACCACATCTGCAAATAGAAGTCACTTAATTCCCGTAAATTCCGGGAAGAAAGACGATGAACTCTGACGCCACGTTCAATCACACCCCAGATGTGTTCGATCGGGTTCAAATCTGGCATATCAATCGCAACTTGCCACTGTGTTCCTCGAACCACTTCATCACACTCCTGGCCTCGTGACATGGTGCATTATCTTGTTGAAAAATGCCACTGCCGTTGGGAAACATGGTCGTCATGAAGTGGTGTACGTGACCTGCAACCAGTGTACGATACTTATTGGCCGTCATGGTGCCTTGTACGAGCTCCACTGGACCCAAGGCTTCCCACGTGAATATTCCTCAGAGCATAATTGAGCCTCCGCCAGCTTGTCTCCGTCCCGTAGTATAGGTGTCAAGAAGCTGTTCCGCTGGGAAACTACGGATTCGCACCCTCCCATCTGCATGATGAAGAATGTATCGGGATTCACCAGACCATGCAACGCTCTGCCACTTCGCCAACGATCGTCCCTTGCCGGTTTCAGTCGTAGTTGCCGATTTCGTGGTGTTAACATTGGCACATGAATGGGTCGTCGGCTACGGAGGCCCATCGTTAGAAGTGTTCGGTGCAGTGTGCGTTCAGACACACTTGTACTCTGGACAGCATTAAAGTCTATTGTTAGTTCCGTTACACTTCGCCGCCTGTATTGTTTTACCAGTCTGCCCAGACATCTGTAATGAGGGGTAGCCGCCCAACCACTCGACGTTGGGACGTGGTTTCGCCACTTGCTGAAGACATTCACCACAACACTCCTCGATCACTTGACAAGTCATGCAGTTTCCGAAACGCTCGTACTGAGCTTGGTGGGTGAGTGGTTAACGCTCTGGCCTTGCATTCAGGAGGACGGTGGTTCGAATCCCCGTCCGGGCATCCAGATTTGGGTTTTCCATGGTTTCCCCGAATCACTCCAGGCGAATGCCGGGATGCTTCCTTCAAAAAAGGTCAAGGCCGAATTCCTTCCCGTTTTTTGTTCCCAGTCCTATCCTGCCTCTAATGACTTCGACATCTACGAGGCGTAAAGCCATAAATAAAAAAAACAAAAAAACCGGAATTCTCGTGCCAAGCCTACGGGCCTTCACAATATGCCCTCGGTCGAACTCAGATACATCGCGCGCCTTCCCCATTCTACACACGGATAGCACGCTCACTGATACTACATGCACCGTGCGTGTTTCTGACTAGCAGTCATTCCTCGTCAGGTGACGATGCTATCGCCTGGACAGGTTAGTAGGTAGGTGGTCATAATGCTCTGGCTAATCAGTGTATTTCCATAGTATTATGCCTACTTAATAATAATAATAAGAAACAATACACACACACATTTATGGCTCTTGGTTTATGTACTGGTTGAAGATTTCTGATGCCCATGTATATTGGTTTTAGTTGCTAATAACAGATTCAGAAGAATGATTTACTAATACTCATCGATTCATTAAAGTGGGTTGCGGGAGGAGTGTTGCACCGTTCCTAATGTATAATCATTTATGCATCGGAAAGGATATACGGCATATGTCAAGAGGCACCAATGGGCTATTTTGAGGAATCATCCCTGCATTCGCCTGCAGCGATCTGGGAAAAACATGGAAAACCGAGATCAGGATAGCCAGAGGGGTTTCTCGAGGCCATTCCTGTCGGATTCTAAGTTTTCTGCGTGGATGAATCCTCCCTATTCCATTCTGTAATCATTGTGGAAAAAATTATTATAGAAAAGAATCAGTTATGGCCCTGAATACTCTTATTTTATTTTTTCGGTCATTCATAGATATTAAAGAAGTTTTTGAATTAGATGAGAGTCTATCTGAAGTATGAAAAGGACTTGTCCGTGTTTGAACACACGTTGTCTTGACAGTATTTGCGGGCTTGTGATAATTGTGGCAATAAATGTCATTGGATTATATCGCGCTACTGAGACTAGCTACCAGGCGCGAACAATGAAGTGTCAATGCATGTGGTCACGTAGCGAGCGAAGACTTAAGATAGCTGCCGACTTAGGTGTTGGTCTTTGACCGCTTTGTTTCGCCATAGGTTGTCGGCAACCTGGAACCTCAAAGGCCGCAGTCGCTGCTGCGTCCCCTTTTGGGTCGAAGAGAGAGTCCTCGCCACATGCCGAAGAAGTCGCCCCAGTGTCGAAAAGTAGAAGTCGGTGTCCCAAAAGAGCATTCAAAATCAGAAGTGTGAGAAAGAGTAACTGTGTCCCTAATTCCATCCGGAGGAAATTTCGGCTTTATCGATGTTGTTTGTCCTTCTCCTCTCTTATAAAGTTTTAATTCAGTCACAAAGTATTTACCACTTCACAGCAACCAAAATAGATGCCAATTTTAAAGTGCCTTATTATCATAGTAAGTTCGTATTGGAATGATCCCCTTATTTCAGGTTAGTCTGAATGTATTGCCTTACTGTTCATAAGACAGTACCAGCACTAACCAACGGCTGCCAGGTCTTCCCATACAAGACAGCAGATAAGTGATGCCTTGTAAGCTAGATGTGAAACGTCGGACTTGCTTCGTTTCTCGAAGATTACAAACAGATGGAATCCGATAAGGACGAGTAGTTGGAAGGCAATGGGTTGCGACGGTATAAAGACCGGCACTGGCCGATTAGGACTGCTGGCTTGATGGTAAGAGGACATTACGGAGCAGGATACGACTCTACAGAAGAGCACTTGTTAGGGCGGAAGATGCGTCAGTGCAGAGTAAGGCAGCTACGGAATGTAGAGAGAGTGGTCGGGAGACAATGAGCCACTATAGTACAGAGGAAGACACGGGCTGATGTAGACGGATAGTTGAAATGGAAAATGATACTATTTGTTAATAACGGAAATTGAAAGAGTTTTTCTTCTTCTCGATGAATCTGACAGGTACTATTTTCGAAGAACTCGGTGGTGTAGGCACAAGAATAAAAATAAATTAATTGATGCATACCTATATCAATAATAAAAACGTAACAAGCTGCTAATTTTCCAGTGGCATTTCATAGTGATGTAACGCTAACTGTCTGGATCAATCACACCACTAAAATAATTATCTCCCACAAAGAAGCACACCAAATTCCAGTGGCAGTCTGGAAACGCTACTTTCAGAATTCGGTTGCAATCTTCCATTTCATATACCACGTTATGTACACGAATAATTATTAAACAGCGGCCATAAATGATTAATGTATGATCTCTAGAACTGTGCTTGCTCCTAGCGGTTTCTGGAACGAAACAGGCGATATAGGAATTACAAAAGACACACATTGATTTAATTCAATAAATACAGATTGATCACAAAATGATACACCAACTATATTTCTTCTTATGAACACCTTGCCCGTGTCCGAACGTAGACAGTTACTATGAAGAATAATACTCCTACCCCACGACGTCTGGGAAGATGAAGTGGGGTGGTATCCCGTTGCATTTAGCTCTATGACACTGTTCGTAATTGTGGTTGTTAGTATGGATGACTGTGATAGTGTACGTGTTCAGTTAGAATGTTGTTTGTGCTGTGGATGAGTGTTGAAAGAAGTGAGTGAGATACGGCGCCAGTTCTGTCAGGTCTACTATTCCGAAAAAAACCTCTGGGCCGTCAGGCGTAACGTCCGGACGAATCACCACCGACAGTGTCGTATGCCTTCACCCCACACGCACGGAGTATGGGTTTTTGGGATTAAGCCCAGTACTTTGGTGCTCAATCTGGTGATCATAAATTGTGCGCCACTACCTCTTCTACCCTGCAGCCAAGTTTGATGTTAGAAATTTCTTCCATCACCGGGACTCGAAACAGCTAATGCCGTGTCAGCGCCGGACACCATCATGGTGTCGCAGTCAACTGAGACAACGTGGTGGCCCAACTATATCTACTCTTAGGTTAACCATTCACGTCAAAAATAAGATTGTGAGGTTGTAAGTACAATCATCATCATTATCGTTGGGGACTATCTCCAGTTTCCCGGGTGTGGTTTACGAGCCTTGGTTGTTGTATACGATCGTTTTCGACTGTCTCCTATCCAGAAAAGTTTCTTGGTCCGTGATATATTCCCAGTTCCAGCCCCTTCTCGCTATGTCCTCCTTCAGTTGGTCTGTCCATCTTCTTTTTGGTCTTCCCACTGGTCTTTTGCCCACTATCCTTTTTTCCAAATAAGTTTTTGGTGGTCTTGTACTAGTCAGTCTCCTGACATGCCCAAACCACTTAAGTCTTGATGACCTAAGTTTCTCTTCCATGGATTCCCTTAGCTCTAGGTTTTATCTAATGTCGTCATTCTTTATTTGGTCAAATCTAGTTATCTGGAGGGCCGTTCTAAGAAACTTCATTTCACGTGCTTGGATCTTGCTAAGGTCCCTTGATGTTAGTGTGCATGTTTCCAAAGCATATGTGAGAATAGGAATGAGATATGATTTGCAAAAGACAATTTTGTCCTTCTGGGAACCTTCATGTCCCATAGTAAGCACCGCACGGTACTGTAGAAGTTGGCTCCTTTGGTTACTCTATTCATTATTTCTAACTCACTTCTATGGTTACTAGAAATTATGCGCTCCATGTAGCTGAATTGGTCAACAACTTCAACTTGCTGGTCTTGTAATTTTATATGAGAATCTACATTCTTTCGGATTATTTTTAGTGCTATGGCTTTTTTATTCAATTTCATATTCCATATGCTTCAAACTTATTATTCCACATTTTCAGTTTGTTTTGTACTCCTTCTTCGGTTTCATCCCTATACTACCACATCATCCGCAAACACCAATGCCTGTAGATCTCTACTGATTGCTCTCTTTAGTTCTTTTAAGATGTTATCCATCACCGCTATGAACAGAAGAGGTGAAAGGGCACTTCCTTGTTGTACTCCTTTGGTTATAAGTACAATAAAGTCGTAATTATTCAGTATGAACACCGTCAAAAATCCGAACGATATAGACTTGGTATTTCCATTTTTGCAACATGCCTGGTATTACGGTTTTGATGGTTAAAGTTAATCCAGTTTTCTTTTTTCAGCCTCACAGAAAAAAATCGTAGCAATTTTTCTTTCAATATCTGCGAGCAGATTGGGATGGCACCCCAGTCTTTAGAAAATTGATTTTCTATCTTCTTCTTCTAGCAAAGTAAGCAATCAAATCACTATCGTATCAATGTAGTAATTTCAGTTAATACTGGGATTTCTTTAATAAAAAAAGAATGGGCCGAAAATTTTGTCTTTCCATGAAACACAAAACACATTCAATTTGCAGGAATCGTGATCGTGTTACACGGTTTCATGAGAATTCTGTTTACTCAAAATCCGAACACTGCATGTTAGCTAGACCGTTGGTGCAAAGCATCGTTTCTTTTCTAATAACGAGCTGAGACATGAAGGAATCGTTCTACTTGGTTTCATTAAGTTCCAGTTCGCAAAAATTAATTCTCTGTTATTTGAGCTGTATGGCTTTAAAGCCAATCGCTTTCGTAACACTTTACACACCGACGCTTGAGGAAATCGTAATCAATGATTGGTTTGTCAAGTTTTTTCCAACTGGGAGCGAACCATTGGTGAATGCGTTACACATTCTCTTCAGACACACACGGCCGACGAGAACTTTTGCCTTTGCAAAGACACACTTTTTTTCATTAAACTGACCAAACAACGAACACATATCGTAAGGATGAATTCCGTGTTTCCGATGAAACGCTCTCTGAAGAGGGTTTAGCTATTCATTTTCAGGAAATTCAGTAACACAGAGCGAATTGACAACAAACTCTCGTAGTCCGATAAAAGAAGATCCTAGCGGCATCTCTCACCAAGCAAATGAAACATCAAAACTTTCGCCTCAGACACACACACACACACCAAGAAACAAAAAAAAAATTAAAAAAAGTATTCTAGTACAATTTCAAGGAGAACCAAAAGATCTACTGGGATCTAAAAAACGAGAGAATCCTTTAAAATGTAATCACTGGATACAGTCACATAAAATAATTTTCTTTACACATAAAATTCTAGGTGTACGTTAACTGCATCATCACGGACAAGCCACTGGACCGATTCAGGCCACATTCACACGAAATGCTATTGACGTAGCGCGAAAGGTTGTTGTGTTACATTAATCTGATAGGTGGCGCTTGGAGTATGTCAGACATTTTGACTGCGAGAAAGCTATAGTATCAATAGCTTCAGTGGCTCAACATGGATGATGCGGTTTACTCATGCACAATGGATTTTTGTATAAAGATGTGGAGCTTTCTGACAGTCGAAATGTATACCACGAGTGATGTTTTAACTTTTACGATTGTATATGGGTTTTTTTATAACGCAAGTTTATATAAACATGCAAATATAGAAATCTGCTCGCACACACGCCAGGCAGCATCAATTCAATTATTGCTTGTAGCGAAACCATGTGAACAATGTTGAAGGTTACCTGTGGGGCATCGATAAATATTAAAGCTTTTCCAATAAGTGGAAGTTTCAAGGGATGATTAAAGCACTGCATACAATATAAAGAAAGAGAAGAAAAGATCCAAGAAATCTGAAAATACAGGCAGGGCTGCTCCTCTGCCTTTAACCATCCAACAAATATATATATATATATATATATAATTTTGGTAACGAATATGTGAATTAACAGCACACTACCGAGCGTGGTGGTGTAACGGATAGCGTTCTGGCCTCGCATTCGGGAGGACGGCGGTTCGAATCCCCGTCCGGGCATCCAGATTTGGGTTTTCCATGGTTTCCCCAAATCACTCCAGGTGAATGCCGGGATGCTTCCTTCAAAAGGCCATGGCCGAATTCCTTCCCATTCCTTGCCCCCATCCTTTCCCGTCACTAAAGACCACGTTGTTAAAAAGGGACGTTAAACTGTTACAAAAAAAAAAAAAAAAAAAAAAAAAAAAAAACAGCACAAATATCAAATTCCGCGTGAGCGAAGTGGAGGGTGCAGCTAAATTGAAATGATATTTCTGGTGTGTTGTTGTCGTGTTACCTCTAAAAAACAGAATGAGAATCGATCAAATGAGTTAGCCTATCATTTTAATAGTAATTTACAGGCCGACCTTAATTTTTAATTATAATAGACGATAAATCTACAAAGTAATGAAAATATTTACGTTGACTTTCTGCTTTAATGGCAATATTTTTATATGAAACACAATTTAATATTTGTAAGAATTTTCAGAAGAGTCATGTGGTTCTAATATTAAGTGGAAGGAAGTAAAAGTTTTAAACTTAAACTTTGTGACTCAAACATTCAAAAAATTAACAAACTACTTACTTAAAGAAAACGCATGGTAGTAGTTTTTATTGTTTACTCCTTTATTTTATTTGTTTTACTGAAATACTACATAGCCGAAAATAACAGGATAATTGCGTTCTCCTTTGAAATTGGTCCAATGAAGGTAATATTTTATTCCCCAATTACGAGCTATATACGCCTTCGATAAACATATGGAAATTTAATATAGTCTTCTCGGGTGACTAGCAGAGTGAGTACGGTGAAATGAATATGGAAATTTATTTGAATATATTAACCTGATCCGTGTCATAAGTTGTAGTGGGATAAATGTGGTAGGAATATTTAAGTCTTAACTGTATCAGTCTCAATGGAGCAGTTTCTCTCTCTCTCTCTCACCCCCCCCCTCTCGCTCTCTCTCTCTCTCTCTCTCAAGTTATTTTTTGCATCTTGAATATTTCCGTTCCATTGTATATAAAAAAATTTAGTAATGTATTTTCTCCTTGGTCAACACTTTGAATTACAGAAGCTCCTAAAATTGACACAATTATTCCCATAGTACTGATATATCTCCTTGATCAGAAAAGAACAGAGGTGACCAATAGAGATTGAGAGGAAAGTTGATAGAAGGGGCTTGACCCTTGTGGAAGAAATTTCAAACCCAAATGCCGTCCCATGTGTGCCAAACCATATCGCACAAATTCTGAGCCCCTGGGGGCCTGGGGTAGTGTGTGGGCTCAGAGAACCAGCTGTGACACAATTAGTTCCTTCATTTAAAAAGAAATACAAAACGCGTCCGATAGTGTAACAACTTCTCTTTAGCAATATCCGTTTTGTACGAAGTAGTTGAA